>PVIH01001778.1:0-217217 GCA_004025045.1 Sigmodon hispidus
AGCAGGGGATGTACTCACTCACTAGTGGTCTCTAAACAAACAAACAAGAAAAAAAGCCAAACATGCCCAAGCGGCAAACCACAACCACGGAACAGCTTGGGATCAGAAACACCCTGGACTGACCCTTTGGATCCCACTCCACCTAGAGGAACACCTGACTCACTCTTGAGGGAGGGGGGACAAAACTGGATTTGGCCAGAAGTGGAGACTGATCTAAGTATTATTGGGTCAGTGGGACCATAGGACTGTCTGCTCCCTGCCCAGGGAGGGGATGGGAAGTTGCAGAGGAAAAAAATGACCAGATGTGTTGGGAGGGGGAAGAGACCTTGAATAAGGATATACAGGGATGGAAAAAAGAAATTCAGAGGGAAAGATGAACACAAAGAAAATATAGGTGTAGCAATCTTATTTGTATTTCCACCCTTGATAAGCCATGCTTATCATTCTTATCCTCTGTATAGTTATTGTTAACTCTTCCACATTTTAAATTCTTTTTACTGTGTTTTTTTTTTTGATAAATACAAAATAAAGAAGAAAAAAAAAAGGAATTTTTGGTGTTGCTTCCTTCTGTTTCCTCTTCATTGCTCAGATCATGTCTTGTATTTGTAAGATCGCCACTGTCTTCTAGAGTTACCATGTTGTTCTTTGTATTATTATGTAATTTTTTTAACTGACGTTTGCCCATGGCTTCAGTGTTTCATGATTAGATGGCTCCTGGTCAGTTGTGGCACTCAGGCTTTTGTGCCTCCTGTCACCTCTCTGGGCAGGGTGTGAATCTATCCTTCAGGGTCCCCTGTAGTTGTCTGTTTGCTCAGTTCGATGTGGCGGTGGGTAGCCCTGCAAATTCCCTCAGCAGGAGCTGTGGGTATGGTGACAAGCAGAGTTTATCTGCCCATGCTCCAGATTGTGCTGGGACTCTGCAGACAGCACTTGGTCCTGGAAGCGGAACCTGAAGCTATGGGAGCTCAACTCTCCCTCCCTGGCTGGGATATAGGCGCTTGGGCCTGGTGACCTCTCCTCACCTCTGGGCGGGGTCTGAGTCTGTCCTTCAGGGACCCCTGTAGTTGTCTGTTTGCTCAGTTCGATGTGGCGGTGGGTAGCCGTGCAAATTCCCTCAGCCGGAGCTGTGGGTATGGTAACAGGCAGAGTTTATCTGCCCATGCTCCAGAATGCGCTGGGACTCTGCAGACAGCACTTGGTCCCCCATGTTCATTTTTTTAATCAAACAAATATTTGTTGGAAATTCCAGAAAGTACCTATGGATAACACTTGGCAAGGTATTATAGCTATCAGGATAGTAAAGACAAACTTGGAGATTGGCATTACCAGTTAAAACTTCTGCTTTCATAGAACTTATACTTATGTGAGGAATACACAGTAAAATAATTCTCATATATTAAAATAATATGAAATGTATGCATATCATACAGGAACAATAATTAAATATATATGTATAATATGTAATAATTCAAGAGTGATTGTTAAATTGTGTGAATATGCATACATGCATGTGCTGTATATGTGTGATTATTATTCTTTCAAACCAAACATTACACATATCCAGCTTAAAAATAACAGAGAAAACAAAGTTCCAGACAAGACAGAAAGAATGCAAATAGATTGCAGAGAAAGATGTTAGGAGCTGAGAAGAACATTATTTGTGTACGCTGTTTGATCTGCTTTATTGTTAGTATGACAAGGCTCATGTCTTCTGTGTATATTGAATGCAGAATGTTCTTGAGGGGCCAGGGGTTCAGAGAGAGAGAGAGAGAGAGAGAGAGAGAGAGAGAGAGAGAGAGAGAGAGAGAGAGAGAGAGAGAGAGAGAGAGAGAGAGAGAGAGAGACTGAGAAAGAGAGAGTAAGCAAGAAACACGGTATCCTAGGTCTTCAAGAAAGAGAAGTTTGTGTGGAAGAGAAGTGTCCACTTCCAAGTCTCCTTTAACCCATAAGGGATTCAGAAGCTGCTAATCCATATGAATAATGGCTAAAATGCTAAACATTTGAAAATAACAACTTTTTTTTTTTTAGTGCTCTGGAGCAATGAGGTCACAGGGTACACATGTGTCCTGACAATCAGACAGACTCACAATAAATGAAGATAACCAGGACAGTGGGTCAGAGATACAAGGAAATAGAAGCAGAGAGGAATAATGAGAAAGATAAGGATGAATTGCTGAAGGTTGGTTTGGCAGGCACAAGAGACAAAATTTCAAGTACAAGTCAGCCAATGTAGGAAGTGCCACACTGTGGGATTTCACTAAAGAAGGTTGATCAGGTTGTCAAAGGTAACATTATGAAAAAAAACCCCTCATTCTCCTACAAAGACTAAGGAACATGTGAGCTAGGGTTTACCAGAGTCTAACTGGCCTTCCAGTGGAGGAAACCACAAAGTCTTTCCACACAGGAGAAGGGAAACACTGAGCCCATCCACATGTCCCATGTCATGTAACAGGATGGAAACAATCTAAAAGACAAACATATAACCTGTATATGTGTAGTAGGAAAGTTCTGACCTGGACTTTTCGGCCTATCCCTGAGATTTGGACCCACTCACAGATCTGTTTTGGCATAGCCGAATAACCACAGAAAGACCTATATTAACTTCATGCTGATTGAACTATTGCTCAGACATATTGCTAGCTAGCTCTTTAATCTTAATTGAACCTATTTTCATTAATCTGTTTTGCCTTGTGTCTTGATACCTTTTCTCAGAGCAGCATGGTTATATTTCCTCTGCATCTCCTGGCATCTCTGCTGATGTCTCTGCCTTGCTCTTCCTGTTTCTAGAGTTTTCTTAGTCTAGTAGCCCTGCCAAAACCTCCTGTCTGCCTTCTGGCCAATAGGCTTTTTATTAAGCCAGTAGGACAGACAAATATTTACAATGTAACAGAAAACAATCCAAATACATTTCCCCCTTTTTTCTTTTTTAAAACAAGAACCCTAAATCTAATTTTCTTTGTATAGTTTTTTTCACCATTATTTATAACACATTGTAACCAACACTGTAAACAAAGACAGATATCTATAATCCATTTGTTAGGAATGTGGGTATAGTTCACTAGGCTACTTTCTGCTGAGTTGGGGGGCTACTAATCCCATGGGGACCCAAAGAAAAGTTTAAGATTCTAGACAAGTCTTTGCTGGAGAATTTTCTAATGCTGGGTAATCTCATCAGTCTTCTTGAAGTAGTTTGGATGCAGAGCTCAGAAAAAACTGCAACAGAGGTGCTCTAAAATGCTGGATCATTTGAGCCATTCATTTCAGTGGGAAACTTTTTATTGAGTCTTCCTCAATCTAATTTTTTTTTAACCAGAAATAAATTCAAAGCCTCTCATTTTCTATGGAAATTTAAAAAAATCTCTTCTCCAAACTAGTATTTCTTTTTATTTCAATTTTAGAGTCAATTTATTTATAAAATATATAGGTGGAATTAATCTAGCAACATTTATAATCAAATGGCTTTAAATAGCTTTTACTCTTTCATTTTCAGTCAAAAAACGTAAAGATAAGACAATAACATTCAGTATCCACTCTTTGTAATTTCCATCTTTTTGTGGTTTATTATTTTTTTTTACTCTATTTCTTTAAAAAAACAGCTTTATCTTTTTTCTTTCTCAAGCCTGTGTATATTTTTAACACACCCTAAGCCATTTAAAGTTTTTTTTAATCTGTCTTCACTGTATATTTCTTCTTTTAAAAATATATTTATTTTGAAATTTACAGATGATGTCTGAAAATTAAAGCAAAGATTTGCTTTATTTCTTTCCTCTAAGAGGAAGCTAAATGGTTGTTGTAGTTGTAAGAGGATCCAATAGTTGAGAGGTTATAGATGAATTGGCAGATGGACTGGTTTTTCTAAAATATACTCTGAAGTGACATAGAGATACAAATCAAACATGAAAGAGATGCATTTCTAGTGAGAGAATGATTTCTGCTATTTTGGTTGAAAATTTGGGGTCCAGCTTAAGTAATTCCATACTTAGCTATGACAAAATGCTTACATGATCTGAAGGAATCATATATCTTTGTATATCAAACTAGGAATTTCCTGTATTTTCAAAAGGGAATAAAAGCCAAACCACTTGATGATTGTAATAGTATTCATGACTTGCAGTACTGACATTATATCAACTGATACAGTTGTTAGCTCTGGAAATACAGTGTCATCTCGATTAGGAGAAGTATTAATAATTAAAAAATATTTATGCAGTCAGCAAATTGTCAGTTAAGGTGGATTAGATTATACAAGTCATCCCATGGAGACTATGTTAGGTTATAAATTATTCTACCCACAAAGCTATCTGAAAATAAGTAAAGCAAATGAATGTTGTGATTCATTCCTGATAAAGTTTCTCCCTTTCGATTCACCCTCATTTTCCTCTTTTTTGAAACTTAGCAAAAATTCTACACCTAAGTGAAATATCATTAATTTTAGAAAATATTAGACCATAGTTTTGAAGCCCAGAAACTGTTGTGTTTAGTCAATACTCAAATTCTTTTTTTTGTGTGTAGATTGTGCCTTGCAATTCTGATGTCTTTTTTGTGTTCCCTTTATTTATTCTCTGTCACATTATGTTGTATGTGAATGCTGTCTTAATATATGCATCTAATGACAGTTGTAATTATATCATTATTTGATTTTTTTGATATTTAGAGAGAAAAGTAATCAAAATATAAAACTATCATGGTTTATTTTTTTTCAGTTTCTAACATTCAACCAAGACTTATATTATTTTTAAACAAAAGTTCAGGAAAATAGCCTAATATCTTTGCAACAATATAACAATTGTCATGCCTTTCTTTTGTTTTTTAATGAATATTGGATATATTAGAAGAATTTGTCAAATGAAACATTCTTGTTTGAGGTATATAAGAATACAATGTCAACTGTGTACAGATTTTTAGAAATTACCTCAAATCAGAACTATTTCCATGACTTTATTATGTGTTGTGAGTCTGCCCTTCTCCTAAGAACCAGGATATGAATCTGTCCTACTGTTATTGCATAGATTTGGTTGAAGAAAATTTAAAATACAAGTGAGATTGGGTTTATGGATGCTTCTGTATGGTGTTCCTTGAATCCTGCCTTCTCAAAAGATACTCTAGGACTTCCTTTCAACCCCTAAGTAGGTTTCAGATCCCTGTGCTAGAGTGTAGAGATAGTAATCTGTTTTTTGCTCTTGAAATAATAAGCATCAGCCAGAAATTTTGGCCAACAAAAATAGTGAGGAAATCATTCAGGCATCTGTATAAATCAGTCTGTAAGTAAGTAAAGATGCTAAATGGCATCATCAAACAGTCAGCTAAGCAGATTTCTTTCTTGTGTATTCTCTTCATTGGGTATCAGTTATTTCTACTCCTGATTCTTTTTTTATATTTGTCTTAATTATTTTACTATTGCTTAGATAAAAAGCCAAGGCAACAAAGGCAAAATTATCTAAAAATATTGTTTTCTTTACTTTTTTGTTTAGAGTCTACTAATGAGTGAGTACATCCCCTGCTTCTCTTTCTAGAATTGTGATACCTCGCTCAGGAAGATATTCTCCAATTCCATCCATTTGCCTAAAAATATAGGATATCATTTTTCCTACTGTTGAGTAGTACTCCATTGTGTAGATATATCACAGTTTGTTAATTCATTCTTCAGATGATGGGCATCTAGGTTGATTCCAGGTTCTTGCTATTATGAATAATGCTACTATGAACATAGTTGAACTAAAGCTTTTGGGGTACAAATGTGTATCTTTAGGGTGTATGACTAATAGTGTTATTTCTGTATCCTTGGGAAGATTGATTCCCAGTTTTCTGAGAAATTGCCATGCTGCATTCCAGAATGGCTGAACCAGATTATACTCCCACCAACAATGGACGAGTGTTCCCATGCTCCACAACCTCTCCAGCATAGGCTGTCATTGATTGAGTTGTCATTGGCTGAGTTGATTATGTGTACATATTTATATACAAGTAGTATAAATAACAGTAATAATATAATTAATGTGGAGAAATTAAAGGAATTTGTATCTTGATATAATGGTGCAAGTCTGTCATCTTGGCATTAGCAAGCCTGAAGCAGAATGATCATATTTTCTATGGTAGCCTTGCTACAGAGAAAATTTCAAAGCAGCTTGAGCAAAATTCTACTTCAAAAAATCATTATAAGGTAATGTAATAGTCTATGAAGTAAAATTTTTATTTGAGAATATTATTGGCAGAGTTATATATTACAAACTGCAGGACAATAATCCTCTGAAAAAATTTGTGAAGTCTATGTATTTAGAAAGAAAGGAGTCTTACAAAGCACTGAAATAAAACAATAAGTGTGGTGATATATATTTAATAGAATGAATCTGGAATATCACAGTCAACCACAGAGACAAGCCAAGTCATGGAGGGGGAACCCGTACATTGAACCCTAGCTTAAGCATTATGGGAAGAGGAAGTTAAAATACCTGATAGGACCAAGAGAAGAGGGTTTTTCACCTTTATCAGTCACTTTCCTTATGTTTCAGCTGAGGACTCAGAAGCACTCAGTTGAGGGATTTCTGGAGCCAGCCCTGAGGATTTGTCTGGGTGAGAAGTGGCTGTAGTTTGTTTCTCTATTGCTCTTATATCTCAGCTTTTTCCCTATATCCGGCTTCAATTTTCATTACATACTAATTAGAGTTCATGCAATAAATAAGGGACAGAAAACTTATAGAAAATAAAGGAGCATAACATGGAGACAACAAATATTATGAAGTACTACATAATACTGGATATTATAGAAATTATTACTCCCATGTCCATAAATAATTTTATTTATCAAGAGTTTAACCTCACCAATTAATAGTCATGACCTCTGAGGCATATGGTATTTCAGCTATCCCACTCCTGGATACATACCCCTCCCCACCAAAATAATTTACATCTTTTCACAGAAATACCACATATTCATTTTCTTTTGTATTATTCACAATAACTAAAAATGTGAACCCAATGAGATATCCATAACAGATGAATAAAATGTGAAAATCTAAAATATGTAAAACATGGATTTTTTTCCAGCCTTAAATAAAAATAAAATCACAAAAATATTTAAAAATGAATAAAACTGGAAAATATTATATAAAGAGCAGTAACATGGATTTCAAAAGAAAAAGTGTCTATTGTCTCCCAAATGAAGATCTCTGCCGACACTGATTATGTGGATATATAAAAGTGGGGGTGAGGGTAGACACAGTGGACTGTAGGATGGAGATGGTGAGTGAGGAAAGACCGTACAGGAAGAGGGAAAATGTAAGAAGATATCTGAGACAAGCAAGGAGACAGGCAAAGTAGAAAGATACAAGGAAGAGCCAGGGAGAGCAGATAAACATGGGAGGATCAACAAATACGTACATATATATAAATACACACACACTTACAGACAATATATAGTTGGATTTTGCTTTCTGAACAATTGTGGCAAACCTCTGTGTGTGTCTGTTTGACTGTCTATCTGTTTTCCTCTCTCTTGCATGCTCTTGATACGTTTGTATGTATGCATATGGTGAAATTTATAGTCTTATTAGCACTCATAGTATTAGATTTCATTACAGACATGCTTATATTTTAAAGATTCATTTTATTTTATTTTATGCATGTGAATATTTTGCATGCATCTGAGGAAGTGTATCTACTGTGTGGCTGATTCTCACAGATGCCAGAAGTGGGTGATCTCCTGAGAGTGGATTTATGGAGTTGTAAGATGCCAGGTTGGTGCTGGGAATTCAATCCAACTCATTTGCAAAAAGAGCAAGTGCTCTTAACCACTGAGTCATTGCTCCAGCTCCAATATACTTGTGTTTTAAAGAAGAAATCTAAACAATTAAATATTTTGACCAATATAGCAAAAATAGAACTTAGCAAAAATATGTAGGCTATAACAAAGGTAGTGCTTGGTAGGGAATATGTTACATTGAATAAATATATTAGAAAATATGAAATACCTAAAATCAATTATCCTAGAATATCAGAATAAAAATATTTTAAATCCAAAGTAATCAAAAGAGAAAGATACAAATTTATGTGGAAAACAATGAAATTTTTACTAGAAAATAAATAAAGTCAAAATTTAGTTCCTTAAATAAAATTGACAAATCTCAGTCAAGATAATAAAGACACAATTCTGTCATCCTATGAAAATACATTTAGATGCCACAAAAATTAAATAATAATGAAAGAACATGAGGAATAACTCAAAGAGCACAGATTTTAATATAATAAGCAAATAGACCAATGCATTTAACAAAATGTCAAAACTCATAAAAAAGAAACATACTATAAGCAAAATTTTATTTCTACTGAATAATCAGATCAGTAATTGATAATCTTCCCCAAAGAGAAAGAACCAGGCTTATGGGGATTCATTGACAAATTGTACTAAGCATTTAAAAGAGTCATTTCAATTTTCTTTTATGTTCACAAAACCACAGATTTTCAAGTGAGTATTTCTCAGCTCCTTTTACAAGGGCAAAAGTAGCCTAATACTCCAACTAGAACATTATATTAAGGAAAATATAATCATCAACCAATACATGAACATAGATGCAAAAAACTTCAATAAAAGCAATTATAATACAGTTTATTGAAATGAATTATACACTGTGATTCATTATGATTTGTTCCAGATACACAAGACTGAGTCAACATTCAAGAGTCAATTAATCTATTTTTCATATCAACAGAATAAAGAAGAAAATAATAACATATGATTGGATCAATTGGTCTAAAAATTCTCTGACCAAACACAAGACCTATTAATAACAGAAACTCTAAGCCTTCTAGGAATAAAATCAGACTACCTTGATGTGATAAAATATACATCTATAAAAGTCTTACTTCTAATATTAGACTTACCTGTCAGAAACTCAGTGTTCCTATCCAAAACTAGGAAGAGTAAAAACTTTAACCTTTAAAACTACTTCATTAATACTTTGTGAATTTCAATTGGAACAGTACATTTTGATCACATTTACTCCCCGCACTTCACCTCATCCCTTACAGTCCTCACTACCCTTTGCTGTTACCACACGTGAGAACAGTCCACACTACCAGTTGCCACACTAGTTTATTTGGGGATGCTGCCAGGCAGGTGCAGGGGAAGAGAGAGAGTGACTCCCGTCATGGCATTTCCTTATGAGAGAACAGGTGGGCACAGGTTTACAGAGCCACACCTAAGGCATGATTATGGATGGAGGGAGGTGCAAGGTGCCCAGGTGGCAGGTGTATGTGGGTTTACCCCAGCTCCATCTGGATCATGAATATAAATGAGAGGGGTGTGTTCTCCGAGGGCAGTGTGTTCTGCTGGTGCCATGCCCAAAATTCTTACAGCTTTCTTACTAAATTTGGAGATTACATTTGTTTATTCTTCTTTCCTCTTAAGTCCAGGTTGTGTTGCTTGGCTACTTTTGGAATTTTGGAGGATTCTGGCGTGTAGTCAGTCTACATTAATAAAACAAAATAAAATAAAACCCTGACATTCCCTCTCTTAGTTGTTATCAAATGTTAATAGCTTCTTAGTCAGTATAATCTTTCCTAATTTATCTTAACATTTTCCTGGCAGTCCTAGCTGATGCAGTCAGCATGAGAAGAAAATGAAAGACTTACAAACTGGGAAGAAAAAAAGAACTATCTGTTCATGAATGACACCGCCTCCTAAGTAGAAGATCTTCAAGAATTAAATAAAACCATCTTAGAACAAATGCATGATTCTATCAAAATTCTAGGATACAAGGTTAATGATGTGGCGAGAGGGGGAAGGGACCTTGAATAATGATATATACAGGGATAGAAAGCGTGACTTCTTTGTTAATAGTAATAATAATAAGTATACAGAAAAAACAATATTTCCTTGAATTTAAGAAATGAACAAATAGAATATTAAATTTAAAAACATAAACATTTACGTTATTATAAGCAATAATTAAATGCTTATACATAGTTATAGCTAACAATATGAATGAGAACTATGAGGGACACTACAAAATTATAGGAAATAAAATCAAATAGCAGATGAAAAGAAACCCCTGAATACCAGGAAGAAAATTCAATCATGACAAGACAGGTTTCTTTCAACTTAATTTTTTTCAACAAATATCATTCCAACAAAAGAGCAAACAAATTAATGACAAACTTATTCTAAAGTTTAACTAGAGAATCAAATGATCGAAATCTGTAGCTCAACATGGAAGTCAAGGAGCAAAATTGGATTACTGACAATAGTCAACTTCAAATAAACTTAAAATAAATTTATAACAATTAAGACAGGTAAGTGTAATACAGGAAAAGGAGACAAGAAACATGCAATAGAACAGAACAGACAGCACAGACATAGATCTATGTAACTGGTCAATTAGCCTGTGCCACAGAGATTAAATGCACAACTAGCCAGCACATGAATAAAAGTGAATATAGAAAGAGATTTTATACCTAACCCTAGAATCAACTCAAATGGAATCATAAATTTAGCTGCAAATTACATAACTGGAAAATAACACATGAGAAAATCTCAATCCTTTCTGCATGTGATTACATAAAGGCATATGCATAAAGAAATAATTAAGAAGCCACACTGCCGCAAGCTTAAGAAGTCTGCCTTATGATAGACAAGGTTAGTGGACTGAAGCAACATCAAGAATGAGAAGAGAAGGTGCAGACTAGAAAATACATCTGACAAAAGACCATCTCTAAAATATATAAATTACTAATAAAATTTAATAATAAAAGAATATATATCTAAACTTTAAATAGGCAAAAGATTAGGACTGATATCTCTAAAGTACTTATAGAAGTGGTAAGTAAGCATTTGAGTGGTTTCTCAATATTACAAACCATTATCAATTATACACTGATAACACAATCTAGTTTTGAATTACAGTGTCTCACATCCAAACCATGACATTGCTGAGAATATGAAACCACAGGAACTCTAAAGAGGCTGAAATGATAGAATAGAACAATCACTTTGGAAGAAGACAATTAGACAATTATTCCAAAATTTAGTACTGACTCAATAATCCAAAAATCTTTACCCCTGGGTATTTATTCTATTTCATGAAATCTTTTATTTACCCAAAGACCCATGTACAGATGTATACAGCATCTTATTTATAATCATCACAACTAAAAAGAGTTCTCCCATAGATGAATAAATAAAATGTAGTGTATCCAGTGCTGAAACAAAATACTTAACCAAACCATCAAATGACACAGAGAACATCTGAATCTATGTGACCTGAGTGAAAGAAGTAAGGTACAACGGAATTTCAAGCTCTGGGCATTCTGGGAGAGGGAGAAAGCCAGCAGTTGGGATAAGAAGGTACAAGCACAGATATTTTAGAATTTTGAATGGAATCTGTGGGATGCTGTTAGTTGGCATACATAATTACATATTTGTCAAAAATTCAAAAAGCATATAATTTTAAGGATGAACCTTAATGGAAACCATGTTCTTTGTATGAGAATAGAGGAAACTTTGTATTCATATATTATAATAAGTATATAAGTTGGGTGAAAATTGTTGATAGAGTTGTCAGTTACACATAGGAGGGGAAGCTGGGGATCTTGTGGAAGCACTCAATATTTTATGAGTCTAAAATTGTTATGAAAGAGAAAGCTTATTTAAAAGAAAAATGACCCAAGGGCAGCTGTTTTTTTTTTTATTTAAATCTGAGAAAACCAAGATTCAGGAAGACCTATCCACTTGTTTGTAAAGTTAGTGCTTAGCAGAGCCAAGGCCACTGGAGAAAAGTAATTCTAGGAGCTCATTGTTTTTCTTGGTGCACTCCATGGGAGTACGTTCACATAAGAACAAGAACAGATATCTCCCTCTTGATGATGAGTCCAAAGGATACTTACTCTATTTCTTATATTGTATAAAGCATGCTTCTGTCATCACATTTACTAATATTTAAGATGAAGGCATTGTAGAATCCTTTAGGTCAAGAAAAAATAGTTATATAAGGTTTGTCATTTTCCATACCAAAGTCTATAGTTCTTCCTATTTGCTTGCATACTGATAGTATCTGCACTTTAGCAATGAAAACAGATTACACGATGCTTGTCCAAGGCACAAAGGAACTGAGGACATTGTACAAGTAGACTAAAGTGTTAGCCACAAGTTGAAACTAGCTGTGCAAAGCACTAAGCAGTGAGATAATCTCAGTGCTTAAAAGACTGGGCTGTAATGTGTATTTTGTCCTCTTTCACTATCTAAACCGTTCATACCACTGATGGGAATGGCCACTCGGCTTTTTAATGACGTTCCAAACTGCTATGCTGGGCTCCCTTTGAAGTGGAGACCTGCTGCAATTATTGTTTCTTAAGAAAATGTGTCATGGTATTTTGTTGTTGTTGTTCATGGAAGCTAGGTTATCTTACTGAAAGATTGACATGCCAAATAATGGGGAAATGGGAGCGCGTTTCAGCCTTTAAGCTGTTCTTGAAAAGCATTGTGAGGCACCTGCTGAAAGAGATGTTAGTGCCGAGTGCAGGTGGTCAATATCACCACAAAGAGAAGAGATAAGGCAAAGGATTTAGTGAAAGGTTAAGGAGAAACAAGCCTCTTTGGATGCCATGGTAATAATGTCTAGGGTATTTCCCCTGATTGCTGAGGACTCGCAAGTGCTTTATAGATTTTTAAGCTGTGTAAAGTCTCAAAGGTGGAAAGGACTTTTCAAATACACTCTCAGTGCTGGCATTCTGTGTTTCCATCCATCAGGATTTATGTACTTAGATTTCTTGTACTCACTATCATTATAATAATATTTTCAGCTTTCTCTATTTTCATTCTATGGAATTATTCAGCTTGCTATTAATCAGTGTCAGGTGTTGCAGAGATGGCTCAGCACTTAGGAATATTTGCTGCTCTTGCAGAGGACCCAGGTCTACCTTCAAGCACATAC
Organism: Sigmodon hispidus; assembly: GCA_004025045.1. Lineage (NCBI taxonomy): Eukaryota > Metazoa > Chordata > Mammalia > Rodentia > Cricetidae > Sigmodon > Sigmodon hispidus. The sequence goes on from PVIH01001778.1 coordinate 12,924, forward strand.
ATGGAGTCTCCCAATAGGGGTTATGACATTTACCTCTTGCCTTCAAGGGAACTGAAAGTGCCTGATGTACATACATACATGTAGGCAAAACACCCATACACAAAAACCTTAACCAATGTTTCTATTTTGGAAATTTTCTTTTTATTATAGATATGAAATTCTTAGTAAAATATTTCAGACTATGCTAAAAAAATTTGTTGTGTTTAGAATGGATGATATATTTGAAACTAGTTTGATAGAATTCTCTTGTTCTTGTAACCTCTGTGTCTTGGTGTAGCACACAGGTCAAAAATATATTATTGCTGATGTATTTTGGATGGTAACTAACTCATATCTCCTTATAATCCATAGAAAAAAATTTATAAGTCAGTGATAATCTTAGCATATAGTATTAATAAAAGAATCAACAGACAAATAAAACTAACATGTTGTACACTTACATCTGGGAGAATGAGTTTTTCACTCACAACAGAATGGAAGCAGTGGCCAAATACCCAGGGCACCAAATCCACTTGCTTTTACAGAGAACCTCCCTCTTTTTATGACAACAAAATGTACCCCCAACTCATCTTTCACGGGAGGAAACCTCACCAGAGATGAAGGGTCTTCTAGTTGGGCTGCTGAAATTATCTGTAATGTGTGACCATTTGAATTTACAATTATTGCCACATATCTATTACAGTACTCACTTAAATTCCTGAGCACTGATGGATACTAGGCTGATCTTTAATTTACATAGTAAACTGTAAGTCTTCCTCACACATAAGAGTTTTATATGTAGCTCAGGCCATACAACTATCAAACTAAGTCCCACTAGATTACACAGCATCCACAGTCCATTAGCTGTCAAAATTCACTGGAGTATGGTGCATTTTCAGATTTTTATTTATCTATTTTTTAATAAAGTCTCATTTTTATCCATGTATCCCCTTGTTCAAACTCCCTTCCCCCTCTCAATTCCTCCAGATCACTCTCTCTTCTCCCCTTTTCCTCATCTCCTCCCTAGAAAAGGAGGAGGTCCCAAGGTGGCTTAGTTCAGCATCAACTCCAAGCAAGTTCGATTTCCTCACCCAAAGATCAAGACTTGGTCAGGTGTTTGATCCTCTGGAGGGAGTGGGCTCCAAGGAGGAATGAGTATGTATGAATGAGAGTGTGTAAGAACAGTAGCAATGTATAGATAAAGCTATGCAGGATGTGAGTTTATGCATGCTGAATGAGAGATGAAGAAGAAGCCTAAAGACAGGGTGAGAGATATATGAAAGAATGAATGTGTAAGAGAATGAGTGAGCAAAGTGAGTGAATGATGTAGAAGAAGCATATGTGTGTGAAAGATAAAGTTATGTGAAAGAGTTGATACTACATATAAGAATTATGCAAAGAGCTGTATGATAATGAATAAGGACTATGTAGAATGTTATATGGTAACAGAACTATGAGATGAATAGCTGTATGAGAGAATAGTATGTATCTTTCTAACTGTAATATGTAGATATGCTGTTTAATGGAGACAGAGAGTCAGAGACCATTTTTAAAAAGTAAAAGAGAATGTTACTATCAGAAGGCATATATGTGTTCTTATGTTCTTATTTTCTGAGTGAGTTTATAATTATTCCATATTTTAAAAGTTTCTTTTCCTATCCCTTTGCTACTCTGTGGCATTACTTTTATTACTCTGAGGCTCATCATGGAAGGTGGCCTATTAAGACCACATTACAACTTATTACTGTTGTCCATCTTTATTTGGGTATTTCTTGACTGTTCGTTTTCTGACTTTTCCTCATTAATTATTTATAGAAAATAAATACCATCAAAACTTGCTATCACTGATGCCCTGGAAACAGACTGATAAAACAAGACACAAGGATTTAAGGCCAAACTAGAATCATAGGATCATAGTCAGACTTTTATGACAACCTTTCCAAGACTCAGAAATATCTATAGAAAAGCAAGCAGAAAAAAATCTCTTCTAAATTTTTACACAGCAAATATGTGCTCTTGAGACATTTTTTATTTAACTTTAAGATAAAGGCACTGCCTTAACTATAGTATAAGTACATCACTTGAGAAGATAGAAATTCTTGCTGACTATATTTTTTAAACAGAAGAAAGCCTATATTCTTATAAATGATTTAACCTGACTGAGTATATTCTATCAACATAAAGAAGTCAAACAAACCACTTTTAGTGTAGTGGATAATCTCTTGAGTGATGAATAAATTGACTCTTATTTGGAAAAGATAAATTTATCATGTGGGGTTTGAGCAGATATAATTTATTAACATGAACAAAATAAACTCTGATCATATGTAATTTTAAGTTTAAAAACAAAGACCTTACTGTGAATTATAGTATGTGATTGATCTGATTATTAATGTTAATTACTAAGCATTCCAGTTGCCTTGATAAGTTTTGATCAAATGCTTTAGGTTTTATGTTGGAAACTCTCTCTCTCTCTCTCTCTCTCTCTCTCTCTCTCTCTCTCTCTCTCTCTCTCACACACACACACACACACACACACACACACACACACACACACGAGTAAGGACATGGACACACACACACAGAGTTCTTCTTTGAACATTATATAAGCTTTCTTTTGACCTTCTTTTGTCATATTTCTCTGGGAAGAAGCATTTGACTCCCTAGAATCCCCCTTTCAGGCCTCTGGGAAGTGACTTTCCATCCTTTGAGAAACCTGTGTGCTACTGTGTTGTATTAAGTTTTTCCTGGCCTGTTTGGCACCGGAGTTTGTAACCTGGCATGTGGCGGCCGTTTGGAACCGGCTCTGCACCCGCGGCTTTTGTCCCCCAAAGAAATGAATCACACACTTATATCCTTTACATTGTTTGGTCCATGTCTTATGCCCATTACTAGCTAGCTCTTTCTTCTTAAATTAACCCATTTCTATTAATCTTCCCGCCACATGGCTCAGCCTGTGGCTGGCCCATACCTCTTACATGTCTGTTCCTCTTGGGGGTCAGATGGAGACTGGCAAACTCCACCCTTCTTCCTACCTGCTTGTGCTCTGATTCTCCACCCACTTCTACGGTGCTCTACATAGGCCAAAACAGTTACTTTATTTACAGCATAGAGAACATTCCACCACACTACTGAGCTCTGTATGGCTGAGCCTTTGTTGTCTATGAAACCAGACATCTGAAAAGAACTTCTTCAGAATGTGTTTAAGAAATCATTTAGCATAAGTTTCGGGTGGGGTCTAGGATTAGTTATCATACCTTTCTCCCTACTCTATTTTACTCATTTTGGTCTAAACATCTTGCCAGATATATGACGCTTTGTGTTTGAACCTTCAATGTCACAAACACTGGGCAAGTGACCTTCCCTTCCCACCCTTGCTTCACTGCATAATAGGAAAAATTATAATCCACAGAAGCTCATAGGGTATAGGACTATTATAAAATAGAACTGCAGCATAATTAATAACCTCAAAAATTAAAATTCAGTGAAAACTCTTAAATTTAAACTTTACCTAAAATACAAACGTTTAAACTTAAATTGGTATCCATGACTAACTGATTTTATTATAGATGCTATTACCATAGCAAGAATCAAAACACCAAGTAGAAATGAAGTTAGAAAACAATAGATGATGAAATCATCAAAGATGCTACTGATTTTTCACTCTTTAATGCCTATTTACACAAAATTATGAATAGCATAGCCTCTCTCTGAGAAATACATCTCTATGCAGTAGCTGATCAGAAAGACACCAGATAGCACAAATGTCACTGAAACATAATTATGTGATGCCAGTGAGCAACTGCAATAGTTTGAATCTGGAATGTTCCTATACTGCAGCCTTGCTACCTAACTAGGTGCCTCTGGATCATGGGGGGAGATAAGGGGTAATCCCAGAAAGAGGAGATACTTTACTGAAGGATTCTCTAGAAGGGTAAAAGGAGATATGTCCCTGAAGTATTCCCCTGAAGGGCATCTTGGGGCTCAGATGCAACAGAATCAAGCGATTATGGTCTAAAATGTCTGAAATACTGAGCCAAAATATTATTTTTCCTCTTTTCTTTGAGTTAATCTCCTCAAATATTTTGTCAGCATGATGGAAAGTTGACTAACAGTGACTTGAGGTGAATGACTAAGAACAACTATAGCAGGTAGGAAAAGGGGGTAACACTGATGAGTTAGCAAGAGGCTGAGTGTCACAGGCTCATTGCTGACTAAAAACAGGAACATGATGGGTAGAGGCTTTCGCAGATGCTCTGTGGACCTCTTCTTAGAAATCGAGGAGGAGGTGGCTTAGAACTGGAGCTATGGAAGCTCAAGAGCTGGAGGAAGTGTTGTTAAAGGGGTATAAGAATCAATAAAATTCTTTGTCATACATGACTGTACACACAAATGTATGTACACACATATTTCCTTACATAATCATTCACACACAGAGACATGCACACTACACACCACACAGACACACACAATAAAACCTATAAAAAAATGTAAAGAGCCTGCTTCACATCTAGCAAAGCTTGAGCATTGACTGAGAGATTAGCAGGGTCATTTGGCTAAGCTTAGGATAGACAGAGTGGGAGAACAGATCCACTAGATGAGAAACTAGATGATGAAACCACCATACATAATACCCAATTCTTCAGAAGCTTTTTTTTTTTTTTTTTTTTTTTACTCATGGTTCCCTTTGAATACTAATAAAACATATAAACAGATATCTTTTCAAAATATTTAACCAAAAAATGAAATATGCAAGAGTACAAAGAATTTAATTATACTGAAAATGTTCTCAAAATATGTTTTACAATAAAATTTAATTCCTCTGTTCTGGTTTTTGACAAAATACAAGGTAAGCTCATCATAAATAAGATATAAACCCAGCCTAATATCTTTAAGAATAAAAGCAATTCCCAATTTTCACATCTCGTTTATAGTCATTTTTCCCCCAAAGTCCAACCTTGGCGGTTACTAGGGCATGTTCTTCCAACACTCCATTATCTTTACTGCAATAATGTCTGTTATAAACAAATCCAATGCCTTACAGAGACCTGGTATGGAAGGCCATGTTTGAAATCTATTGATTTTCATTCAGTGAAATGAATTTGATGTCTTTCTAAGTTTTTACAAAGACTCAAGTTTCAATCCTTTTTATGTCTGTATATTATTTCTATGCATCAGTATTCTGGGCTCATATAATAGTGTGTCCCTTGGTGATTAAGAGGTGTGTGTGTATTTGTGTGTGTGAATATTTTTTTTCTCTTGGGAACATATGAGTTGCTGAGTCTTTGTTCTTACAGTATATTCCTGAGTGTGAATTTCTTTAAGTGAATTATAAGTGCTAACTTGTTTCTGGAAAAATATTGTGTTTCAAACAATGAGAACAGTGGCTTATGAATTATCAAAGTAATTGTATCTGAGGCCCTATACACATAAATAGTTCTTGAAAAGTTAGAACTTCTTTTGCTTCTCTGTTAAGTTGCCTTATCAGGAAGCATTTTCCTATTCCTTAAGCAGCAAGGATACCTTGTGTGTGCAGTCTTTGAATGTTCATATTGATCATCATGCCATCCAGATGAAGGTCTTACCCAGGCTAAGAGGCTGATCACTTTGTTCCTAGAGACACACCACTGGAACAATAGCAGGAGTGAAGGCAGCCTGGTTTAAAGGAAATGATTCAGATCTGTATGCAATTAGCTGTGTGACCTGAGAAGGCACTGTTTATTATTTTCCGAGCCCTGCAGCAAGGAGAATGGGTATCTTAGGTCACATCCTCCGTGGCATACTCTCCTGCAGCTGGCTATGCTTCTCAGTGTTGGGCACTCTAGCTGGCTCAGTTGAGCAAACCCAGCTTGGATTGCAGTTGGCTAGTTTGCTCACCCGTACAGTCAGACGGTAGGTTCTACAATCCTTTCTGGCACTAGAATTTTATCTCCTAACCTTTAATTTAAGATGACACAGAACCAGTTAATGTAAGACACACAATTATTAAGTTTTGATTGAGTTAAATGTAGCAATTCAGAATTAAAATATCCACGTTTTGCTTTAATGAGAAATGAAATTTTGTCTTCTGTTCAATTCTAAAGGCTATAAGTGCCTTTGAACTCCTTTATAATTTCATTTTATCACAGTCTTTAGCTTTAAGGTTTAGCAACGTGTCTTTATTTGGACTTCCCCTTTTCTTTTACAATGACGATATATTTTTTGTAAGGTATCTTTTGAAAATGTGTATTTGTGTCTCAGTTAGGGGAGGCATTAGAAGATATGATAGCTACACCCTTAGGAGACACATTTATTTTACTCTGAGTTTCAAATAACAGAAAAGGAGAATGTGTAAGTGTTTTTAAAAGCTAATACCTGATATGATAGTGTATTTGCTTTTTTATTTGGTCATTCAATATGAAAATCAAGTTTTAAAACTATGAAAATTTTAAGTAATGATGGGCATAAATGGTGCTTGAAGAAATTTGCAATTACTGCAATGTGCCTCTTCAGGAGAGGTTCTCAAAATGGAATTGCTGAGTCCAAGAGTAAATAGGTATATGTGATATTTATAGATAGTATTTTCGAGGTAATTTTGCTAAATTCCCTTTCAAAACCATCATACCCTTACATTTCCACAGGCACTGCACAAGATTGCCTGTCTGTACACAGATAAGATATATCATGTACTACAATGGAAACCTGGGGAGGTTTTTTTTTCTTCTTCTTCTTCTACTTCTGTTTTGATAGGTGAGAAACAATATCTCATTACAATTTAAATTTTTATTTATCTTACTGTATAAACAAGCTAGAACCTCTTTTCATGTGGTTACAAGTCATTTGCATTTCTTTTTCTGAGAATTTTCTGTTCATTGGGGCTCTGCTTCTGTAAAATTGTTGGCTTTGTTTTCTTCTATTTTTGAAAATGCTCCCTTGTTAGGAAAACTCAGAATTTGTATTATTACAACTATGTTTTAATTCCTCAGTATGAAATGTGCTCTTTTAATTTGTTTATGATATTTTTGACATATAATGTTTTCATAATGTATGTGTTTTTAGTATCTTAAACATTCTAGATTTTGAGTGATAGATTAAAGTATTTTTTCAACTTACAAATGATAAATGATCCACTTAAAATTTTTCTGATAATTGTATGATTATATAATTTTGTAAAAATTTTGTGATCCTTCGAAAATCTACATTACAGGGAATGATAAATGTTGTCTTTTGCAAGATATAGTGAAATTACTGATTTTTTCCCTATTGAATTCCAAATTACCCTGTGATACTAAATTTTTACATATAATTAGATATGCTTCTAGATTCCTTTTTACAAAAAATGTATAATTTATTTTCTTATGCTCTTTCTTTGAGCATTTTGCACTACATATTTGATCCAATTCATTTTCCATTCCTCAGCTCTTCACAGATCTATCTCTTTTGCCTTTCTACCCAATTTGTTATCCTTTAGTTGGTTCTTGTGGTAAACTGATTCCCAATTTTCTCAGAAACTCTCATGTTGATTTCCAAGGGGGATGTACAATCTATCAATCCCACCTGCAATGGAAGAGTGTTCTCTTTGCTCCACATCCTCTCCAACATAAGCTGTCACTTGTGTATTTTATCTTAACCATTCTGACAGGTGTAAGATGGAATTTCAAAGTCCTTTTCATTTGCATGTCCTGATGGCGAAGGTTGTTGAAATTTTCTCTAAATGTTTCTCTGCCATTCGAGATTCCTCTGTTGAGAATTCTGTTTGGATCTGTACCCCATTTTTAAATTGGATTATTTGGTTTGTTGAATTCTAGTTTCTTGAGTCCTTTATATAGTTTGGCAACCAGCTGTCAGAAGTGGATTTGGCTTCTGTCAGATGTAGTGTTGGTGAAGATCTTTTCCCATTCTGTAGGCTGCCATTTTGTCCTATTGATAGTGTTTTCTGTGAGACTTCAGGAATGGGCCTTGGTACAGCTTAAACAGCCATTTTGCAATTCAAGCTGAAACACATGGCATCTCTGTACCATGACCCCATCAAAGACACTACTTAGAAGCTGCTTTTAGCCCCAGTTCTGTGCTATAGAATCTCTTTAATCTTTCTCAAGCTTTATGTGGATATATTTTACCTACATTGGTGTGTCATTTGTAGTATTATGTTTCTGGCCCCAACTTTTTAGCCTAGCCCTGGGTCTGGACCCACAGACCAGCAATTTTGCAGTCCTGCACTTCCACAGTCCCACAGACTCACACAGATGCTTATAATAATTACATTCTGCTTTCTGATTGACCTGGGGCCCAGGCATATAACTTGCTAGCTCTTGAATCTTAAACCAACTCATGATTTATATCCTGTTCAGCCATATGGCTTAGCACCTTTCCTAGAGCACCATAGTTATCCTCTGTATCTGCTGGCTTCTTTGCTGGTTTCTCTGGCATCTCTGCTCTGCTCTTCCTGTTCCCAGATGTTTCCATGCCTGGTAGCCCAGCCCATACTTCCTGTCTGCCTTGGGCAGGGTTTTTATTAAACCAGTAGGCCTGACAATTATGTACAATGTAACAACATAACGCCACTACAAGAATCAACTAACCTGGACCCATAGAAGCTCAGAAAGACTAAACTGACAACCAGGGAGTCTCCATGGGTCTGACATAGCACTGTGATATATGTGATAATTTGTAGCTTGGTCTTCTTGTGGGACTCTCACACTAGGAGCAGGGGCTGTGTCTGACATTTTACGTTTGTAATAGCCAGAACCTGGGAACTACCAAGATGTCTCTCAACTGAAGAGTGGATAAAGAAACTATGGTACATTTATACAATAGAGTATTACTCAGGTGTTAAGAACAAGAACATAATGAAATTTTAGGCAAATGAATAGAGCTAGAAAAAAAATCATCCTAAGTGAGGCAACACAAACCCAGAAAGAAAAACATGGTATGTAGTCACTCATAAATGATATTATCTGTAAAGGATAACCACACTACAGTTCACAGAGTTAGGGAGACTAGGTAACAAGAGGGTTCAGATCTCCCTGGGAAGGGGAAATAGAAGATATTCTATACTGGCTAGTTTTATATCAACTTAACCCAAACCAGAATTACCTGAAATGGGGAAACTTTAACAAAGAAAGTGCATCTAGAAGGTTCACCTGTAAAGCATTTTGTTGATTAGGGATTTATGAGTAAGGCCAAGCCCATTGTGAGTGTTATCATTCCTGGGATGGTAGTCCTGGATTCTGTAGGAAAGCAAGCTGAGAAACCATGAGAATCAGGCCAATATGCAGCACCCCTCTATGGCTTCTAAATCAGCTCCTGCCTCCTCCTGTTTGAGTTCCTATCCTGACTTCTGATGTGCTATATCCTATATTTAATCAAATTAGTCTGGAATATCAAAGAACAGAACCATTTCTTCCAGCCTTTTTTTGTTTGTTTGTATTCTCGTTTGTTTTGTTTTCAAGATAGGGTTTGTAGTAGTCCTGACTGTCCTGGAACTCGCTCTGTAGACCATGCCAACTTTGAACGCACAGAGATTCTCCTGGCTATGCTCCCAAGTGCTGGGACTAATGGCATGTGCCACCATGGCCTGGCTTTCTTCTTTTATGGACTACAAAGTGGAAGTATAAGCCGAATAAACCCTTTCCTTTCTTTTTTTTTAAGTGTTTTTTTTTTTTTCCCAACAATAGAAACCCCCAACTAAGACAAACTGGTACCAGGTTAGTCAGATTGCTATGACAGACCTGACCATTTAATTTTGGGGAGTCTGTGGAAGGATTTTAGAACTTTGGGCTAGAAAGCCATTGAGTGTTGAGAGCTATGTAAGTATACTGCAGTAATGGAATAAAAAAGATTGAAAGCAGTATAAACAATGGAGGCCTTTTTTGTAACTTTCAAAGGGAAGCAAAGACTCCATCAAGACTTTTATGTAAAGAATCTGTGGTTTCTGATCATCTGGAGCTGAAGAATAAACTCTGATTAGCAGACTATAAGCATTAAAGTGGCTCAGTAAATAGAAGCTCTGTTTAATAAGTGGCCAAGGTTGTACCTTATGCTAGAAGCCAAACTTGGTAGTAGAAAAAGTCACCTGGTTAGTGTTGGATTTGAAGACATGGAGGTGTCATGTAAAGCAGATAAAGTTTGGTACTGTATGGCAGGGCTGGAGCCTCTGAAGAGAGCCCAGAAGAGCTATCAGTGAAAGTACAGCCCAGTCATAACAGAAGAACCCAGCATTGTCAGTATCATGGGATAACCACCAAGAACAGCAGCATCAGTGGAGTGGAGTCAGCTGGACCACAGGAAATATGCTGTGTGTACTACTTAAGGCAGAGCTAAAGAAGTGACCCAAGCCCTTTGAAGAAGCCTAGAAGACCATGAATGAATCCCAGATATTAGATATTGAATTGTTTCTATTTTTGGAATTTAGTTTTGCTTTGTTCAGATTGTGACTGTGCCCTGATTCTTCCCTTTTGAAGAAGGGCTATGTTGTACATACAGTTAATCTGGTAGAATTGTGTCAAAGAGAAGCACAAGATCAGTCCAGGGGAAGCAGATAAGAGACATATTTCTAAATAAATGACAACATTTTTGATTTAAAAAATCAAGACTAATTCATGGAAGAAGTTTCAATTGTACAACTACAGGCAAATAATATAACTTTATTCAAAAATCTCACATAACATACAGATTAATGAAAGATATAGCATAATATAAAATAAAATATTTTGAAGAATAATTGAATGTCTTCAAGATGAATGGCCAGATAGAAGTACTTTTATTGCCAAAATAAAATACTGAAAAAAAGGGCTGTCTGGATTAAAATTTTCTATCTCTTCAGAGAAAAAAAAGACAAACTACAAAAAACCTAGAGAAAACATTTTCAAATTGTGTTTGTCATGGGCATAGTGGCACAGGTTTGCAAAACAAGAACTGAGGAAGTGAATACATGATGCTGCCTCAGGCTTACTGGCTACCAAATAGCCTAGCCTGTGGATGATCCTCAGGAAAATAAGAGCTCTTGCTCAACCCAGGTGTTTGGGTTTAGTGACAGAGGTAGCACATCTCTATGATTTTGAAATGACAGCCTACGGAATGGGAAAAAATTTTTACCAACCTTACAAGTGACAGAGGAAATGATACCTGGGCCATTTAGCAAGTTTTTATTTAGTTTATAAAAGAAATTCTATTCATTTTTTATTACTGCCACAACATAAACACTGCAAATTTTTTGTCTTATTATTCTATGGCTCAAGTGGCCAGAGACCCAGAATAAGTATAACTCATCTTACATCAGTGTGTTGGCAAAGCTGTGATTCCTTCCATGGTTCTAGAGGAGAGTTGGGTCCCTTTTATTTTCCAGCCTGCCACAGTACCTATATTCCTTGATGTGACTCCATCCCCTATCTTTGAAGTCAATAATGCCACATCTGTCTGACTCTTTTTTAGTTTCTCTCTTGCCCTGACTATTGCCAGACATTTTTTTTTTTGTTTTTTTACAATTTGAAATGATTGAATTTTTTGCTTTATCCACATTACCCAGGTGATTTTGTCCTTCTCAAGACAAAGGTCCTTACCATCCATTATTTCTTAAAACATACACTTGGATATCTAAATTCAAACACCTTTATTTATAACAGTCCCAAAGATTTTGGGTTATTACCAATACTGGGTTGTTACAATTCCCTTTAGTAATCAAATAGCTAAGCTGTGCCACACACACACCATTTAATACTAAATTTAAAAGTCCTAAACCATTGACAGAACTTGCCTAGAGCTCATGGGCAATATAATACATAAATAAGGCAAGCAATAAAAACCACGTAGGATTCTATTTATAGAACATTTTTTATTAAAAATTTTATACAATGTAGTCTGGTAACGCTTTTTCCTTCCCCAACTCTTCCCAGATCCTCTCGACCTTCCCACCCCCCAGTACTATAGTCTTTCTTTGTCCACTTTTTATAAAAAGAAAAATTAAGAAATACACATGACAAGATCGCACAAAATCATATGCCAAAACATAAATTCAAATTCCAATAAAACCAAGTACACCCAGACAAAACTATATGAGATTTAAAAAAAATCTACAAAAACACCATTGAGTTTGTTTTGTGTTGGCTAAAATGAGCAAAATGTGTTTTCATACATGGTAATTGCTTGGAAGATTACAGATTCACTTATTCTTTGACCCCACTATACTGCTTCTAGGAATGGATGTCAAAATGCATATTGATGTGAAAAAAATCATATTGTCTGGATTTTTTCCAGGAATATTTTAAGTATTCATAAAAAATTGGGAACAACCCATATAGCTATGGAAGACAGGCAGTTCTACACAGTATTATTTCAACATCTTAATTTGAAACTTTCTGTAATATTATATCATCTAAAAATAAAAAAGATAGTGCTTGCCTCAGCAGCACAAATACTAAAATTAGAATGATATAAATACAGAAGATAAAATGTTCAAATCTTCCTACCGTTTGTCTGAAAAATGTGAGAATATAAAACTATGTATGTCTATATTTAACTGTAGTTGGGTAAAGGAGAATAGAAATATTATAAAAGGGAAAGTTAGAAACTACATTTTTTTGAATATACTTCGTTCTACAAACTTGGTTTTAGAATAAGATTCTTGAAATTTTGAAAAGTTATATAGAAAGGTGAAACTTAGGTTTTATTTTCTGTTTGATGAAACACTCTGTATAGACAGACATACTATAGTTGACTAACATCACAGTCATCTGCCTGTGGATCCATAACAGGTTATTCTTTCAGAGAAAGATTGGAAGCAAGATTTCTCAAACTCCTACAATAAATATCCTATGGATGATGGTCCTGGTATGTGTGTTTCTTTGGTATGTGCATTTTGAATATGTCAAACAAGTACTGACTTTCAAAGAAAGAAGATGGGAAATCATGATGATATTATAATGATGATTGTATATGCATACATCTACTGCCCATGTATAGAGATAAAAAATAAAAATTAATAAAGGAAAATGAAACAAATGAAATGCTTTGACACGGTATTACGAGACAAGGAGCATCCACAGATGCTGTTGAGTGTGGTTTTTGTTAGTCATCTATGGCTGGGTGTGCAGCCTGCACTTATGTAGTTACATTCCCTAGTGAGCCTCCCTTGGATCAAACTAAATTTTTATTTGCAAGTGTTTTTAGTTGGAGAGAGTTTAGGGATGGAGGCATGTGTCCAGTTCTTCTTTCAGTTTTAAGATTTCAGCTGTTGTAGTCCTGCGCATGCTGTACTTAGTTTCTGTGAGATCATATATGTGTATGTCCTGTTTTGTTTAGGAAGTCTTGTTTTATTGGTGGTATCTATCCCCTCTGGCTCTTATGCTCTTTCTGTCTTATTTTCCTCATAGTTCTCTGAGTCCCAAAGGAAGGGAGTTGGTATAGACATCCTGGTTAGAACTGAGCGTTTCAAGGGCTCTCATTCTTAGCATAATGTTTGGATGTGGGTCTCAATATTTGTCTCTATCTGCTACAGCAGAAAACTCTGATGATGGCTGAACAAGGCACTGAGCTACAAGCAGAGCAGAATATTACTAGGACTCATCTTATTTCTATGTTCCTTTAATATGACAGTATTTGAATTACCTCTAGGTTTGTAGGATGTCTGCTCTCAGGTTCTTGATTATCCAAGCAGCCCTGGGTATGGGTTCCATCTTGTGGACTGGGTCTTAAGTCAAATCAGATACTGATTGGTTACTTCCACAATCTTTGTGCCATCATTGCAGTAGGATACGTTGCAGATTAGACATCATTTTACATGAAAGGCTTTATAGATAGGTTGTTGTTATAAGAGGTTTCTGGCCTGTCTGGCCCATGATCTAGACTTGTAGATTCACACTATTACAGAAACAATTAGAGGCTTATACTAATTATATTTTGTTTGGCCTAAACTTAGGCATATTTTACTAGTATGTTTCTGGCCCAGATTTTCAGGCCTAGTCCTGAGATTTGGACCAATTGTAGCCACAAAAATCTAACAATGGCCCATTGCAAAAGAAATAGAAAGAATATAAAATACAGAGAAAGGAAATAGAAGAGGCATCACAACTTGATTTCAGGTACCATGATGTGGCCGCACACTTTTAAACACAAAGTAGCTAATATTCTTGGCAAAAGATCTCAACAAGAATGGGCCTATGAACACTCTATCATGGAAGGGGGAAGGGCTCACAGGCTATCAGCCTTCCCTGGGGACTTATGTGTAGTTATGTTGATTTGAGAGGGAGAAACATTTTCTTCAGCGGTATATCCACTGGTAAGAATATATGCCCATAGTTTCATTAACCAAGCTTCACCCTGCTTCAGAAGACAACCTTAAGGAAACTCATTGGATCACAAAATAGACAGCAAAGCTAAGTAATCATGAAAGAAGTAGAGGAACTCATTGGACAAAGGAATAAGATTAGCATGAATGGATGGGGGATTATGAAGGTAAGTGGGGTGCTGAGTATGATAGTAGTACATTCTGTATGTGTATAAACATTTCATAATGATGTAACTACATTATAACCTCAAAATACAATAAAATGTATAAGCACAATTTTTATCATATATAATTAATATATGCTAATTGAACACTTAAATGCTGTTATGGCTAATAAATGAGAAGAAATTGATACCATAGAACATTGCCATCTTTGGGATATCTAATGACTTTATACATCTAAGCATTCTGATACTTAACTCCTATGACTATTATAAAAATGTACTAGTGATTATTACACATTTCCTAATGAAATATGTAAACTTACATATAAATGAAACTTGACCCCATCATGATCAGTTGCAGATTTCATTTAGTAAAGATGTGGAGATGAAATAATATATTGGACAACAATGTTTAATACCATCACTGGGTTGCAATGAACAGAATTGCACTTGAAGAAAGAGACAAAGGACAAATGAAGTTTTGTTGCATGCAAATGACAAGGAAGGGTGACAAGTGATTTAGAAGCTTAAACCTGAAAGTCATGTGTTTACTAATGTACAATGCATAACTTATTTTCATATTAGAACATAGAATATATGCGGTATATATATGTGTATATATATATATATATATGTGTGTATAAGAGAAGTAGAATCAAGAGGAGGAAGAGAGTAAGACACCAGGGGCCAGCTACCCATCTATACAGCAAGCCATGGAAAAAGAAAGAAAGGTATGCAGAAATAGAAAAAGATAAAATCCCAGAAGCAAAAGATAGATGGGATAATTTAAATTAAGAAAAGCTGACTAGAAACAAGCCAAGCTAAGGACAGGCATTCATAAGAAAGAATAAGTTTTTGTGTGATTTATTTGGGAGCTGCATGGCAGGCCCCTCATAGAATAAGAGAAAGAAAACAGCCAACAGCAGTCATGAGATCACTAAATGAAGTTAAATATTGTTGCTTAGGGCTTTTTCCGCTCTGTGTTCCTGCTTGGTTCTGGTGGAAGATCTACTTACTATTATTTATATTTAGCACATGAAATATCATAGATAATAAAGTCCAAGTTTTACAAGTGATAAAAATCCCCTTAGTCACAACTCTGACTCTTCTGCATACATTCTTCCTGTCTCAGTTCTCTCATTCTCCTTCCTGGTCTTTCTGATGTTTCTGGGGTACTTGCCTCTCTTGAACTACACATTGGACTACATGTCTACTACAGTGTTTGCACTGAAGTACAGTGCAATTCTTCCTTTCTCTATGTTTTCACCTAGAAGTCATTTTATGACGACATGAAACTTTTAAAGAGCCACCCAGTGTTCCCTTTTAACTGTGATGGCAAATTCTTGAGAAAAGCAGTAAGTGGAAGCAAGAACTGAGCTTACAATGGCAACTGCACTTCCTGTTGCAGGTTCTTATGCTGGCTAGAATGAGGGGTGGGAGAGAGCCTTGGAATCTAGTCTTGCAAACTTCTGCTGAAACTCATTACATGCCAGTCCTTCAGAAAATATTCAAATCTGTGCTTTCCCGTGTGGATTCTTGCCACTCAGATACAGTGACCCTCTTCCTGACAGGTCCATCTTCCATTATGAGGTATGGAATAAAAACATTTTGGCAAATTAGTGGCAGGAGAAACAGGGGGAATAGGATAAGCCTGGCTTCTGTACCACCTGCTTCTGATTGCTCTTTTAGTTTTCCAAGCTTCATGGTAATATATAAATAAATCCTGATATGCAAAATTCACACAGCTGAACTTGAATTGTAGCATGGTCCCACTGGGTTAGCTTTGCATTATTTAATGATCTACCTGAAGCTGCTTTAAAAGGAAAAGAGGCTTAGGTTGCTTGATGAGGTTGAAGGCTGGAAGTCCGAGAAGGATTTTCTGGGCTCTCATGGCGGAGCAGGGAGCTCCTTTGTATCACATGACAAAGTATGTGACTATCTCCCAGCCTTAATGTTGCCTCTTTCACTTTTTGTAAAGGAAAATTCACCAGGATTTGATGACTTTTGTGACAAAATAATTATCTAATCACTTTCCATTGGCCTCAACTCTAAATGACATGCCATATTGTTTCCATGCTCTAAGATTGTGAAGTGAGACTTTGGGGCTGAACCTTGTGCTTGTCAGCAGTGAACAGCCCCATACACAAACTGCAGTACAGACCAAGGCTCCAAGGTAACATGCTTGTAAAGAAGAGGGAGAGAGAAACACCTCACTTAGGAGTGAATGAAGAAATTTTAAAAAGGAGCAGAAAATGGCTACTTCTAAAACTTCTTATTATGTGGGAGAAAACAGGGAAGAGGGAAGATTCCAGGTTGAATATGGCCAGCAGATCAAACCAGACCATGATAGTAGAAATTGGAGGGATAGAAAGAGAGAAGCCAAGCTGCTGACCAAGAGGAAAAGAGACCTGAGTATCCAAGATGGCTAGGTTATATACAGGTCAGGCTGGCGGGCAGGATATGGAAGCCCAGTCCCTGGAAGGGAGGTAGGTTTGGGGTAACAGGTAGAATAAAAAGTACTAGGAGAAGTCAGATGTGATTCTGGGAAAGCTAGCCAGAGTCTGCTTTGATGTGATAATAGGCACCTTGGTTAGCTATTTTGTTCCAGGTTTTTTAGACCTAAGAAAATGGTTGTAGAAACCAATGTATTTCCTCACTTGCTATAATAATGTTTCTCATGAAAAATTTTGAGTTCAGAGCATGTGGGAATGTGATTATACAATGATAAAGAAAATATATTTTTTATTCTCAAGAAGCTTCATGTTTTGAGTGCTTATGTGGACCAGTAAAACAAAAAAGAATTATAATGGTATAAGTAGGAAAATATAGATTTGTGTTGTGTTCTGTAAAACTTAATGCACATACAAATCATCTAGGACACTTGCTAGCATGCAGGGGCTCATTCAGGAAGTCTCTATCTGTAACAAGCTCTCACATAACGGTAATGTGGCTGGTCCAGACACCATCCTTTGAAACGTTAAGGATGGAAGATGCCAAGGAAACAAGGCCTTCTAGACACAAGACTAGTGCATCTATGATCTCACAGAGATGGTCACAGCACTCACAGGGCAGGATAGACAGGGTCACAGTGCTGAGAGGCAAAGTGTACACAAGTTCTCACTCCTATCCTACAAGCTATCCTCATTTGATAATTGCTGTCACTCAGTAGACAAACCACACATAAAAACAAGCTTTATGCCCAATAGTAGATGACAAACAAAACAAATGCCATGTGGTTTGGAGAGATTTTATTTTTGTTTTTATCTTTGTTATTTTTGGGGGGAGAGGGGTTAGGGGTTCCTCATAATGTTCTGTCTGGGTAATTTTTTTAGCCTATAGTTATTATGTTATTTATTTTTATTTTTTTACATGCCCTTATTTTCTAATAAGAAAGGGGAGAGTGAGAGAGAGAAAGAGAAGGAGAGAGAAAGAGAGAGATAGCAGTGTGAATTTGGGTGTGTAGAAAAATGGGGAACATCTTGAAGATTTAGGGGAGAGAAAATGTAATCAGAATAAATTATATGTAGAAATTTTTTAATAAAAATAGTTTTCAAAATTACTATATTGGTGTTATATATAAAAGTTTATGTTGCAGAGCAAGGAGAACACTCCTTCATTGTTGGTGGGAGTGTAAGCTTGTTCAGCCACTTTGGAATGCAATATAGCAGTTTCTCATAAAACTAGGAATCTATCTCCCCAGGGATCCAGTAATACCACTACTGGACATATAACTTAAAGATACACAGTTGCACTCCAAATGCATTAGCTCAACTATATTCATAGCAGTATTGTTCATACTAGCAAGAACCTGGAAACAACCTAGATGTCCCTCAACTGAAGAATGGATTAACAAACTGTGGTACAGCTACACAATGAAGTACTACTCAGCAGTTAGAAAACATGATATTCTAAAATTTGCAGGCAAATGGATGGATTTGGAGAATATCCTCCTGAGTGAGGTATCACAAACTCAGAAAGATAAACAGGGGATGTACTCACTCACTAGTGGACTCTAAACAAAAAAAGCAAAAAGCAAAGCATTTCCAAGCTGCAAACCACAACCACTGAACAGCTTGGGATCTGAAACACCTTGGACCAGCACCTTGGAGTCCATTCCCACCAGAGGAATACTTAATCCATCTTGATGATGGGGTGAGGAAAGCGGATCTGCCTGGGGTGGATGCTGAACTAAGCCACCTTGGGACCTCCTGCCTTGTTGGGGAGGAGATAAAGTGATGGGGAGAAGAGAGAGTGACTGGGAGGGGCGGGAAGGGGAAAGGAGCTTGAACAGGGGTATACACGAATAAAAAATATGACTTTATTCATAATAAAAAGTTTATTTTAATTTGTTAAAATGGAAATAAAAAATGGAAGAAAAGTTAAGATTTGGAAGCACATGAAAATGGCCATTTTTCTTGCCCTGTGGTATGTGAACAAAATATTTACATAACACAAGTATTTCCACAATGACCAGACAATTAGAAACTTAAGGTAGAGACCTAAATGCCCAAGGCCTGTCATATTTGGGTAACTGCAGAGGTCTGATAGGGCTGCAGAAGAAGAACGATTGGATAGCAGATAATGGCAAGTGAAGGACACAGCATAGTTGTGGAAAAGTAGCGCCAAACTATATGTTTTATACTGAAAATAATAAAGGACACTAAACATAAAAAGTTTACACTATTTGGAAATACTTGTGCTTTTTTTTAGTCTGTTAAAAAATAAGAAATCAAATTTTTTGTTGCACAAAAATAATTACAGAACTAATTACAGAAATATTTTGTGAAGAGGATGCAGAAAATGGTATCAACCCACTTGTTTTTTATAGATGTATATATATGTGATTTTATGGTATCCAGAGTATTTTACACTTTTCAAAATATTTCTTAATAAATATATGCAAAAATGTGGGTTCAGGATTAAAAGAGCCTGTGATTTCGGGGAAGGTGTGAAGTTTCTTTGTATTAATTGAACCAAAATTTACAAAGTATAAATCTCACCAATTTAAGCTGAGAAATTCAGTGCATTCACAGTGCTGGACAAAGGCTGTCTATATTTATTCCCCAGACATTTTAACCATCTAAAAGAAAAATCTTGTGCTCATTAAACATTCCTTCCTCAACTCCTTCTTCTTTTACCTTATGGCAATAACTAATATCTTTCTCTGTAGATGTACTTATACTACATTTATTATTGATATGGATAAATGTTCATGTTCTTTCAGATTTTGTATGTCTGGCCTGGTGAAATTCTTTAAAAAAAAGAAAAAGGAAAAGAAAGGATGTGACTGGTCCTAGGTATGGTGTATGGTAAGTTTATTACATACAAATATATGTGTGTGGTGGGGTGAAGGTAGAGGCAGGGATATCTGGTAGAGTCTAGAATGGACATGACCAGACTGAGCCTTGCCATGTGGGGCGATGGAGAAGGAAATAAAAGAAGAGATAAGAACCAGGTGCAGCAGCCAGGAAGGCAAAGGTACAAAAGGGGCAGGTAACCAAAATGTCTGGATTATTTGGAAGAGCGTCTGGGATAAAGACAGCAGAAGCCCTGGGTTGGAGAGTTCAGGGTAGAGGGTGAGGTATTTGAAGCATACTCTGTACCAGGTAGGCATTGAGGAATGGTGAAATCTGGACTGCAGATGCTCTTGGATATGTTGAATAGGCACCTCTGTACTTTCTCTTGGCTTTGAAAAGTAACATTTAGATACTAACCTTCAGTTTGATAGTATGAGGAGGCAGAGCTGAAAGGAGAGCATGTTAAAGGGCGGGGTATTTGACAAGTCATGAAGTCGAACTCTCAGAAACAGGATAGACGGCCTTAGAATTGTGATCCTCCTTTGTACTCTGCCATGTGTGAACACAAGAAAGGTAAGTGTCTGTAAGCCAGACAGTCGGCTATCACCAGGCACAGGGTCTGCCAACACCCACACCTTTAGTTTCAGTCTTAAGATCTATGAGAAAAATAAACAAATGATGAATGGATGGATGAATGAATGAATTTATTTTGGATACGGGAGTGAGATTAAATTTATTGAAGGAACATCATAAAAGAGAGAGTGCAATACCAAGGTAGTGCTGGAGTAGCGTCTTGATGAGATCCAAAAGGCAGCAAAAGTGTTAATTAGGAAATTTCATCAGGTTTAGAAATTTACACATTTTTTAATACATGGTGGAGCAGTAAGATTTAACTATTTTATACACTTCTCAAAGCAGTATATCCATGGTTTCTTCCTTTCATTTAACACATTTCAGTTAGTACTGTGAAGTACAATCCTTGCCACTTCTATTTTTTTAATTATTGTTTTTTGAAAATCAATATCAAACATTTTATAAAAAGGCAAGACATTCAAGATAGATAACAACAACAACAAAAAAAACTCCATAAAGTAAAAGAAAAACCTTTCTTTTCTCTAAAAACATGAAACTTAAAACATAAAATCTAAAGCTTCTCAAGCCAGGTTAGGCTCAGCTACAGATAAAAAAAGCACAGTATGTCACAGCTAATGCCCACGGATGCACTATGGCTGCCACAAATTTCTGCTAGGCCCCCCTTCTACAGTCAAACCAGAAGTTTTGTTTTGTATTGTGTGTGCATTTTAAATCACTTTATTAACCCATCATCTTTCAATAAAAAAGAAGAATGATTTTGCTTAAAGTCCACTAGTAAGTAAGTACAACCCATGCTTATTCTTCTGGGTTTGTGATACCTCGCTCAGGAAGATATTCTCCAATTGCATCCATTTACCTGAAAATTTAGGATATCATTTTTTCTTACTGCTGTGTAGTACTCCATTGTGTAGATGTTCCACAGTTTGTTAATTCATTCTTGAGATGATGGGCATCTAGGTTGTTTCTGGGATCTTGCTATTACTAATAATGCTGCTATGAACATAGTTGAGCTAATGCTTTTGGGATGTGAATGTGTGTCTTTAGGGTAGAGGCCTAATAGTGGTATTTCAGGATCCTTGGGAAGAGTGATTGCCAGTTTTCTGAGAAACCTCCATACTGCATTCCAAAGTGGCTGAACAAGCTTACACTCCCACCAACAATGGAGGAGTGTGCCCCTTACTCCTCATCCTCTCCAGCATAGGCTGTCATCTATGTCTTTTATCTTGGGCAATCTGACAGGTAGAAAAGGTGGTATTTCAAAGTTGTTTTGATTTGCATTTCTCTGATGGCTAAAAATGTTGAGCACTTTTTCAAGTGCCTTTCAGCCATTTGTAATTCTTCTGCTGAGAATTCACTTTTTAGTTTTGAACCCCATTTTGTGATTGGGTTATTCATGGTTTTGGGCTCTAGTTTCTTGAGTTCTCTATATATTTTACACATCAATCTTCTGTCACTTGTAAGGCTGGTGAAAATCTTTTCCTGTTCAGTAGACTGTGGTTTTGTTTTAATGACTAAAATGGAAAACCCAAAAGAAATGGACAACTTTCTGGACAAGTACCAATTACCAGTATCAATTAAATAAAGAACAGATTGAAGACCTAAACAGACCTATAATACCAAAGGAAATTGAAGCTGTTATTAAAAGTCTCCCAAGTAAAAAAAAACCCAGGTCCAGAAGGCTTTACTGCAAAATTCTACCGGACATTCAAAGAACTATTATCAATACTCCTCAAACTGTTCCATACAGTAGAAACTGAAGGAACACTACCAAACTCTTTTTATGAGGTCACAATCGCCCTGGTACCCAAGCTACTCAAAGATACAACTAAGAAAGAGAATTACAGACCAATCTCCCTCATGAACATTGATGCAAAAATACTCAACAAAATTCTGGCAAACTAATTACAACAACATATAAAAAAGTTGTCCATCAGAATCAAGTAAGCTTCATCCCAGAAATACAGGGATGGTTCAATATACAAAAAACTATAAATGTCATCCATCATATAAACAAACTGGAGGAAAAAAACCACATGACCACCTCCTTAGATGATGAAAAAGCCTTTGACAAAGTCCAACACTCCTTTATAATAAGAGTCCTAGGGAGATCAGGAATGCAGGGAAAATTCCAAAGTATAATAAAGGCGATTTACAAGAAGCTGATGATCAACATCAAACTAAATGGAGAAATACTCAAAGCAATCCCATTAACAACAGGAACTAGACAAGGCTATCTCCTCTCCCCTTATCTATTCAATATAGTTCTCAAAGCTATAAGAGAACAAAAGGAGATTAAGGGGATACAGATAGGAGAAGAATTGAAACTATCTCTATTTGCAGATGATATAATTGTATACCTAAGAGACCCACAAAATTCTATCAGGGAACTTCTACAGTTGATAAATTCACTCAGCAATGTAGCAGGATACAAAGATTAATTTAAAAACTTAGTAGTTCTTCTATACACTAAAGACAAACAGGCTGAAAAAAGAAATAAGGGAAACACTACCCTTTATAATAGCTGGAAATAGCATTAAATACCTTGGTGTAACTATAACCAAAGAAGTAACAGATCTGTTTGACAAAAATTTTAAATCACTGAAGAAATAAATTGAAGAGGATATCAGAAAATGGAAAGATCTCCCATGCTCCTGGATAGGTAGGATCAACATAGTAAAAATGGCAATCTTACCAGAAGGAATCTACAGATTCAATGCAATTCCCATCAAAATCCCACCACAATTTTTTACAGAGCTTGAAAGAACAATACTAAATTTTATTTGAATAATAGGAAAGCCAGGATTGCCAAAACAATTTTGTTCAACAAAAGAACCTCAGGAGGTATCACCATCCCTGACTTCAAGTTATACTATAGAGCTACAGTGTAGCGGGAAATCTGAAACTATACAAAAAAGCCGAGCCTGAGTGCTGAGCCGGGTGGAGTTGGGGAGGAAATAATGAACAAGCACCGCGCCAGAAGACAGAAGCGTCGCGTGGCTGGACGAGTGACGTGGAAGGGGACTGGCCGGCTGGGACTGATCTCGCTCTGCTGGGCAGATGGTTCCATGGATCGCTCCTGCTGTGCACGGTTAGGATTGCTCCGGTTCTCCACGGTTGGGACTGCTCCTGCTTTCTACCGTGTGGATCTACGGACTGCTCCTGCTTTCTGCGGCGTGGATCGTTCCTGCTCTCCACTTCTCCGTCCTTCTCCTACTTTTTCTCCTTCTCCCCTGGAACAATCCCTGTTATCCCTGTTATGTAAGTACCTTTTAAATAAAATTCTTTAGTTAACGTATATTTCTTGGTGGGTTAGTACCGCGATACTACAGTATTAAAAACAGCCTGATACTGGCATAAAAACAGATCAATGGAATCAAATTGAACTCCCAGACATTAACCCACACACCTATCAATATGTGATTTTCTACAAAGAGGTAAAATATATTCAATGGAAAAACATAGTATCTACAACAAATTGTGTTGGCATAGCTGGATGGCAGTATGTAGAAAAATGCAAATAGATTCAAGCCTATCACCCTACACCCTACTCAAATCCAAGTGGTTCAAAGACCTCAACATAAACCCAGCTACACTGAATTTGATAGAAAAGAAAATGGGAAATACCCACCAATGCATTGGCACAGGCGACCACTTCCTAAATATAACACCAATGTCACAGACACTAAGAACAACAATCAATAAGTGGGATCTCCTGAAACTGAGAAGTTTTTGTAAGGTAAATGAATGAACTTTTATATAGCATCTCACCATAATCTTGAAGGTACTATGCAGTCTAGGCTTGCCTTGAACAGATTTTGATCCTGCTGCCTGGGACCCCAAAGACTAGGATTATCAATGTACTTTCAAGCCTGTCTGGAGAACTAAATACATTTTGAATAAATTGCCTTATGTTCCAATTTATTAGAATGGCCCAAACCAATTAAGGTCCATGAAAATAGAAACATAGATTGTGTAATGTTCGTTCCCTGTTTCTTTTGCTTAGCATAAACCCAGGTTGTTTAGTCATGGTTTACCAAATATTTAATGTTTTACTTATTGCTGCAAAAGTTGCATTGAATTAATACATTAACATTTAAAAAGTATAAGTTGGCACACAACTATAAGTTATTTCTCAGTTTAGCTATTGTGTCTAAGGCAATTATGAACATTCACACAAAAGTTTAAATTTACAAACCTTTTCATACCTTTGGGTAGATACCTTGGATTCTAGAGTTGAGTTATAAAGTGGAAAAATTGTATTTAATCTTTTGAGGTACCATTAACATCACTATACACTATTATTCACACTAGAAAAATTGACTTCTCCAGTAGCAATGTCCAAGAGTTTTAAATTATTTTTATTTTTGGTAACTTATTTTATTTCCATTAAAAAATAGGTATCCAAGTAAGCAAGAGGTTTGCATATTATTATGATTATTATTGTGTCTTTTCTTTTGTAAATATTTTTTGAGAAGTTCATATGTGAGTATACTATATTCAATCACTCACCTTAATCTGTCTCTTCAACTTCACCTCACATTTGGACTCCTTTTTTTCTATAATCTTTATAGTTAAGTATAAATATTATAGATGTACTATTGAGGCTGGGCACACCAGGGTCATATATTCTCAGCATTATAAAAAAAAATGTGGATTCCTGGAGTAATTTCCATCTGCTTAAAAAAGAAGATTAGTTGGTAAGGGCTGAGACTACACTAATTCTTGGATTTGAGTAAATGTTTATAATACTGTCAGAAGCTATATTGTCTCAGGAAAACAGTAGTGGTAATTTCTCCTCTAAAGTCTATGACTTGCCCTGCTATATAGATCATTAGCTAGATTACTGAACTAAGCATGAGTTTCCTCATTTTAAGCATGCATCAAATTCATGCTTGCCATTGGTTACTCAGGAGATATCAGTGTTGCTATTGCATCAATGGGGATATCTCACCAGGGTGGTCATTGTTGTGGTTAGTTGACTAGGTGGGACTATTGATAACTTTTCTCTTTAGGTACCTTGTATATATGTTTCTATACTATGGGGGACTAGTCCTAAGGGAAGAGGTCCCTAGGTTAATACTAGCTCAATCACTACAAGTCCTAAGTTTGTATTGTCTTAAAAATTATGGTCTTACATTCAAGTTATAGGAAGCAATTAAGGAAAAGGCCTATATTATTTTGGGAGTTTTTGGTACAACTACTCTGGGTACCAAAATGAGAATTCTCAAAAATCTAAAGATAAATTTGCATATGATGCAGATATGCTACTCTGGAGCATATTCTCAGAGGATTCCACATTCTCCTCCAAAGATAATTGCTCAATCATCTTCATTTCCACTTCATTCACAATTGCTAGGACATAGAAAGTACCTAAATACCTTTCAACTGATGAATGGATAAAGATAATATGGTACATATACACAATGAGATTCTATTCAGTTATTTGTGTTTTCAAACAGAAATAAATGACTCTAAAGTAGATGGCATTTAAGTAGTAAGAAGGTTCAGTCACTGAAATTCATAAAATCCATTCATGTCACTCCATGGGAAAACCTTTCCCTTCCCAGAATGCCTCTTCATAGACAAAAATCTGAGCTGTAATGATCCACTTTCCAGTGACTAATGATACTTACATGATAATTATAAAATGGAAATAAAAATGATTAGTTAGCTTTGTTTTTAAAATTGCCATGAAATCCATTTGGAGATGTAATGGGAGCATTTATCCATAAGAGAGTATATGTTGGCTTTACTAGCCTTCTGTAAATAATGAGAAAATGGAGCAAAGTGAAAGAAAGAACTATTTAACTTATAACAAACTAGGCTGTGAGGAGTGTGGTGTCTGGATGAATAGAGACAAAGAGAAAAGATTAGCAATGGTTGTAAGGATTCCTGGCACAAAGTAGCCACATGGTAACCCCAATATGGCACTGGGAGAATACGCTGCTTACAGATGCATGCCCTTAGGTGTAGCTATGTAAATCTGTGCCCACCCATTCTTTTCAAAGAAGATGCACATGAAAATCTGGTCTCTGTAAGTGGAGGGTATAGAGATATGAGTTCATGGAGATGGACATGGCTGAAATCCCCAGAAGAGAAAAAAAGGAAGAAGTTACACAACAAAAGAGTAACAAAGACATCTGTAGGTTGTCTGAGTTGGTTTCATTGTGTATACAAGGTGACCTACCCATCTAGGCTGGAAAATGAATGCTCAAAGAATCCTAAGATAACATGTATCTGAACACACATTGGGACAAGAGGCTCTCTAATTCCACCAGAGCACTAGGAAAGGTTGAGTAACTAGATTGTCAGGAAATAAATCATGGGGAAACTGCACTATCAGAGCTAAACTTGCCTTGAAAGAAAAAGAAATGTACTTAAGAAACATGTATTAAATTACATTTCATATTTTTCAATTGTCCATTCTGGCATTATTTAACAGGATAATCATATTAGCAATTCCATGCTTGCCTAAACATATAAATGAAAAACTATATATCTATACAAAGATTTGAACTCAAATTATGGACATCATTCATAATTGCTAGAAAGTGGAAAAAGGGAGATTCTTTATGGAACCAATGTCATGCAGTAGAATTTAGCCTACCTCATCCAGATTGCTGAGAAAAGATTAACTTCTTTAGCTTTCCTCCTCCTCCTTCTCCTCCTCCTCCTCCTCCTCCTCCTCCTCCTCCTTCTTCTTCTTCTTCTTCTTCTTCTTCTTCTTCCATTTTCTCTTTCTCCTCCTCCTCTTCCTCCTCCTCTTCTTTTTCCTCTTCTTTCTTCCTCAATATTTCTTACTTTTCCATAGTAGCAATAAACTGGGTGTGGATTCCAAAAGACTAGGATGTCTTAATCTTTTTTCTCTAAAGTGATCAACCATTTTTGGCCATGTGTCTGATTACACATGTGTGATTTTTCTGCTTTCTTTTCTCAAAAATCCTCTTAGAGGTGATGGTCTAAATATACAATTCGCCTACCCTGGGTTGTTTCTATCAAACACATTCTTTGAGCTTCCTTCTAACAATGTCCTTAACTTATTTTATTAGTGGATCTAAGAACTCTCAGAGAGCACATCAGTTTATCTGATAACACATATGACCCATCCCAGATGTGACTTGGTCAAATCTCTTGTCAAGAATTATATGTAGGTCAGCTCATATTCTTTCCAAACACAGTGAGCTTATGCTTCAGATTCCACCAGGATAAGAGTCAGGTTTTCTCATGTCATCTCTCAATACAACTGTTCCCAGGAGACTGGGCTGTCAGAGTTCTAGTTCAGTCACAGAAAGATGGTTTGATTTGCTTGATGCTTTATGATATGCATGTTTTCACTGCCTATCTTAGGAGGAAATCTCACCTCAACTCTGCTATCTCCTGAATCAAGTCCAAATCTGTTAGTCTCAAATTTGTTTATTACTGTTTCCTTTGTGTCTAGAGGCATATCCGGAACACAGGGAGGTCAAAGATGGAGGACTACTAGGTCAGGCACACTCTCCAGGGAAGGGTCCGTGGAAAGCTAGAGAAAAGCTCAGAGAAAAGTAATGGACATTGTAAACAGATAGGGGGCTGGGGACACTCAGGGCAGCAGCAGCAATAGGTAAAGGAGAAGCTGTGGAAAATCTCCCTTCCTAGATCTTAGTGCTCAGGACTCACAACCAACAGAACAGAAGACATATTTCCAAAAAGACTCTCTGCTCTAGTGGCTCAGTAGCCTAAGAATCTGTGAAGGACACTCTTAGGAAACAAGGACCAAAGTAAGGGACGATGCTGTGTAGTGGGATTATACTGATAATGCTGTAAATATTTGTCCCGCCTGTAGGTTTAATTAAAAAAAAAAAAAAAAGCTGAATAGTTAAAGGCAGACAGGAAGTGTGGGTGGGGCTATCAGGCTAAGAAAACTCAGGAACATCTTGGAGCAGAGACAGATGCTGCAGAGATTCCAGGAGATGACACAGAGGAAAGAAGTTGAAATGCTGCTTTGAGAATAGGTACTGAGCCGTACAGCTGAACAAGATGAGTTGAGTTCAGAAGAAGGAGTTAACAAGTCATATGCCTGGGTCCTAGGTCAATCAGCAGAAAATTAATGTGTCTGTATGATTCTGCAGGACTGCATGTGTTTCTGCCAGACTGTCAGACTGCCAGTCAAACCTTTGATCCAGGCCTAGAAAGTCTGTGCCAGAAACCATTTACAACAATGCTGATACCTAACAAACTCAATGTCTTGAGACTGAGGAAAAATGTTGAGTTAGCTATAAAAGAACTCATATGAGGTGAAAATCTGATGGCAATCTTCAAAGAGCATTAAGGATTTTGGCAAGGACTAGACAGGTACAGCACTTTCCAAGGGAGCTAGTAAGAAACAGACACGTGTGAGAAGATCAGAGACTCTACCTGGAAAATACTGTGCAAGGTTCAATCCAGCACAAAATAACAAGTAAGACTTCCCAAGACCTTCTCGGAGGGGAGAATAGAACTATTCATTGTAGAGCATTCAGACAAGCACCAGTGATTGCTCCAATGAGTGTTACTCTCAACCTTGGTCAGAGAAGCTTCTGTATGCAGTAAGCATTAGTTAATGCAGTGACTCAGAGCTGATCAATGTACATGGAAGTGGCTGTTGAGTGCTCAGTCACAAATAGGACATCTATATTACCTACTCCAAGACTGCTGCAAAATGCTGTCTTCTGGACATGATATGGTTATTGTACTCACAGACTCAGCAGTGGTGATTGCCAGCACAAGACTGTATTTGCCAACACTCCATGAGGATGTCAAAGGACCTCCTGGGGTCCCATGCCTCCCTTGGAACTATAGGCAGTTAATGGTTGCTGAGAGAGGGCAAATCATATTGCTCAGCCATTGATAAATTTTCCATGCTCCAGTAAATAGCTCCCCACTCTTGCTTATGCAAGCAAACTGATTATATGCTGTGAGATACACTGCAAATGACAAGGAGTTATTACAGAAAAATTTTGTTATTGTGAAAAAAGAAGGGTCTCAATAAAAAGAAGAGGGGGATAAGAAGATAATTGATCAAAGCATGCACACACCCATACACTCACACACACACACACACCACACACACACACAGAGAGGGGGTCGGAGAGGGAGAGAGATGGAGTTGTGAAGAAATAAATAAGGACAGTAAGAACAAGAAGATAGTTGAAATTCATTTCAACTAGTCAGTTAACAAACACAATGTGGCATACCACAAAATGATTAACCTATTATATACAAGGAGAGTGCTTGAAATCATTATGCCAAGAGGAAAAGCTTATCTCAGAGGACCACATATTGTATGCTTTCATGTGTATGAAATGCAACTAGGCACATACATAGACAGTAGATTACTGTAAAGGGACAGGTGAAGAAATTGGAAGTGACTGTTGATTGTTAGAGTGGCAGACTATCCTAAAATTAGGTTGTTTTGGTGTTTGTAAAGTTCTATAGATATATCCCTGCCATATTGATCATTGCAATAAAGTGATCTTTCTCCATGAATGTATCCACCCTCTTCCTGCTCTTTCTCCTTCTTCTTGCTGCTAGAGGTTGGTCCTGGGCCTTCTACCTGCTCAGCACAGTGTTATTCTCCTGAACTATACTGGACACCTTCAGGAAAGTTTGCATGGCATTAAAACAAGGCTAACTCTGAATTCTAAGGTAAAAGAATCATTTAAATGGCTAGGAAATTTTAGTGACAGTATTGGGATGAAAATATCAATTAATACCATGAAAATATAGAAATGTAGACATTAAACTTCCTAAATAGGAAAATAGACAGTTTGAGCTAAGGATTTAGTACAATTGTAGAATAGATTCCTTGGATATAAAAAGCTCTGAGTTCAATCCTATCGCAAGCAAATAAAAAAAATCAAGTGAGAAATTACTCAAAACAAAACAAACTTCAGATATTCACAAATCATGTATATTAGGCTTTAAATTCTGCATTTTTATTGGTTGTGTTTTGCTGTAGTTGTCTCCATCTGTTACAAAGATCATTTCCTCTAATAAGGGGTGGAAACTACACCTATCTGTGAATATAGGAACAAATCTTTTGAATATAGTTAGATATTATGCTGCTTTAATAAAGAGGCCATTGTAGGTTTTTCTCCAAAATCCATGACTTCTCAAGTCCTAGGTAGTTAGTTAAGTATACAATACCATAACTTCCTCTTTGTTGAGTGAATCTTAAGTCAAGTTAGAGAGCTATGGATCCCAGCCACAACTGATACATTTATAGCATAACTGCATGTAAAGCTCCAGAATCATTGGGGAAGAGGGGAAGGAGGATAACTGTAGGAGCCGGAGGAGCAGGGAGTTTGCTGTGATATTTTGTCTCCTAGGAATGTCAGATGTCGCGCGCCACCTCGCCAGCAAGGAACACGCAACACCGGATCCTTCCCTTTGCAGTTTATTCGGGCCTTTAATTATCCTATTGTCTCTCACTCACTCACTCACTCACTCACTCTCACTCTCAGACATATGACGAACGACCCCAGGGGGAAGTCTGCTTGTGGCTAAATACCCTCTGGGCTTCCAATCCTGGTAAGCCACGTAGACATTGCCCATAGGTCCCCAGGGGCCGGAAGCAAGCCACCATCCTCGCTTACAGCCAATAAGGAGTTGCTTACTCCCGAGAGCACTCACCTTCAGAAAAGGTGGAAGGCGGAAACCAGCGCCACCTTTAGGGCGTGGTACAACGCAGCTCCCTACAGTCAGATGCTACACATCTGAGCATTATGACTGTCTAAATGTAGGCTGAACAAGAATGAAACAAATAGAAGTGGATAGGGAAATGCAGGAGGGCTCAACCCTAGATAAAGAACTAGAGGCAACTAAGGATTGTTGAAAGCAGGAGAAACAGTGTTCCCCAGAGAAGAGCACACCAATGGTTATCTAATGATCAGACCTGAAAACATATGCAAACAAGAATGATTATACCAACTGTCGCAGACTGTACTTACACATTTAGGAACGTGAGTGCATGTGTTTGTGTGTGTGTGTGTATGTGTGTGTGTGTGTGTGTGTGTGTGTGTGGTGTGTGTGTGTGTGAACGTTTAGAAGCAGGAACAGAAGGGAAAAATCATGTAACAATGCTATAATTGCAAAAAGCAAGATATGATTTTTTAAGCATGCTAACTTCAAATTTGGTTAAACAATAGAGAAAGAATCATTTGTTTATGTGGGCAGATGTACACATGTAAGTTTCTTAAAAAGAATGCAATAAGATAACCTTCACTACAGTCAGTTGTGAATGGTAGAAATATGGTAATTTTAGTTTGTTTTGTCTTTCTCATTTTTTGATACTTTACATTCTGCACATACTTAATTTGGAGCAAAAATTTTTATTTCGTTTTATATTTTTAATATATCAAATGTACAAAAGAAGATAAAAAGTGATACATTTCTGTGTATTCATCGTGACATTACAACAATGATCTATACAGTTCACTCTGTTTTATCCAAAACCCACCAGCTGTACTGTTCTCATCCCTTAGCTTACATTAAAGAAAGCAAAATGTTTTTATTCAAAAATTATTAACAATTTTATACTTTATTAACTATATATGAATATGTAAAGAAAGCCTATTGGAATATATATCAAGCTTTTGTTATAAACCAAATGGATTGGAGGTGGAGTGGGTAGGTCTCTTGTGATAAAAAATACTCATATATTATTTGCAGAATACTTTAAATAAACATTAAGAAAGATAATTGAACAAAAGGCACATTTTTAAATATATAGTAGAGATACATACAAATGCTTTCACATATCAACCCAAATCCAGTAAAGTAACTGAAGAGATAATGACAGAAATCAGAAGATGGTGAGTTCTATGAGTTACTGTTTCTAATTGTTTGTAAGGATGAGCATGATAATTCACTCATTCCAATGGTAACTCTGAGAACCTACTCTGTACCTGACTTTGTCTTTACTGCTGGAGATTCATCAGAATCTGATTTCTATATTTCAGGGCTTTAATTATGAGTAAAGAGTAGGATCAACATAGTAAAAATGGCAATTCTACCAAAGGCAATCTACAGATTCAATGCACTGCCCATCAAAATCCCAACACAATATTTTTTGAACCTTGAAAGAACAATACTCAATTTCATTTGGAATAACAGGAAAGCCGGGATTGCCAAAATAATTTTACTCAACAAAAGAACCTCAGGAGGTATCACCATCCCTGACTTCAAGCTATATTATAGAGCTACAGTAATAAAAACAGCCTGGTACTGGCATAAAAACAGACTAGTGGACCAATGGAATAGAATTGAGGATCCAGACATTAACCCAAAAACCTATGAACACCTGATCTTTGACAAAGAGGCCCAAAACATTCAATGGAGAAAAGATAGTATATTTAACAAATGGTGTTGGCATAGCTGGATGGAAGTGTGCAGAAAAATGCAAATAGATCGGAGCCTGTCACCCTGCACAAAACTCAAATCCAAGTGGATCAAAGACCTCAACTTAAACCCAGCCACTTTGAACTTGATAGAAAAGAAAGTGGGAAATACACTTCTACAAATTGGCACAGGTGACCACTTCCTAAATATAACACCAGTGGCACAGACACTAACAATCAATAAGTGGGATCTCCTGAAGCTGGGAAGCTTCTGCAAAGCCAAGGACACTGTCAATAGGACAAAACGCCAGCCTACAGAATGGGAAAAGATTTTCACCAACCCTACAAGTGATAGTGTAAGGTACATAAGGTACATAACCCTACAAGTGATCTCTAAGGTACATAAAGAGCTCAACAATCTAGAGCTCAAAACCTTGAATAACCCAATCAAAAAATGGGGTTATTTTTGTGATCTAAAATCTGTGATCTAAAAAGGGAATTCTCAGCAGAGGAACTATGAATGGCTGAAAGGCACCTGAAAAAGTGCTCTTCATCTTTAGCCATCAGAGAAATGCAAATCAAAACAACTAACTTTGAGATACCACCTAAAACCTGTTAGATTGGCTAAGATAAAAAGCACAGATGACAGCCTATGTTGGAGAGGATGTAGAGCAAGGGGAACACTCCTCCATTGTTGGTGGGAGTGTAAGCTTGTTCAGCCACTTTGGAATGCAATATAGTGGTTTCTCAGAAAATTGAGAATCAATCTCCCCAAGGACCCAGCAATACCACTTCTGGGTATATACCGTAAAGAGGCACATTCACACTCCAAAGGTATTGACTCAGCTATGTTCATAGCAGCATTATTCTAATAGCAAGAACCTGGAAACAACCTAGATGTCCCTCAACTGAAGACTGGATTAACAAACTGTGGTACATCTACACAATGGAGTACTTCTCAGCAGTAAGAAAAAATGGTATCCTAAAATTTGCAGGCAAATGGATGGATTTGGAGAATATCCTCCTGAGCGAGGTATCACAATCTCAGAAAGATAAGCAGGGGATGTACTCACTCATTAGTGGTCTCTAAACAAACAAACAAGAAAAAAAGCCAAGCATACCCAAGCTGCAAACCACAACCACTGAACAACTTGGGATCAGAAACACTCTGGACTGACCCTTCGGATCCCACTCCAACTATAGGAACACCTGACTCACTCTTGAGGGAGGGGGGACAAAACTGGATTTGCCAAGAGTGAAGATTGTTCCAAGCATTATTGGGTCAGTTGGACCGTAGGACTGTCTGCTCCCTGTCCAGCAAGGGGATGGGGAGTTATGGAGAAGAAAAAATGACCTGATGTGGTGGAAGGGGGAAGGGACCTTGAATAAGGATATACAGGGATGGAAAAAAAAATTCAGAGGGAAAGTTGAACACAAAGTAAATATATGTGTAGCAATCTTATTTGCATTATCACCCTTGATAAGTCATGCTTATGATTTTTATCTTCTTTATAGTTATTGTTAACTTTTCAGCCTTTTAAATTCATTTTACTGTTTTTCTTGATAAATAAAAAAAAATTATGAGTAAAGATAACTCCAATACACAATAACTAACTCAAAGAGAAAATATAATGGCTTACACATTAATAGATTTTAGGGATAAACCTGACTTCTAGTGTAATTTAAGTGCAAGTAGGTCTATCAACACTTGCTTTTCTAACTCTCCTTCTGCTCTGATTTTTCTACGTGGACTTCTCCTTCATAAGAGGTGTCTCACATGGCAACCCATGGCAACCATGACCATGCACTACTGTGTTGTAGAAGGTTTTTTGGGCCCGTTTGGGCTCAGAGTTTCGTACCTGGCCCGCAGTGGCTTTTGTCCCCCAAAGAAATGAATCAGACACTTATATTAACTTCATACTGTTTGGCCCATGTCTCATGCACATTACTAGCTAGCTCTTTTCATCTTAATTCAATCCATTTCTATAATCTACCTGCCATGTTTCCCAGCCTGCAGCTCACCTGGATTCCTTACATGTTCCTCCTCGGGGGTCAGATGGAGACTGACTAACTCCACCCTCCTTCTACCTGTCTGTCCTCTGATTCTCCACCCACTTCTATGGTGCTCCACATAGGCCAAACCAGTTACTTTATTTACATCATACAGAGAGTATTTCCACCACACTACTGCATCATGACCAAGTATTACAGGTCTTCACTGTCTTTGCTCCTCTATGTCCAATCCCATCTTTGTACCTTTTGTTTAAAACCCAATCAGTGTCCTTGAAGTGCTGAGCATAATTTATGACTATGAATTAACTTTACAAAGTAGTTGTTTACTTCCTTGTCTCTTCTTTTATTTAATTTTAATATACTTTAGAATTTCCTACGTGCTTACTGTATTCATATTATTTTTATTCTTTCTTGTTCCCCCTTCAACTTCTGCCATGTTTCTCTACTCCCTATCATTTTCATAACACCCTCTTTTCTAATTATTTTATTATGTACATGTATGTTTGCAAATGCTTCAGTGGGCTTTTTTCTAAGGTTATTTAGTGTATGATACCTTTTGGACTGGATAAATTATCAGGGGGTTCTTCTCTGGAAGAGAATAATTCTTCCTCTCAGGAGCCATTAATTAACCTGTAGTTCCACATGTAGAGATGGGTCCTGTGGCATTTCTTCCATCAGAGTTGACATGTCAATTGGTATTATGCAGGTCTTATGTAGGACACCACATTTTTAAGATTTCATACATGTAGCTTCCCTGTCACACATAAAAGACATTATCATGCAGCTGAAACCCGATCATCTGGATTTAAAAAACTTGCTTCCCCATCTTCTATGTTCTTTTCCCTCTAAGCCTTAGTTGTAGGAGTTGCACTGTTAATGTATTAGTTGAGATTAGTCTCTGTAGTGATTTGAATTCAAATAACCACATGGGCTCTTGTATTTAAGACATTTGGTAAGGATTAGGAGATATGGACTTGGAAGAAATATGTCAATGGACATTGCCTTTCAAAAGATTGTCATTCCCTCTCTCTCTCTCTCTCTCTCTCTCTCTCTCTCTCTCTCTCTCTCTCTCTCTCTCTCGTGTGGTTTTTGTCTCAAGATATAAAATCACAGGCACTGCTCCAGTGCCATGCCTGCCTACCACCATTTCCTGCACCATAATGGTCATTGTTAGTTTTTTGCACGTGATGCGTGAATAGAATCTCAACACCTGGAGTACCACACTAGAGTTTATTATAGCAGGGAGCAGAGATAGGGGCAGAAGGGAGCAGAGAGAGAAGAAGGGGAAGGGGTGGGGGCTCGTGTGAGCCCTTTCTTTAAAAGGGTGGGCAGGCCCATGTTTGCATCGTCACACGCAGGGGCATGATTGACACTGTTGCATTCCAGGTGAATGCAAGCCTTGGAAATCCTTACAGTCATGGACACTAAATCTTTGAAACTGTAAGTCCAAATAAAATTCTTTCTTCTATAAGGTATCCTATTACAGCAATGAAAAGTAGCTAAGATGGCAACTCACAGTCTGTTCTTCTCTGCTTTTTAACAAGTTATGGATTTCTACAGAGATCTTCATCTCCTGCAGATAAAAACTTCTTTGGTGAAGAGTGAATGCTACACTTACCTGTGGGGATGAGAATATGCTTTTAGAATACAGTTACAAATTATAATAGTTTAGAAAATTAGCAGTAGTAGGTTCTTTTCTAGTGTCTATGACCCCTCCAACCACTGGTACTTGATTAGCTATACAATACCAGGCATGATTCTCTCCTACTGAGTAGGCTTAATATCTAATTAGATGGCTGTTGGTTACTTCCAAGATATAAATGCCATTATTTCACCTTTGGGAATATTTTAATGAGCTGGCCCTTGTTGTGCTCCTTAGGTTTTACAGTGGGATAGGACTATTGATTGCTTTTCTATCTTAGTACTTGGATAGCACCATTGGATACTTGGAGACAGCCCTTAGAGAGATGTTTTTAAGGTCAGTTCCATGTCAGTTTCTACAAGCCTTGTATCAAAGTGCTGCCTTCAGTAGTAAGGCATCACATCCTGGTTTTAGAAGAAAAACAAGAAAAATGGCATCACCTTATATTTGTAAGAACATGTTCTTTAAGATTGCCAACTCAGTTGTTCCTTTTATGTTTTCAGTTTAAAATATTTAGTATTTTTATCTACCATCTTTTCTGAGGCCACAGTTTAGAAAATTCCCATGACCCATTTATTTAGTATGATATTCTGGGAAGATTTCCAATATAGCCTCATTAGCTGGTTTCTCAGTTGTAGCCATCATTGATCCCACATGAGGTAACTTAGACATGCCAACCTATGGCATTCATATCTAGAAATAACAAGAAAAGCTGTACTTCTGTTTTCACAGTTACAAGCTTAAAAATATATGTCCATGATCCCCACCTTTCTTGAGGAATGACTTGCTTTTCTGTTTACCAGCGATAAAGCAGCCCCTGTCCCTAGGGACAAAACAAACATATCTCTGCTTTTACTCCTTTTAGAGTTAACAAGAGCATTTAGAAAAGAAAGAATTTAAGAGTCAGAGTGCTTAAAATTTCTTTTATTGTCTCCTAGTTGGCTTCTTGGAAAGTTATTTGGCCCTTCTGAGCCTCAATTCTCACAATGTTTAAATAGAGATAATAATGAATGTACAAAACACTGTGGCTAAAAGTATTACAAGGACAAAGTTTTTAAACTTTTAAAGATGCCTTGGGACAAAGAACATGCTAGGTAAATACAAGTCCCTTTTAACCTTCAATGGTACGACATTTTTAGAGATCCTTAGTCATGACCACCATTCCTCTTATGTCTCCTGGTCATTCATAAATTCCTTGGGCTATGAATCACATTTTGTTCCTTTTTATTGCCCAGGGAGCTGAACTCATTTTCTTTTCATGGTGAAGAGACCTGAAAGGTGATTTGAAGATGAGTAACATACAATAGCTCAAATCAATCCTCTATTACCAAACTACTGGTAGAAATATGTTGGGGACAGAATCATTTCAGAACCTTATGACCATTTTGTGTGTGTGTGTGTGTGAGTGTGCAGCTTGCTGAGCGTGTTTTTGCTGTTTCTGTGCAGTAGATGACTAGATGGATTGCAGGCTGACCCCTTTGCACTGGACAGTTATAATGGGGCTCATTCTCCTTCCTCCAGTGCTTGGTCCTTGCCTCACAGTCCTTTGTCTAGATGTGAGACCTTATAAATTTTTCCAATACTGCATTAACATGCCCCTTGATATATTACTATTGTTCTTGTATTATTTCTTCATTTTTTTAATTTAAAAGTTATTTTGACATACCCATCACTGTTTTCCCCCTCCCCACTTTGCAGTCATCCCTGAGTTATTCCTTCCATCCCATTTCCCCATTCATTTCTCAGAGAGAGTAAGGACTTTCAGGGAGAGTCAATCCAGTCTGGCAAATCCAGCTGAGGTGGGACCAAGCCCCTCACCTAGCATCAAGGCTGAGCAAGGTTTGAGCAGCAACAAGTGGGTTGCAAGAAGCCAGTTCATGCACTAGGGATAAACCCTGGTCCCACTGCCAGCGACCCCACAAACTCCGCAAACCACATAGCTATCATGCACATTCAGAAGGCCTAGTTCAGACGCACGCAGGTTCCCCAGCTCCAAATAGCTCTGGTCAGCTGTGTCGGTGGGTTTCTCATCATGATCTCAACCTCTTTTCTCATACAATCCCTCCTCCCTGTCTTCAGCTGGACTGGGAACATGACTCGGTACTGAACTGTGGATCTCTTATGCAGCCGTTTCTATCCAAGTCTGATTTGCCACAGACTTTGTGTTATTCTGGATCTTAGAATCATTTTCTCCCTCTTCTTTACTGTTCTCTAAGCCACAGATGCAAGAGCTATATTGTAGGTACATTCATTCAGGCTGAGTTCTCCATAATCTGTTGATCTCTGTCTAGATTTGGTTTTCTGTGATGTTCTCCATTTGCTGTCAATAGAAGCTTCTTTGATAAGGGGTGGTAGCTTCACTTATTTGTGGGTATAAAAATAAATTTAGAGTGTGGTGTGGAATTATGCTGCACTAGCACAGCAGATGTAGTAAGTTCTTTTCTATGGTCCATGACATCACTATCCTACAGAAGCTGGCTAGGTTTCCAGTACTAGGAATGATTTCTCTCCTGTTGAGTGGGCCTTCCAATACCAGTCATGTTAAATAGCTATTGATTGCCACTGACATGGGAAGGCCTCTTGCTGCACTTTTACGCATATCTTATAGCTGAGTAGAACTGTTGAATTCCTTCCCTCACTTGGCAATACACCCAGCATTTTTCTGGAGCCAGAAAAGCGAGACCAAAAGAAAAAGGTCTTCATAACAGATCTAGCTTGTATTATCTGAGTCCTATGTTCTAAGTGTGCAGTGTCTTCAGCTATATCTCCCACTCCCAAACTGTAAAAGGCAGCCAAGAGCTATTAACTTCAAGGTTTCGGGGTGGGGGAGTGGAGAAAGGCAAAGAAAGGATTTGAAGGAGATGGAAATCGACATAATTCTTCTTTTATCTAGGAACACATTAAAATAAAAGAGGTGCTTAGTCTTACTGCAACTTGCTATACCATGTTTGTTGATATCCATGGAAAGCCTGGCCTTTTCTGAATAGAAAAAAAGGTAGAGTGACTGCGTGATGCAGAGACCACATGAGGGGAAAAACTTGGAGGAGAGGAGGGAGAGAAAACTGCAGTTGGAATGTAAAAGAGAGAGGGAGGGGGAGAGAGAGAAAGAGAGCGAGAACACAAGAAAGGAAGAACAAAGGAAGGAAGAAAGGAAGGAAGGAAAAGAAAGATGTTACGAAGAAGTGAAAACATACAAAATCAACTTCTGTTTACTTTTCACTTACATTCTGTAATTTTTTCATTATTTTACAATTTGCATTAATGTCATTAATATCACTGTAGACTAATAGTAAGCCATAGAAGTCATTTTAGCCCTATACAATACTTCTTGTACCTTTATGAACTCAGTTTCACATAGAAATAAAGATTCTTTTATATAAGAAATAAAAGAAAAACTTATTATGGATGAGGCTATTTCATGCTTTTCATTCTTCTATTTAATTAACTATTGTGAGCATAAGTTTGACGTTACAAGGAATAAAATTAAGGTTTATAAATGCCAAGGATTCATATCACAGTCATTTATCTGGTATTTAAGTATGGATGACCCAACTGGAAGACCACTACCTGCCACTCACCTTTCAGATTTTTCTGTATTAGGACCTTCAAGCTTCTCAATATGATATAGTTTGGTCCAGGTGAGTGGACTCTAAACAAACAAATAAGAAAAAAGCAAAGCATGCTCAAGCTGCAAACCACAAACACTGAACAGCTTGAGATCAGAAACACCCTGGACTGACCCTTTGGATCCCACGCCCCCTAGAGGACCACATGATTCAGTCTTGAGGTTGGGGGGACAAAACTGGATCTGCCAGAAATGGAGGCTGAACTAAGCAATATTGGGACAGTGGGACCTTGAGACTGCCTGCTGCCTGCCCAGGGAGGGGGGTGATGGGGAGATGTGGAGAAGAGAGAATGACCTGATGTGGTAGGAGGGGAAAGGGACCTTGAATAAGGATATACAAGGATAGAAAGTGTGACTTCTTTGTTAATAATAAAAAAAAAGAAAAGAAAATGTTTTAATGAGAAAAAAAAGAAAGAAATTACCAGACTAAGTTGTAGGAAAATTTTAAAGACTCATCTCTGTAGTGAAGAGACTCATTACTATGAGAACATGCAGACTACAGAAGTTCCCCTCCAGCCCCAAAGCTTAGCTGTCTATGAACAAGTTAACTCCTTGCTCCACGGCTTAGGGAAACTTCCTCTGAGCTCTTCTTTCCTCTGTGCATTCTCTCCAAGTCATGATCCTAGTTTAGGTTTGCTGGCGACTCATTCTCTGAATTTGAGATCTCTGGCTTAGAAGATAGTGTCTTCTTTTACTCTCCTGGTATACTCTAATTTTTCAGGAACCCTAAAAGCCCAATTAAAAAATGGAGTTGAGAACTAAAAAGAGACTTCTCAGCAAAAGAATTAAAAAATGGCTGAAAGGCACATGAAAAAGTGATCATCGTCTTTAGCCATCAGAGAAATACAACTCAAAACAACTTTGAGATACCACCTTACACCTCTCAGAATGGCCAAGATTAAAAACACAGATGACAGCCTATGCTGGAGAGGATGTGGATTAAGGGGAACATTCCTCCATTGTTAGTGGGAGTGTAAGCTTGTTCAGCCACTCTGGAAGGCAGTATGGCAGTTTCTCAGAAAACTGGGAATCAATCTTCCCAACGATCCAGCAATACCATTCTTAGGCATATACCCTAAAGATGCACATTAACACACCAAAAGCATTAGCTCAACTGTGTTCATAGCAGCATTATTTGTAATAGCAAGAACTATTGGAAACAACCTAGATGCCCCTCAACTGAGGAATGGATTAACAAGCTCTGGTACATCTACACAATGGAGTACTACTCAGCAGTAAGAAAAAATAATACTCTAAAATTTGCAGGCAAATGGATAGATTTGGAGAATATTCTCCTAAGAGAGGTATCACAATCCTAGAAAGAGAAGCAGGGGATGTACTCACTCATTAGTGGACTTTTAAAAATATATAAAAAGAGAGAGATGTCATTGTATACAAGAACTCAAGACCAGAACATAGCTAAATGACACAGTGCCTCACTTCTGCACTGATGGCTTCTGGCAGAGGGGTGGGTAAGGAAAGACTTGTTTTCTTTAAGGGTCTAGCCACAGGGAGTTTAATTATGCTCCAGTAACCAAATGAGCAGCATGAAAGGGTGGTTTTGTAAATGGGGAGATCATAAAAGTGGGCATTATACTGAGATGTCTGATATCTGAGTCTGATGGGGTGCATGATGTAAAAACACTAAATAATAAATATATATGAAAAAATTTTTAAAAAGGAAAAAGAAATACTATGATTAATATCAGAGTATCACTGGCTTTGTAACTTTTAAAGGCTTGGTTTATTTTTTTTAAGTTTTATGGAATAATATGATATGTATTTGTCTTAGTTTTATAAGTTATAGTAGAATTCTGTAGTAAGTTCATATTTCTTCTGTTTGTTTCTGTTATTGCTGTTTTTTATTTTTAGTATAGAGTATTTTATTTAGTATTTTTAGTATTTCAAGGTTACAATTTGTTAAATTTGTTTAAATGCATTTGTTAAATGCATTTGCTAAAATCATTCATTGAATTTAGGTTTAATTTTGCTATCTAAAAACTCAGCAGTCTTTTTCCAGAATCTTCATTTTATCAAAACAAATTTATAATGTATGTCTTTATGATTTTTGGGAATTTCATTCATATCTGTTATGTTTGTGTTTCAATTTCTAGTTTTATTTAAGTAAGTCTTCTGTCTTTTTTTTTAATTTGGTTAAGAATTTGCCATTTTAATCCTTAAAAAATAAATAAATTAAAAATTAGAAAAAAAAGAAATTCTGGTCAATGACATAGTAATAATGGAAACAGAGGAGAAATAGACTTTTCTCCCTATGTTAAGCAAAGAAGCATTGAGCCTCCCTCATTCTTGAAACCTAAAAAGCATTAGTATATACAGTAATAGGAAAACCCTTTTTCCACTATCTTTTTGCTACTTTGATTTTCTTTTTTCAAAAGAGCTCAAACTAAGCTATTGAAGACTCATTCTAGCTAGTGGCAGGTAGGTAGGATCTGAGGTTCCAAGGTTCTAGAGAGAGATAGTAGAACTTCTGGGCACAGGGAGCACCAACTGAAGTGATGGCAGAAGTGTCCTGAAGAATCGTCTTCAGGAATTAATATGAAAGAAAGCAAAACACCGATAGGAAACCAACTGCAAGAGTATAGACACCAGAAAGGGCATGGCTCTGGAAAAGAGGAAAGGATGAAGAAATCCTACAGATTATGGAACTGGGATTAGACCAGAAAATGTTTAACCTGACTTTTAATACCAGTAAGAGTGTTCATCAGCAATGTACAGGTATCATCAATTTTCATTTTTCAAAAATGGATGTGGCATACATTCTTATAACTATTTTAGAGGTTAGAAGTTTGAGATTGAATAAGGTTAGGGAACTTATCCAATGTCCCTAAGGTAATACGTTTATAAATGCTACCTATAAATGCACTTATTTGATCCTAGAACTAGGTGATATTCCAGAGATATTGAGAGTGCAACATTTGGATTTTATTTCTAGAAACTAAGATGGCTTCCAAACCTAGGAAATCAATGGAAGGATTTTTTGAGGTACCACATGGCAGTATACCTTAGTGATCATACAACTTTGGTAATCAGGGTCTTGAACTGGGCAAAAGATATGTAATAACCAATAAATGCCCAAACACATAAAGACATGTTTGCACCAGAGAACTTATCCTGGTTTGTATGTGTTTAGTACCTCTTGTTCTTATCAATAGCTTTCAAACTCCTCATGGCCCTGATTTTTAGTA
This sequence comes from Sigmodon hispidus, assembly GCA_004025045.1. NCBI lineage: Eukaryota > Metazoa > Chordata > Mammalia > Rodentia > Cricetidae > Sigmodon > Sigmodon hispidus. Next base: position 56,063 of record PVIH01001778.1, read on the forward strand.
TGTTTCTCCCATTGCCACATTTCTTTCTTATGTCCCCATAGTGTATCTGCAGGAATTTGGGGAGGTTTTAATGTTTTTCTGTATCCATCCAAGCTTTCAATTCCACAAAGAGTATTCCAAAAATAAAATGAAATGATTCTGAAGTATGAGTAGTCAAGCTCACAGGGATAAGTAAGCTTCCTGGGAATTCTAGGCAGACACTGGCATACTTATAAAGAACTTTTCCTGTCTTGTACCACTTCTGGGATCTGCTCCCATAACTTGGAAATACTACAACACTGCTTTGTGATACCAAATTCCTTGCAAAGGCTGCCATTTAATTGAAGAAATAATTTCAGATTTGTTGATGGTGAAAGTTTATAGCTCCAGAAACTTCTCTAGAATCATAGTATTGATGCCTTGGGAGTCATCAGTGAATCCTCTGGCATGTATAGTTGTAGGAAACAGAAGCTGAATGGGCTGGTAGAACCGGGAATTGTGGGTAGACACAGTGGGGAAATCAATTGAGACCATATAGAGATATTGGCACTTCCCGAGGTGTTCAAAATGGATGTATCTCTTGTCAGTGAGGACAAAGTTGAAGGCATACTTATTTGTTAAGGAATAGCTTGACACTCCTCCAAGATGGTCTGAAACTTCAGTGCCAAGGCTGTTTGGCTATGGAATAGGATTCTTGGAAATAATTATTTGGGGCTCCTCAGTATTAAAACAGTAATTAACTCAGTCCCAGCCTCTCTGAGGAATTGTTCTAGTTTTGACTGTTATTGGAGGAGAGTGATAGCAGGAATCTGGGTATGGTAGTAATCAAGTTTAGCAGGCAACAGAAGATCAAATAAAGCAAAGGGGATATTTGATGATATTTGAAATATTAAGGTCACCTTTTCTTTCTCAATGTAGTAGTAGGTAAAATGTAGTTCCAGCATTAGGATTTAAGGTTCAGATAAAATTCCAGGACTTTCTGAAAACAGACTGCAGTTCTCTAGATATAGACAACATTAGGGTGAATGGAAAGCAGTGCCAGTACTAGAGAAGCTCCCTTTGCAGTGGTTCCCACCAAAGGTTTGAAGTACTATAGAAGATCAGACAGACACTGCACATGAAAACATCTGAGACTTTGTGACAATGAGGCAAGGCTGGTAGGAGATGACTGTTCAAGAGAGGGCTTGACTCTATTGTACACTTCCTTCATACAGACACTATTTCCCCAGGTATGAAAGACTGTAAACAATTCAGGGTTGTGCTTGTTACATTTAATAATGTTGATCTCTAACCTAAAGCATTGGTTATCAGCATTTGGTGATAATCTGAATCCTGTGGAAAGCTTTTATAAAGACTACATTAGGGTTACATCCTCAAAATTTTTGACTTATGGTCTTGCTAGTTCCCGAGAGTGTACATTTAGAGAGAAGTTCTTCCAAGGCTGTTGCTGGCATTGGTGGTCTTGCCACGAAAGCTTGTATCATGTATCTAAGATAATATAGGACACGCTTACCTGTGGAAATTATACTTACTTCCTTCATAGTTATTTAGCAAAAGCAGAGACTTTGTGGTCTCAATGACAATGCCAAATCCAGAGGCGTTTACTAGATGAGATCTCATACTAAAATCAAAAGGCATTTAGTTCAAAGATACACAAATGTGGAGCTATTGGACCCAATTAAGTACTAAGACATAGTTTCCTACCAGGGTATAAAACAAGTAAACATATATACTTGGAGGATAGTTTTGTTTTGTTTTATCATATGACCTTGAGACCAGATACTGGCTTTTAGGTTTAGGAGAGTCTGAATCAAATGATTCAGTTCTACTGATGGATAGCTGGCTCAGATCTCTTATCCTCTAAATCAGTGATTGTGAACTTCTCTAATGCTGTGTCACTTTAATACAGTTTTTCCTGTTATAGTGACCCCAACCATAAAATATTGTTATTATTACTTCATAACTGTAATTTTGCTACTGTTATGAATCATAATACAAATATATAACATGCAAGATATCTGATATGTGACTCTTGAGAACTGTGGTCTAAATGGACTTGATTCATTTAATAACATGACCCGTGGATAGAGTTTAAAGATGAGGCCATAGAGTAAATAAGACTGGTGTCTGGGTCAGAGTTGTCCAGATAACAAGGGCCAATCATACATATGTAGATAAGCAGAAGATTAGTTTCTAAGGATTAACATGATGCACTTATGGTGAATGAGAAAGTTCCATCATCTGCCACCTCTAAGCTAGACACCCACAAAAGCTAGCACTTTTTATTCAGTGTTAGTTGAAGGCACTGAAATTTACTAACACTGATGCTAAAAGGCAGAAGAAAGCAGAGGTCCAAGTTCAAGAAAACATAGAATTCCTTCTTCTTCTGCCTTTTGGTTCTACAAAACAGAATACAAGCTAAAAATGTCTGGAGCTGAATATCCACACTGGCAAGAGTCATGGTCTCTTATTCCATCAATATAAATGCTAATGTCCAGCAGAAACAACCTTACAGACACACCCAGAAATAATGTGCTACCAGCTATCTGGAATCCCTTAACACAGTCAAACTGACATGAAATCAATCATGTGCCTGATACAATGTCCATGCTGTCTCTGTTCCCCAGTAGTTCATACTCTATCAATGGCAGTGACATTAGACACAGGGCATAACTATGCATGAACATGCACATAATGAGCTGTGGCCAGACAATATTTTCTTATGTAGGGAGAGGAGGACAGAGGAAGAGGGAAAAGAAGAGGGAGAAAATATCAAGACAGAAAGTATGAGTCAGGCTATTGTAAGGAAGATTGTTGCTTGGAAAGGACTAAAAAGATAATTTTATTGAAAAATGTATAATTAGGTTGCATTTTCCATAAGTTAGTTTTGATAGTGAACATCAAAAAGCATTTTCATTACTACATTTCTTAGTATTCCCGCTGCTGTTGTTATCATAACAAGGATCATAATTACAATAATTCCAGCAAGGCCCACGCATAATCAATAGCCCAAAGAAGGGGTACTTCCTTATTAGCAATGGGGAACAGGTATGTAGCATCTGCAGCTAGTGATACATAAGAACTTAGCAACAGAGCTCTCCAGAAAGGCAGACCCTACGTGGTGTTCTTGGCAGTCACTGGGAAACCTAAGTAGGAATAGTGAATGCTTTATTTTGTGTTTTAGAACACACCAGACAGAGACATGACTCTCTGCTGCACACAAAAGTGAAGAGGGAGGGAAGGGAAAGAGACAGTGAATGGGAAAGAGAGAAAGAAGGATGGGTAGGTGATGAGGTGATTTATTCTGAACAAGAAGAGAACACAGTTGTCTATTGGATGAGGTTGGTGGAGGAACCTATGAATGTTATCCTTGACTTTCTGTAAAGCCATGCCTAGGAAGAAAGACTACTCATGCTTTGGAGAACAATCAGTGACTCTAGGCAGGTGACTTTGCCACACAGAGTTCTTTTCTGTCAAATGGGATATTGTCCTTCCTCACAGAGAAGTGTATTCTGAGGACTAAGTCAGATGACAGGTATGAGAAGCGCTTTGGAAATTGTAAAGCATTTTTCAAATGCAAGGTGCTATTTTTATTACCCTGTCTTCCTGTATAGAATGTGACCCAATAACAGAGTGACAGTTTCTGACTGCTCCAGAGGGATCATCACAGGAGGCATTGGAAGGGTCTGAGCTGCATCTGCACAGGCCCAAGCAATCCTCCCAGGGGACCCCCTTTCCAGCACTGGCCTGAACGTATATCTGCTTTAGAGTGATTCCCTAGGAAAAGCCGTGTACATCATCAGAAGAAAGTGGGAGACTAGATGATTCAGTGGCTGGAAAGAAATAATCCCCATCAATTCTAATGGGAGCTCAGACGGCAATGACATGATTACCAACCATCCTTCCATTAGTAAGCTATGCAGGGCATCTGTCTCCTGATGCATACGGCACTCAAAGCAGGGGCATCCCCTATGCAGAACATTAAGGAGAATGTAAGATAAATTCTTCTTCACTGGGTTTCACAAATGAAAACTATTTAAAACTAGGCTGAGCAGGCTGTACTGTGCAAGTCATTTTACTTGTAGCTGGTCTCTTCCTTTACTTTCTTCTTTATCCCTCCATCCCATTTTTTGTTTCCTATCTCCGCCCATGCCTCAGGTTTTTTATTTTCTATTGTGAAACCAAGAAGGTGTCCCTGAAGTATTTGCTGTGATGCTCTGGGATGTAGTAATTCATAATGTCATGATGAAGGGGTGTCAAGCTCCACCATGTAGGTTGTGAGTATAGCAGACAAAGATGGGAATAAATCTGTATTATCTTCTCCTGTATGTGATCATGTAGGTCAACATTTGGCTTCTTTACTATTACAATAATGATGTGTCTGTGAGTGGAAACTTGTGTGTACCTCCTTCTATCTTTTCACCTTCGCCAAACTCTCAAGACCTAGTTTAGAGTCCAGCAATTCCGTGTGCACTGTGTCCCACAAGCTCCTAAAGGCCTGGACAAACACTGGCAAATACATGTGCTGTCAAGGACATTTTATTAAGATGCAACAAAATAATTCCATCCTAAGTTGTATCAAGAGGCAGGGTTGATTTTTTTTGTCTTCTCCTTCTATTCTCTCAGTGATTAACGGAGCCTTCCCTGTCCCCCTCCACCTTCTTGGGGCTTAGCTCCCATCTTCTCTCAGACCTGGACCTTTGAGGAAGTCCTGCATCTATGTGGAAAACTATGCTTGGCTGCCTTTCCTCTTCTTGAAACTTCTCTGTATGTATTTTTGGATCTCTGTTATATTATGCTGTCGTCTTCCTATCAGGGATCATGTTCTTTTCCAGGTGAAACCTCATTCCATATGATCTGAACTATCCTTGCCAAGAAAGTCACTTTATCCAGCCCCCATTCACAGCTACCATTTGCAATAGTTCATAGTCTTTTAAATACCAGGGGTAGAAATTAAACCAATAACCTGCCTGGCTAATCCATAACCATAGAAGAGAGGAAGGGAGACAAGTCAGAGTCCAACATTATTTAAGAAACTTTATCCCTTGGGGATGCTAGCATTTGCTCAAATACATATGGGAAGCCACTATGAAGCAGACCATGTAATATGTAATCCCTGCTACCTTGTGGTATCAATGATACATGTGGTAACATCACAGGCCTTACCATGATCTCACAATGATTGTGAACATGAATTTCATTTTATAATTGATGACACCGAGGCATAAAATAGTTAAGTGGCTTCATACTTAGAATGTAGAAAAATCTCTAAATCAAATCTGTATGTTTGTCTCTCCAAAAATCTTGATTTTGCTCCAGTTAACTTTTCTTTGATGCTGTTTGGATTGGTCCTTACTGTCAACAGACAAAAGGTGGAGAGGAAGCCTTTTTAGCTCATCACTATAAAAGATTATTTCAGCTTCTGAAATCAAGCTAGCATCAGACATGTGACATGGCAAGGGAACATCCTCCCCTTCAGAGGGTCATTTAGGGAAATGAAAACTGACAGATCTTTGTTATGCACGAGAAAACAACATAAATGGGAAGAGATATGCACATCATCTTCTTACATCTCTGGGAAATTTGCAGCAGAAATAAATGGGCCAGAGTGTGAATGGGTAATGTTTCACCAATGGGAACCTGAGAACTGTGAGGCCAACCTTGTAAGAAAAATGATCTATTCTGTTCAGTATGAAATGAATTCTCTGGTGAAATAGAAGTGGTGCTTAACCACCTGCTCCTCCAGTACAAGATCTATGGATCTGCGTTGAAACTTGTGGAGATGAGGAGATGCTAAACATATTCTTCATGGCACATATGCAAAGGTTTAGTGATCTCTTCCACAAATGGACAGAATCCTCTAAAAACTGGGCAGTACCTTGAGCTCAGTAATTAATTGTTCTCCCCTCCAAGGCTCTTGCTAGAGGTTAGCACCAAAAACAAGGACATGCTGAGGACCTTCAGCATGGTGTCTAATATAATGACTTTTATAGCAAAGACAATTCAACAAGCATCTTCACTTTCTGATGAAGAGATGATTCCTAATTAATTAAGGGAAAGAAATGCTTTGCTTTATAGAGGATAGTGGATCATTATGTCCATTTCCATTCTTATCTATATCAGATAACAATATACATGGAAACATGGTCTAGTTTTTTTGAACAGATGCTTCATACAGATTTTATTGATCAATTAGTGTCTAACATGCCCACATATTATGATTCTTACACATCTCCAAGGAAGGCAAAGCACAAGCTAAATGCAAAGAGATATGGTTTCCTGCATTTCTTACTTTGTGTAACAAAACCTAGAATTTTCCAGAGATATCTGTATATTGAATCGTGGAATTTTATAGGAAGAGGTTCTGGTTTCTTTAAAACTATATAAATAGGGATAATAATGCTAAATTAATGTTTACAGAACATTTGAGTGTACAAACTGGTCAGTACATTTCATACTAGTTCATTTAGTTTTCACATAAATCTGTGAAGGAATTAGTATATACTAATCTTATACATGCAAAGGCTGAGGACAATAGACCATGTAGGGCAGACTCAGTTGTTTAAATGTCCAAACTCCTGCCTGCTCAGCTCTTTGCTGCCTTCTAGACCATCTTTGAGAACTGAATGCAAACTAAAGAATCGGATGCTCCCAGAAGTGCTTAGTAGAGAAATCTACTTAATGTGTTGATTCCTTTATTACATCTTTCTAGGTAGTATTGCCATATACAATAGACCTACTACATCTTTGCACACTTTCCCAGAATAGTACAGTTGTGCTAAAACAGGAGTACTAGCAATGATGAAAATAATGATGGTGATGATGATAACAATGGTGAAATTAACTTAGAGATTACTATGTGGTGAATGCTTCCCATATATTAATTCATCAGGTCCTTACAGTTCCCCAAAAAGGTGAGTACTACCTATCTAAACATGAGGTCACTGAGCATTAAATAATTTTGTTTAAGTTCACATCCCAGAGAAATGTTGGGACAGGGGCTTGAACACAGACTTGCTGTCTAGACAGTAACTGCTTTTGTCCTAAGCATTTGTAGGTGGCATTCCCCTCAGGGAGGACTAGCCCTTTCTGCTTTTAGAGCTCTACACATACCAATTAGCCAAGCTCAAATGACCTAATAATTTTATTTCAACATTTAAAACACACTGAAAAAGCAGGTCCTTACCCTGTGCCTTCTTGATTCATACAACCATAAGCACATGTTGGAAACTCTGCTGTCAATCAGGTAGTTCTTTGAGAGCCTGGGTATACCAGGTTAGTACTATCAGGCTCACTGCAACAAGATGGGCATCTCTGTGTGTGGAACCCTGTAGACCCTGAATAGATTATGGCTCTGAGATACACAGGTTTCAAAATTGGAGCAATAAAGCACATTTTTCCCCTCAGCTTGCAATTGCCCCTTAATTGGACCGTGAATAACAATTACACTATAAAGCCTAACAGGAATTTGTGGGTAATTAGAGTATGTCTTGGGCAGTGGGTCTTAATGGAGAAACCCAGCTAGTAATTATTGAGCGACTTTCACCCTCCACCAAGTGATAAAATCATCATGAAATCCCTTTCAACCACTCTGAAAAATTGCAAGTGTGATGCTAATTCCAGGCAGAGTAATATTGAGAGGGTTTAAAAACCTCACCCAGCTTAGGAGAATCCTTCTGTCTTCAGAAAAGAAATGGGAAAAGTAGAAAAGCTAAGGGGCCATCATGGTCGGATGGTTCAGAATTCAATGTTCTGTCCACTGTCAGGTTGTGCAAGTTGTATATTTCTAACCCCAACAAGTCTGTGCAAGAAGAATATGGTTTTTTCTACTACAGAAATGAAAACATTAAATTATCCCAGATTCAGAAAGCTAATAGGCTACAGATCTGGAGTGTATGTCTTTGGCTCTCTTTGTTCTAATGGCACTGCTGAAGAGCATGGTCTCTGAGTTGCACCAAACCCTGTGAACTTTTGATTCCATCACAGAGTATTTATTGAGCACCTATGCTGGGCTAGCAATTTTTTTTGTACATCTGTAATGTAATAATTTAGGAGCTATGTAAAATAGGATTTTTAAAACAGCACGTGCACTAATGAAATAGAATTTGCACAGGAGTGGCAGTTACTATATTAGGCTTTTGCCTGATGTATCCCTTACCTTCATCCTCCTTCTGACTGTCTGGTTCCAATATCTAAAACTACAGACCTTTATGTTCTAATAAAAGCCAGTCATGGGACATTGATAAGAGTAATTTAAAAAAAAAATAATAAAACACTACTACATTATTGGGTAATTGACACAAGGAACAAAAATCAGCCCCAAAAGGCTGATCCAAGGTTAAAATAAATAGTTCAGTGAGAAAAATTCTTGGTGCACAAGTGTGAGAAATTGAGTTTTGATTCCTAGAACCAGTGTAAAAGCTAAACACAGTCGTTTGCATCTGTGACCCCAGTTATAGTGGTAAGGAGAAGGGGCTTGTTGGTTAACCAGTCTATTTAAAACAGCAAGTTCCAGTTAAATAAGCAAACCCCACCTCACAATATACGGTAGAGGGCACTAGGGTAGAAGATAGCTACCAAACTTGCCCACACACTACACACATACACAGGTTGCCTTAGTAAACTATCAATCACTGTCAAAGGCAGGAGCCTAGAGAAAGACAGGAACAAAAACAGTGCTACAACTCACTGCTTTGCTGATAAACAATAGACCTAGAGTGTCCACCTAAAGGTTTCTGAGGTAAAGGCTTGGTCCTGAGCTTGGTACTATTGGAAAGAGGTAGAACCCTAAAAATTTGAGACCTAACCTGAGGTTTTAGAGAACTGGAATTTTTTTCATGATGGTTAGTGAAGTGTATGCATTTCTTCTTGTTTTTCTCTCCTAAGTGCCCGGAGATGTGCAACTTTATTATACCCCCTCCCTTGATGAGCCACCTCACCACAAGTCCCGCAGACCCTAATAAGATAATTAGCTTGGATACTTTGGCATAGTAACTAACAAAAGACTAACTAAGATACTCACTGAGGTTGGGTGAGAAAATGACTACCTACCAAGCACATTAATCATGCCCTAGAAGTCTGATGACAAAGATAACTCTCTAGTGATTTCTGCTAATAGAAAAAGTAACAAAGTTGGTTTCAGAAGCAAAGAACTCCCTCTGCAATGGAACGCAGAGACTGAGAGTTGGTAAAGACAGGGCCAGAGCTCTAGTCTATCAGAAAAGGAACATATGACCTTTGTAAGAGCCAAGCAGTAGAGGAGTGGCACCAGGCCACACATCGGGAATCAGCCATACCTGACTGGGTATGGCTGCTGACAATGTGCTGGCTCTGACAGACAGGTACTTATTTGTCTCCTCTCCTATGTTCTCCATAGGTCAGCTTACATGTGAGCAAAGAGGCCTGAAGCCCATATTGCAGCAGGGACTAGAAGTCTCCTCTTACATTCCTGTGCTCCACTTATCTAACATGCAATTTCCGCACAAAAGATTTCAATTCACCTATTCCTTGAAAACTAACTATAGAAAACCAACAAGAAATCATTTTTATTATAGTCAAGGCATCAATTATCCTCCCTATATAGCTCTAAATAAATAAATGGTAATGAAGAATGAATTCCTTTAAGACATGACTGAAATCTACTAGTTCCATTTTTGAAAACAGATGTGTATGGAGGGCTTGCTTGTTGTTTTTGTTTGTTTTGTTTTGTTTTACTTGCTTGTTTCTTCAGAAATGAAAAGTTTATTTCAACAGCATCTGATAGAGAGGCAGATAATGTGTAAATAGAAACACATTAGTGAATTTTGGTGAATTTGTTTCTTGCCTGGTGTGAGCTTTTCAGAGCTCATCTTTGTAGTAACTCATAAGCCTGTGCATACCACTGGGAGAAAATCACCCTGAATAACAAATATGAGTGGTTGAAAGCCAAATAGGATCTTTTTTTTTTTCAGTATTACAATTCCAGGCAGCATCAGGACCAAATGCCACAACAGGGATAAACACATTTTGTGAATCATTTGCTCAGTTCAGTTTTGGGCCATTGGTTTCTCTTCATGTCAGCATCCTTCCAGAAAATGATTTAGGTCAAGCTCAAGGATAAATGCTGACTGGTTTATTCTCAGCTCACAAAAAAAGGAATGACAAAAATAGAAACCAACTTTGGAATTATTTAATGCAATGATCTAAAAAGCCTTCAAATCTTTAAGATACAAATATTGAAATGCTCATTTTCAAGATGATGACAATAGCAGACATGACCTCAACAGGTGTTATGGTTTGAATGTGCCACTTTCAAACTTTGTGTGTTAAACTTAATTCTTAATGAGGAGTCCTTGCAAATAATTAGGCCATGAGCAAACTGCACTCATGAAATGATGAGTGAAATATAAATTGTTTGAAGGCAATTCACTGATTCCAGTCTTCTGCTACATGCACCAAACTCAGCTCCTTTTGCCCCACCGTGTATGGACACCACCATGAGAAGATGAAGATGCTGCCAATGTAACAGATTAATAACAAACTTTGAACTTGTCAATGCTTTGATTTCAGATTTTCCGGGAGAAAGATATTTATGTTCATTTTTAATGATCCAGCTAGGTATTATTTTTCTATACAGCACAAGATACTGGAGATCATTAGGTCATCTGATAAATATTTATAAAAAAAAGTTGGCTGAGTGCCCTTACAAAAGAGTCTAGAAATACTCCTCAGCTTGCTTCCTGTGATAAGCTATAGCATAAAAGCTTTGTCTATAAACCAAAAACCAAGCTCTCATCAGACACCAAATGTATTTTGATCTTAGATTTCACAGTCCTCCAAAATATGATAAATGCTTTTATATTTTATTTTGTTGTATAAATTTTGTTTATAAACTAATTAGTTCAAGGAACTTCTTATAGTACCCTAGATGGTGTCGTAAAGTTATCAACATATAAAGAAAAGAAGCTTGTCTGGTAACATCTATATCTTGGCTTATTCTCCTTGAGAAAATAAATTCCTGCATGCATGTGATGGAGTATTTCTGTTGATGACTGAGGCTTCTCTTCTCTACTACTTAGAAAAAGTTGAAACCACAGAGTACCGAGACTCCTCATTTACTCGACATTGCCTCGAGTCCTCATTCTCTTCTCCTTTATTTCCTTCTGTGACTTTCCAGGATGCAGAAACTTACTCTACACCTTCAGAAGAGCTCAGCTGTCACAGAACAATAGATCTGTCTGTTCCATTTGTACTGTGAGTGACCAAAGGGGGACCACTTAACAGTGAGTTTACAACAAGAGCCCTCCTGCAGGGCTTATTTTCTGTGGAAAAGGACTCTGCTACCATCCGTATATAACAAGAATAAGTGGCTAGGGGCCTGTTTAAGTCATTGTAGGAGGATTTACTCTGCCTTCAGAGATTTAAAAAAAAGACACATTTTATGTCTTTTCCACATTTCCTTGTCTTCCCCTACCTTCATTTGTCCTCAATAAAGTATATATAGTTATTAGTAGGCCTTTCAAATGTCATACCATAAGGGAACACAGTATCAGCACAAGTGACAAAAAAAGAGTAGCAACCTCAGCCCTTCCTCTCATACTTCGCACTTTCCACCTGCTTTTCTAAAGATCAGTGTGTGTAGAGCCATAGGGAACATTCGGGAGCCTCAAACATATGAATCACAAAGCTGAGCTCAAGACCACTGGGTGAGTATCCTGGACAAATTTTTCTCTGGTTTTTCACTTAATTAGCCAAGAGGGGGAATGAACATCTGTCCACTCTGTTGTAGGAAGTAAGGTTAAACCAAACAGTTGTATTATAAGTGCTAGGTAGATGTGAGGGGTTTGCTATACTGCACTGAGTTCTAATACCCTTTTATACCACGGGTTAAAGCACTGGAATCCTTTGAAAGAAGAACGCATACAAGTAGGCCATATGTGAGCAGAAGAAATATATCTGGCCTCTCTGTACCATGAGGTGTCTTATGATAGGGTGATCAAATAAACTACAAAATATTCAGTTAATTGTATCAAAATATGAAATAAAACCCAACTGTACCAAATAAAAATGTATTTTTTATGTGGGCCTTGGATTTAGCTCATATATATATATATATATATATATATATAGTTAATTTATTAGATCTACAACCTATTCATGCATGTGTCTTTCACTTCAAAGTTGTATTGCCTGACTGAGGAGTATAAGAGCCCAAGAACACAGGTCAAACTAGGTCACCCTAATTTGGATACTGAGTCATGATGACTGTCCTGCATAATGTCAATCAAATTTCAGTTAATATTAGAGAAATATTAGCAAGTGTCAGACAATCAAACACCATATCCTCTTATAATATGTATAAAGTAATATAATAACGAAGTGTAAATGTGGCATCTAGGAAGAGACATACAAACCACTCTACATCTTCATTCACATCCATCAGTACATAATTTAATTTTTTATTGTAAGAGTATTAAGATATACTTTATTATATGAAGACTTGCCAGAGGCGGTAGGAAAGCAAAATGAAAACAGAGTGGCTAGAACTCATGGAAGGTTTATTGCATCTCCATTTAGGAGTATGAATGTCCAAGAAGAATTGTATACTTTTTTGTTTTGAAAGTGTTTTTGTCTCATCTAAAATAAGGGATTGGGAAAGATTGCTTATTTGAAGACAGACAAGGGTTATCTGAATGAAACATTCAAGGTGTCCCTGAAAATTCCTGATACGTGGTATTTAGAAGAAGATGGTCTTTGGAGCAGGTGAAAGGCACATCAGCGTATGGATAGATGTTAACAGGTAAGGTCAGATAGAGGATTTAACAACTCACATTTTGAAAGCACCTCTCCGCCCCCCTTCACTTACTCCAGTGATTGCTGTGTGACCATGTCCCTGCTCAAAGTGGCTTAGAAACAATAATTAGCTTTTTTTCCCCATGATTCTAAAGCCTACCAGAGCTTAAATGGGATTGCTTCTGATTCTCTTTGTTTTCCTGGAAAGGCAGCTGCCGTTCATTTGGAAACAAGTTGAAAACATAAGATAACTAACCCAAATGCCCTGCTGCTGGTTGGGAACTCAGCAGACGATGTCAACACAGTGTTTGTCCTCTGCTGTGTCCCTCTGCCCTACCTGGACTCTCTCAGTCCAACCAATAGCATTCAAGACTGTTTGCCTAGTGCACAAACACTTTCCTAGGACCCAGAACTGTCATTACTCAGAGTCCCTTCTGCAACATTCTATTAGTCAAAGCAGGTCAAAAGAGCGACCAGCATTCATACAGAGGCGAATGAGGCTCACCTCTAGATGAGAGCAGCTGGCAAAAGAATTACTATCCTATTTAATTGGATACACAGTTCACTGTAACCCCGTGGATTATTTACTTCCCCAGCTACCTTAGGACATGCTCTGTATCCTAACAGCCATCAAAAATCTTATTGTTTTACAGCATCAGACTTCAGCTTGAAGTCTGGCCTTCTCCTTTACTCAGGTCCAAAACCCCAGGTGTGTCACCTTTAAAACAGAGCTTCCGTGGTTCTTGTTAATTTGATGGACTATGAATTAAAAAGGCATAGCCTGATATACAAAATTAGCATAGGGCCAACTGTGGTAGACATGTTCAAATATGAAAAAGGTGGAGTGTGCAGAAGCAAACTCCTCCACAGTAATTGTAAAACCCAGATAAGTATGTAAATTAAATCCCCAGCTCTGATCAAGGTTCGTATATAGATTGAAACCTGGTTGTGTGCCTGTGTCTTTGTGGTGGTCCTGAGATCTTAGCTCTGTTGTCTGGATTCTTGTTTCTGTCCCCTGAGTCACCTCTCCAAACCTTGCTTTAGTTGGTAGTTAACTATATTTTTTGAAGTTCTGCTAATTCAAGATCTTTATCCTAAAGAAATTAGAGGCATCAAATTACTTCCTGAGATCATGGTACAGATATATAAACAGCCAGCCACCATGTCCCATATTAATTCTCACATGACAAAAAAAATAGCTTTCTCGTTCCAAATCCAGGGCCAAATCAGTGATAGCTGCCTGGCTTACATAGCTTTCCATACAGAGAAGAACTTGCCTCAAGTTACTGACTGCCTACTCTGAAACTTACTTGGTTTACACATGTTGTCCTTCCTATTCTTTGCTATGAAACCTAAAATAAGGGCTTTGGGCCTTGCCCATTTCCCATCTCTCTCTCCTTTTGACTCTTTCTGATGTTTCCTATGTGTTTCTGCATAGCATGACATGCCCTGTTTCTAGAGATCTAAGAATATAAAGTTCTTCCTTCATGTCTGATATTTCCATGTCTACTGGTATACCACATCAGAGTAAAAGGAATCCCAGGTACATTTGATATGTCACTATTTCCTATGAAAGGTTCAGGGTAGAAAAGCCTTTGTAAGTACCTTCCTGCCTAGTGAAGAATAGGTGTATAGGGGCTACTCATTCTCTATATGTCAGGATTCATTCAGGAAAGGTGACTCACTACAAGTCCTGAGGAGCCATGATCTTCCTGCAGGAATTAGACTTTCCACAGCTGTGTGATCCAGAATGTAAGTGAGGCTCTAAGGGAAGCGTGGAGGAGAGTATAAAGTGGATATCCCAGAGAAAGGGAGTGCTGAAACATGTAGAGAATGCACTAAAGAGAAATGACCAAGAGGATCCAGGGGAGAAATCTGTGGAAAGCTGCCGAGTGGGTTTGGCTGCTGGTTTGAAGAGACTAGGAGCATGTGTCTTATATGGCATGGGACTACTGCAGGAGAATGGCTTTGGTGTTTGGTGGCCAGGCTGAGCACAGCAGTGGAATTCAAGGACTCTTTTGTGTTTGTCTGTCTTCAAATCTTTAGCCCGCTGGGTTTTTCATCAACTACTGAATGTTTCTCTGCTTTGTTACATACCGTGATCCCCACGGTGATTGAAGTCTGTATTTCTTCTTCACTTGAACCTTTGTGAACAAAGTTGACCCACAACATCTGAGTCATTCTCAGTCTCAATATTAGCCATGCACATCTTTGCTATGTGTTCCATATGTGGCTGATAGGATTGTAAGGTAACTTAAATCCTCTCCTACTTTATGATTATTTCTCTCATCCCTCCTACTATTCTGTTAATCAGGACTTATACACTGATGATATACAGCTTACCCACAACGATGAGGTATGGTGATAGATCACAATACGGCTAACTGTATCTAATCGTATATTTACTTTTCTCTGCCTGTACACATTGTTTATGTATTGAACAATTGTAACTTGAGATGGTACTTGAAAGTGTTCTGGTCTTGAGGAAGCACCTACATCATTCTTTTGCAAAGATCATAAGACACAAACTCTCAGAAACTGCCAATGTGTATTGAACATGGCTTAGAAGAGTTGAAGGCAAACTCTTGGAAGTAATGCAGTTGGAAAGATATATTTAAGGTATTAAGAGTCCTTAAAATGGACTATGGTTATAAAGTGCTTCTTGTATTTAGTGGAGAGCCTTAAAGAGATTTGAGCTGGTGAAGGGTTATCCCAAGAGTTGATCTTCAGAAAAGTTTATCAAGTGATATTATATAAACATCAAAGATAGGAATGACCTGAGTTAGGCTCTTGGTACTTACTTGAGTGCTGAAGAAGTTGATGGCTGTTACAAACATGTTTATTACATGATCCTTGGAGCTGCAGTATGTATGACTCCTACCAACTACTGTATTTTTGAGATTCCATTTCTTATTTGTAAGTATAAAAGATGTCAGGGAATTATTGTATGGTGCTGTTGAAGTTAGTGAGACTTGAAGATTCTAGAGCCATGTTGTTTGAGACTGAGGCTGGAAGGCAGATGTGCTGCTGAACTTAGAGACCATGTTACACTCACTCACACACACACACATACAAACACACACACACACACACACACACACACAAATGCACTTGTTCAGAGAAGGGCAGGACAAGGTTTACTTGGTATGTCTTCTCTGACAAATGAAAACTTCTCTTGCAAAGGGATCAATGGCCACTGAGCTAAAGAATTGTTGAAAATCATTTTTAACTCAGTGAAGCTTATTCCCCATAAATCATATCAACCTGTACATCTACTTATTTACAAATATTTACTCAGCCTCTGTATGGCCTCACCCTGTAGCAAAAGTGAGGTGTACTGAAAACACTGTTCTCTACTCACTTGGCTCCAGGAAAATGAGGAGAGTCATCTCTAAAAGTAAAGGCTCATGGGAGAGTTACTTAGTGGACTGAGCATGATGGTGGATCATAGTAAAATTATTAAACAAAAAAAAAATTGTTTCTTTTCTTTTTTTTTTGAGAGTTTCCCTATGTAGGCCTGGCTGTCCTAAAACTCACTTTGTAGACAAGGCTGGCCTCAAACTCAAAGAGATTCATCTGTCTCCCAAGTGCTGTAGTTAAAGGCATGTGCCACCATTGCTCAGCATTTTAATAAGTTTTTACACAATTAAATATGTAATATAGAAGCTAAAACACAATTCTTGAACTTGCAATGATGCCCTTCCTGCTTTTCAACTGTCTCACTTTTGTAAGATGATTGTAGGTGTTAGCGTTTTATTATGTTACGCCCACTCTCCTTCCTTTCTTTCCTTTTACATAATAAAGTCCTTTGACATAATAAAGTACTTGGATTTTAATTATTTATAAAATGTTTAATATGAAGTACAGTAAAATTTAAATGGAGCTACAAATTCTAGTGATTCACAATAGTTAAATTGTTTTCCCTTTTATTAAAAAATACATTTTTTATATACTATACCCTGGTGACCATTTTCCTTCCTTCTGTTTCTCCCCACCTCCCCTCCCATCCATATTCATCTACTTTCTGCTTATCATGATAAAGAAGTAAGCTTATGAGAAATAATAAAATATAATAATATAAGAGAAAAAGTAATTTATCAGAATAGGTTAAAACAAACAAACAGAAAGAAAAGAGCCCAAGAAAAAGCACATGAAACAGAGACTTAGACACCCACTTGTTTGAATACTCAGGAATCCCATAAAAATACTAAACTGAAAAACATAATATATATATATATCACAAAGGACCTATAATGTAAAAAGATTATTTGTGTAAAAATGTAAATATATTTATGTAAATATGTAAACATATGTAAATATAAGTCATATGTGTGTGCATTATTTACATATAAGATATAACACACACACACATATATATGTTACAATAAGATAAAAAAGACCTGACATTACGAGACAAAGAACATCAAATAATGCCTTTGTGTTCACTCTTTTGCTAGCTACCTACCACGGGGAATGCTGCCTATACTTAAAAGCAATTTATTTTTCCTTGGATAAAACTTAATTTTCATTTGTAAGAGAGACTGCTTCTGGCTGATGAATGGGACATGTGTCCACTTCTCCCTTCCACTCTAGGACCCTATTAGTGCAGACCCATGCACGCAACTGCAGTCTCTGTGGAGTTCATATGTGGTTCAGTCCTGTTGACTTTGACAGTATTGTTTCCCTCCTGTCTTTCATTCCTTCTGGCTCTTTCACTCTTCCTGTCTCTTTTTTATCAAGGTTCCCTGAGCCCTGAAAAAAGAGATTCGCTGAAAACATCCTGTTAAGGGCTTTATTGTCCAAAATCTCTCATTCTCTGCATAATGTCTGCTTGTGGGATTCTGTATTGTTTTCGTCTGACACAGAAGGAAGTTTCTCTGATGATGTCTAAGCAAAGCGTTGAGACATGAGTATAGCAAGCAAAATATTATTAGGAGTCAGAACCATTTTATTGTTAGTTGTTGTTGTTTGTTTGTTTTTCTAACAGCAATATTTAGTTGTCCCTGGGCTATCTATTCTCAGGACTTTTTGTCCTCCAAACAATGTCAGATATGCATTCCATCTCCTTGAGTGTGCCTTAAGTCAAAGATAATGTTTGATTATTCCTACAACAAGCTTTGTACCACCATTGCCTCATATCTTGCAGGCAGGAAACCATTGTAGATCAAAGCAGATTGGGTTGGATTGGTGGAAGACTTGTATTTTATTCTAATTACTCAACTCTGGACCATAACTCTAGAGCATAAACCACTGCTTGATGAGAGAGAGACTGCACATAACTTGTACTCTTCAAATGTTTTAAACTCTTCTAAATGCATCTTTGGTATTCCTATCAAGTAGTAATGACTGGAATAGAAATGGAAGCCTATGATATGTAACATGCTGAACAAGGGTTAAAACCTTCTAGGGAAGTTGCCAGCATTATCAGGAAGTGGACACCAGAGGAGTTAGCAGCACTGAGGGAAGTGGAGGCTCACATAGTACTAGCCAGACCCTTGTGCACACTGGTCTGGGACTTGCACATCCTTGTGAAACCTCAAAGCCCCCTTCCCTCAGTGTCATGATTACTCACTCCAACAAGGACACACCTCCTAACCCTGTCCAAAACAGTTCCACAAACTAGGGACCAAACATTCAAATACAGGATTCTCATTCAAACACTCAATAGATTGGTAGAAGATTGGGGCAATTGTAAAGAGTGGAGAGTGTGGATAGAGAGTTTAACCTGTTAATTCATGAAGATAAGTGTATGGTTGAATATGCTGCATCAGCAAAGCTAAGGTGCAATGAGATTAAGGGATGAAGGGAGAGAGAACAAGGCAACACACAGAGATGAAAGATGCATCTGGCCTCATACAGAAAATAAAGGGCTTCCTGCCATCCTTGTGGTAACAGGGTGTCAGAGTTATCTTTTCTATTACAACTTCTAAACCCCTTCATTTCTCTGAAATCCAGGACTCCCTGCATAAAGTAGGCTATACCCAAGGGGCACACACAACGACTCCTATCCCTAATGTCCCGAGGGAAAAGGAGAACTGGTAAGTATAACAGGAAAGAAAAAACTTTATTTTCTCCTTTACAATTAAACTTTCCCCACCTCTTCTTGCTTGTTTCTCTCATTTTGTTGGCAGTAAAATCAGAAATTTAACAAGTTAGCAGGTCAGTGACCTTCAGAAGAAGGTAGTCTTTAAAAAATAGCATTTTATATTTAGCAATGAATTGGCTTCTGTAAATCTTGCTTTCTCAAACTGTGACATTCCACATGGATCTGCACTGTGGACCACAAGCATTTCCAACACCCCTCTTTCTCTTTATGGGGCTCTGAATATTTGGTCTCTCTGAATGAGAATTGTGTTTTCTTTCACCCTAGATTTCTTTTCCCCAGAACTCAGCAGCAGGCATTCTGACTTAACTAAATATTGACATCACAGGCTGGTCAGAGGATCCTAGGGCCACCCATACAAAAGTGCTTAAGCACTCAAGGTAGCTTTAATGAATTAATTTAAAGCCACAGCCTGAGAATAATATTAGATCCCCTCCTTTTTTGTTTTCAGTAGAAAGCACAAGAGAAGTAATGATTCTTTAAGTCACTGGAGCAAGAAGGAATTGTTTAGAAAAGATGAAAATGTCTGGGAAAGGGGGAAGAGGATACCAAGCAGAAAATTTGTGGTACACCTCTGTGATGAACACACCTAGGCAGCCTGTCCTACCACACATGCGGGCCAGATAGGAGATGGTGTAGAATGTTGATGAGGCAGAAACAAAGATGTATTTCCCCTGCCAGGTTACCTCCCAGTCATGCCCAAGCCACAGCACACATACAGGCATGTAAGACCTAAAAAAATGACCTTCCAGCTTTCCTTAGTGCATTTTATGATGCTATAATAAAGTGCCACATACTGAATAGTCCTTCATGAAGAGAATTCACTGACTCAGATTTCTAGAGGCTGATAAATCCAAGACAAAAAGCCTGGGTTTTTGTGAGAGCTTTTGTGCAGTCATAACATTGATTAAGGAACTACCTGATGGAAGGCCAAATATTCAGCAAGAGTGAATGAGAAAACAAGAGAAGGGGAGTA
Source organism: Sigmodon hispidus (assembly GCA_004025045.1). Classification (NCBI taxonomy): domain Eukaryota; kingdom Metazoa; phylum Chordata; class Mammalia; order Rodentia; family Cricetidae; genus Sigmodon; species Sigmodon hispidus. The sequence goes on from PVIH01001778.1 coordinate 75,892, forward strand.
GGGGGAAGGAGAAGGACAGATTGACAGGGTGTTATCACTTGAGACATGAAGAAGCTCCTTGCACTAAAGCACTTATGAGGACAGAATCATCTTCAAAGTCTCACCTCCCTCACATCACAAAGGAACTACCTTCCACTGCCACAAACGGCACACATCCTTACCCACCTCTTTCCTTTTTTTTCTGTGTCATAACATTGATGAAGGCTCTCCATGTTGGAAGGCCAAAAAGACGGCAAAAGTGAATGAGAAAAGAGATGAGGAGATGGAGGGAGTGTGAGAGATTAAGCAAGAAGGGGGTTCCTCTGAAATCTCCTAGGCTCATCTCTCTGTAGATGATTCTGGACTCCAGCAACTCATGTGCATCTGCTGCTCCAGCAGCTTCCCTGATCTTGTTGGCCGGTCCATTTTTGTTTCCTTATAACTTTCCTCTGATGAAAACTACATTTCTAAAGATATTTAAATATATTTTGGGTTAAAAGTCCATGACAGAACTGTGGCTGTAAGTACTAGTCACTCAAACTCAAATCCTACTATTGGAACATAGCCTGCATCCAACCAAACACGACTCAAAATGCTTCAACGCAGTGATGGCAAGTGAGGTGACTGCACAGATGTCAAAGCACCCGACTGACTCCAAGACTGATACACTGTTCCCTAGGCTCTGCATGGTAGAAGAAGACAGCTTCCTCATGTTATCCTTGGCTTTGCCATGTATTGCAGAAAGTGTCCCAATACACACACACACACACACACACACACACACACACACACACTTGTTTTTAAAAGTCTTACTTTCTCTTTGTAAGGGCAGTACCATTTCTAACACAATTCTCATCTGAGAATTCCCCTGGTAGAAGTCCCAGGGACCATGAGTGGCAGAGTCAGGCTTTAGTGCTGGCCTTTCTGACTCACTCCCATGTCCATTATTATCAGATGTCACCACCTGCCCCCTCATTACCACAAACCCATATGAGCTTAAAACCCAGCATGTCTCTTGATAATTCTTTGAAAGCCCCAATTATTCTGCCAGGGGATAATTTTCTGGGATTGATTCCTATGAGTTCTAAGGAAGAATGTCACAGGCAACACTAGAACCAAAGTGGTGTCTCATTTCTCTACCACATCTTTACGCCTCTTGCTTGCTCATATTATGGAAACAATAGAAGATCTTTCTGAGGTATAGTCAGAGACAGAGCTGCCAACATCAAAGAAGCCTCACCTACTAACTGCAGAGTGACTTTGTGGTTCTATGTCTGTGGCTTCAGTCTTTTCTCTGCCACCATAAAGAGAAACTTCCACTTTGACAAGAAAATAAATGTCCCAAACATTATACTTTTGGGGATCAAGGAATAAATATAGTGATAACTGGGCAGCCAAAGCCTGGCTTATCTTTGTAATAACAATAGAAGGAAGGCTGAGAACCACAATAAGAAACTTGTTTTAGTGACACTGAAGTCATAAATAAAGGAAGAAATTAAATTGCGAAAGCACTAGACAGGTTGGGCTTGTTCATGGAATCATAATCAAACCCCAGATGTTTTAGAGTTTTCTCCCATAAAAAAATATCTGAAAGTATTTGCTCCTTGCCAAATTGAAAGATAGGAGTTAATGCCTGTGGGTGCTCTCCTCCATTCTGAGGTCCTTGTCATGTTTGCATTCTGTCATCATGGAAGGAGAGTGCCCTGGCCTGAAGGATGTGGAAGATTAACCAAATGAGCCCTGACTGTGGTCTCATCCCCATTTCTGTCCAGGTGAGAGATGCACCTCACCCCAAGGTGAATGTTGCCCTCTGGCTTGAAGAGAGCTGCATGAAGGATGAGTCTTTCTAGCTCTGTGGAGGGTGAGGTCAGGGAAGCAGAAAATGACACTCACCAGGAGATGTTTTTTTATTTTCTGCAATGAAATTTTCAGAGCTCATCTTCAATCACTGTTGTTCCCAGGAAGAAAAGAAGCTACTTTGTGTCTTTACTCTGAGTTAGCACAAAAGGAAATCTTGTGGAGACTGGCCTTTGCATCTAAGATATCATTGTCTTAGTCACTGTCCATTCTATTGCTGTGAACAAAACAAACCACCATGACCATGGCAACCCTTATAAAGGCAAGCATATGTGAGTTTGCTTACAGTTTAACAGGGTTACTCCATTATCATCATGGCAGGAAGCATGGAAGCATGAAAGTAGGCATGGTATTGGAGAAGTAGCTGAGAGTTACATCTTTTTTATTTAATTTTTTTTCATACCCACCACTGCTCCCCCTCCTGCCCCTTCTCCCAGTCCTCTACCAGCCTCTCCCTACTCCCCTCATCAGCATTCACTCCACAGAGAGGGTAAGGAATTCCAAAGTGAGTCCATTTGGTCTGGCATATCCAGTTGACATAGGTCCAAGTCCGTTCCCCAAGTATCAAGGCTCAGGAAGATGTTCCCCAGACAAGGCATGGGCTCTGAGAAGCCTGTTCATGCACCAGGGGTAAACCCTGGTCCAAGTGCAAGAGGCTCCACAAACTGTCCATGTCTTTCTACTGTCACCCACATTCAGAGGGTCCAGATCTGTTCTATGAAAGTTTATCAGCTGTTATTTCAGAGTCTGCAAATTCCCAACATCACAGGGCTGCCTAGTCCATGAGTCTCTCCATCATTATCCCTATCCCTCTGCTCATGCACTCTCCTTTCCCTCTGTATAGCTAGACCAATAGTTCAGCCTGATGTTTAGCTACGGGTCTCCGCAAATGCCACCATCAGCTGCTGGATGAAGGTTCTATAATGGCAATTAAGGCAGTTATTCATGTGATAATAGGGAAAGGCACCACTTCATTATTGTTTGGAGTCCTAGCTGGGGTCATCTTGTAGGTTCTTGGGTGTTTCCTAGCATCAGGTTTCTCTCTAATCCCACAATGGCCCCCTCTATCAGGATATCTTTCCTTGTTCTACCTTCCTGTTGGACAGCTGCATCTTGACCCATAGGCTGAGAAACAATCTGGACCTGACATGAGCTTTTGAAATCTCAAAGTTCACCCCCAATGGTACAGTTCCTCCAACATGGCCACAACTCACCAAATCTCATCAGTGAGTTCCACTCCATAGTAACTAATCATTTACAGATACAACACTATGAAGGCCATTCCCATTCAAACCATAATGATCACCTCTTCCCACAAATCTTGCAGTGATATGTTACATACTTAATAAAACCTGGAATATCAAGACATCAACCCACAGTCAAAAACTAGGCAGAGACTTCCACCCCTGAACCCCGGCCCTGATTGGCCACTTTGACGCTGCGGAGCAGACCACTGCCTTCCAGGAGCACAGCTGGGGAAGTAGCAGTGGGTGAACAGCTGGGTCCCTTGGTACTTGCTGCATACCTCGGAGGTAAGAAACTCAGCTTCAGTGGGGAACACACTCTGCACAGAGAAGGACAGGTGTAATAGCAGCGAGGAAGCAGAGGAGTTCCTAAAAGCTCAGCAGAGATCAGAGGTCAGAAGGTGACTTCTAGTACCTGAACCCAGGCCCTGAGAAGGCTTCTTGGCTTTGGCGCAGAGCACAGCCCACCGAGTACTGTGGTTGGTGTAATAGAGTAGGGGAACAGCCAAGTCCCTGGGCACACAGCTGAGAGATGAGAAGTCAAGAGATGAAAACTGGCATAACACTGCGACCTCACGAGAACAGCCGACCCTCTGAGCACATAGGTAATTAAGAGCCTTCAGAGCCCTAAGAGCCCTCAGACCAGCAACTGACTAGTAGCTGACCAAGGACTAATCAAGAGAGAATTGGGGAAAGAATGGGCAGACGGCAGTATAAGATTATATACAACAATAAAAAGGTCAACCAGAAGAAGCAAGTAGCTCTACAGCTTCAACACCTGAACATAACAACAAAGAGGGAACAGAAAAAAAGGACCTTAAAAACATCTTTATGAAGCTAATAAAAGCCTTAAAAGAGAATATAAGAAACTCCTTTAAAGAAATAGAAGAAAATACAAACAGAAAATTAGAAGAGATAAACAAAGCCCTGGAAGAAAATAAAGAAATCTGAGAAAAAGAAAGCAAACAGGTGAAAGAAATTTGCCAAGAATTAAAACCCGAGATAGAAGCAATAAAGAAGGCACAAACTAAGACAAAACTAGAAATAGAAAACCTGAAAAAAAACTGACCCGGAAGCACAGATTCAAGCATAACCAACAGAATCCAAGACATGGAAGAGAGAATCTCTAGGGTGGAAGACTCAATAGCCATATTAGATACATAAGATAAAGAAAAAAACTAAAACCAAAAAAGTCATAATACAAAATGTCTAGGGAATTTGGGATACCAGGAAAAGACCAAACCTGAGAATAATTGGAATAGAAGAAGGAGAATAGCAGCTCAAAGGCACATAAAATATATTGAACAAAATTATAGAAGAAAACTTTCCCAACCTAAAGAAGAAATGTCTATAAAAATACAGGAAGCCTATAGAACACCAAATAGACTAGATCCACAAAGAAAATACTGCTCAACATATAATAATCAAGCCTCTAAACCTACAGAATAGAGAAAAAATACTAAGAGCTGCAAAGCAATAAGGTCAAATCACCTATAAAGGGAGATTCATCAGAATAATACCTCACTATTGAATGGTAACAATGAAAGCAAGAAAGTACTGGTCAGACATTATACAGACACTAGAAGTGTATGGATGTCAACCTAGAATACTGTACACAGCAAAACTGTCAATCAACATAGATGGAGTAAACAAGATATTTCACAGTATAACCAGATTTAAACAATACCTAACCACAAACCCCATCCTGAAAAAGGCCCTACAGGGAAAACTCCAACCTAAGGAAACCAGAAATGCCCATGTAACCACAGACAATTGATAAGCCCACGGAAGAAACCACTCCCCACCCCTTAAAAAAGGAAATGCAAGCTACTACCAAAAATGATGGGAAATATTCATCATTGGTAATTAATTTCCCTTAATATCAATGAACTCAATTCACCTATGAAAAGACACACCCTAACACGATGGATACAAAAACAAAAACCATCCTTCTGCTGCATACAAGAAACACACCTCAACTTTAAAGACAGACACAGGCTCAGAGTAAAGGGTTGAGTATACATAAGAGATCCACAAAATTCTACCAGGGAACTTCTACAGCTGATAAGCACCTTCAGCCATGTAGCAGGATACAAGATTAACTCAAAGAAATCAGTAACCCTCTTATACACTAAAGATAAAAGGACTGAAAAAGAAATAAGGGAAACATGACCTTTTATAATAGCTGCAAATAGCATTAAATACCTTGGTGTAACTATAACCAAAGAAGTATCATATATGTTTGACAAAAAAATTTAAATCTCTGAAGAAGGAAATTTAAGAGGATATAAGAAAATGGAAAAGTCTCCCATGTTCCTGGATAGGTACGATCAACATATTGAAAATGGCAATCTAATCAAAAACAATCTATAGATTCAACGCAATTCCCATTAAAATCCCAATATAATTTTTTCAGACCTTGAAAGAACAATACTCAATTTTATTTGCAATAACAGGAAAGCCAGGATTCCCAAAATAATTTTACTCATCAAAAGAACCTTCAGGAGGCATTACCATTCCCTAATTCAAATTATACTATAGAGCTACAGTAATAAAAACAGTTAGGTACTGGCATAAAAACGGACTTGGGTATCAATGGAATTGAATTGAAGACCCAGGCATTAACCCACACACCTATGAACACTTGATTTTTGACAAAGAGGCCAAATATATTCAATGTAAAAAAAGATAGTATCTTTAACAAATGGTGTTGGCATAACTGGATGGTAGTGTGTAGAAAAATGAAAATAGATCAAACCTATCACCTTGCCCAAAACTTAAATCCAAGTAGATCAAAGACCTCAACATAAACCCAGCCACACAGAACTTGATAGAAAAAAAAGTGAGAAATACCCTCCATTGCATTGGCACAGCTGACCACTTCCTAAATATAACACCAGTAGCATAGACACTAGGAACAACAATCAATAAGTGGGACCTCCTGAAACTGAGAAACTTCTGTAAGGCCAAGGACACTGTCAATAAGATAAATTGATAGCCTACACAATGAGAAAAGATTTTTACCACCGCTACAAGTTACAGAGGATTGATCTCTAAAATATATAAGGAACTCAAGAAACTAGAGCTCAAAACCCTTAAAATGCAATTAAAAAATGGGGTTCAGAACTAAAAAGGGAATTTTCAGCAGAAGAATTACAAACGACTGAAAGGCACTTGAAAAATTGTTCAACATCTTTAGCCATCAGAGAAATGCAAATCAAAACAACTTTGAGATACCACCTTACACCTGTCAGAATGGCCAAGTTTAAAAATACAGATGACAGCGTATGTTGGAGAGCATGTGAAGCAAGGGGAGCACTAATCCCATTGTTGGTGGAAATGTAAACTTGTTCAACCAGTTTGGAATGCAGTATGGAGTTTTCTTAGAAAACTGAGAGTCAGTCTCCCCAAGGAACCAGCATATACACTAAAGATACACATTCACACCCCAAAAACATGAGCTCAACTATGTTTATAGCAGCATTATTTGTAATAGCAAGAACCTGGAAACAGCCTAGATGCCCCTCAACTGAGGAATGGATTAACAAACTGTGATACATCTACACAATGGAATACTACACAGCAGTAAGAAATAATGATACTCTAAAATTTGCAGGCAAATGGATATATTTGGAGAATATCCTCCTGAGGGGGGTATCACAATCCCAGAAAGAGAATGAGTACATCCCCAGTGAGGGGATGTACTCACTCATTAGTGGACTTTAAATATATATATATATATATATATATATAGAGAGAGAGAGAGAGAGAGATGTCATTGTACCAAGGAACTCAAGACCAGAACATTGCTAAATGACTCAATGCCTCACTTCTGTACTGATGGCAGATGGGTGGGTAAGGAAAGCCTTGTTTTCTTTAAGGGTCTGCCTACAGGGAGTTTAATTATGCTCCAGTAAGTAAATGAGCACCATGAATGGGCAGTTTTGTAAATGGGGAAATCATAAGAGTGGGTATGATACTAAGAGGTCTGATATCTGAGTTTGATGAGGTACATGATGTAAAAACACCAAATAATAAATATATATATATATGAAAAAATCTAAAAAAAAAGGAAAAAGAAATACTATGATTAATATCAGGGTTTCACTGGCTTTATAACTTTTAAAGGCTTGTTTTTTTAAGTTCTATTAAATAATATATGTATTTGTCATAGTTCTTTAAGTTATAGTAGAATTAGGTAGTAAATTCATATTTTCTTGTGGTTGTTTTTGTTATTGCTGCTTTTTATTTTTAGTAAGGAATATTTTATTAGTATTTTAAGTATTTCAAGGTTACAAAGTATGCATTTGTTAAAATCATTCATTGAATTTAGGTTTAATTTTGCAATCTAAAAACTCACCAGTTGTTTCAGAATCTTCAATTTATCAAAACAAATTTATAATGTTTGTCCTTATGATTTTTGGGAATTTCATTCATATCTGTTATAATGTTTGTGTTTCAATTTCTACTTTTATTGAAGTAGATCTTCCTTTTGTTTTGTTTGATTTAGTTAAGAATTTTCCATTTGTGTTTAATCCTTACTAAATAAATAAATAAATAAATAAATAAATAAATAAAAGAAAAAGTCAGTCTTACAAAAAAACACATAAATCTCCAAAATCATAAATATACTAAGTCTTGAGAGCAAGATTTGAGCGTTGGCAGGGTGATTCTGTCTGGGTTATTCTAAAATTCTGACATGATTACCTTATAAAGAGGTGTCCCATGTGTTCTCAAATGAACCCCAGTTTTAGGAATAAAATGTGTAAGCTTCTTAAAAAAAAAATCCTTGGCAGACATAGTTCCAGAAGTTCTTCACCTTTAGACACAGCCCACGAAGATGTTCAGCTTTGAGTACAAGTCCAAACAGCTAGGCTTCAATAGCACACACCTTTAATCCCAGCACAAGGAAAGCCTGGGAGTGTGACCTATACCCTTAATCCCATAACTCAAGAGACAGGGATCTTCCTGTGAGTTCAAGGCTGACTACCAAATTGAGTAGCTCCTGCCTTTAATCCTAACCTGGATGGGATACAGCTGGTGAGAAGGGTATTTAAGGCAGTGTAGGAAAACAGCAGTGAGGAGGAGAAGCAACCAAGAACGAGGCTGAGGAAGTTGGAAGATAGCTGGGTGAGTTTTGACTATGGTGTTTCCTCTCTCTGATATTTCACCCTTTTCCTGATATCTCGCTCTGAGTCTCTTTCAATACAGTCAGAATTCATGAAACACTATCTTCTTTTCCTATCATAGCCTGAATGCAACTGTCAATTACTGAAAGTTTTTGAACCTGTTGTTTCTTCCAGTCTTGTGTTTTGTCTCTGTCTAGCATTTTACTGAACGCTGGAACTTCATGAGATTTTGAGCTTCTATCTTCTGTGGCACACTTGCGAACTCTTAATGCTCTGCCCCAGCAGTCATCATTGTTTTCTGAGCCCTGATGCTTCCATCACACCCATCATTCCTTTATTCCTTCATGCCTCATTTTCAGGATCTTAGGAATCCTCTTCCCAGACATGAACTTATACTTCTATCTGTGACTTCAATGTGGCCCTTTTGCAAATTGCCTTACATTCCTTGACCTTAGCATCTGTCAGTGTCATTTAACTTTAGATGACTACTGAATTTGTTTTATCCCTGCCCATGGATGACCCAATCTATAATGTCATTCTCAAAGCCGGCCTTTTGCCATTCTCTCTATTTCTGTGTCTTGGTGTAAGCCGTTTTCAGAAGTGCAGTGACATTGTGACAACTGTTCATCTTTTAGGCCTGCTCTTGCTTTGTGACTCTAGAGACAAATACCTGAACTGAAGTAGCAGCAGATGGCCACAAGAAATATGTGAGAGCTACTCGTTCTTAGGTATGCTAGCTCCCACCCATCCCACCTCACTCACTCCGACATTCGCATCTGGGCCCTGCCCGCCCATACCAGGTCATTAGTTGTTGCTGCTTCAAGTAGTCCAGGATTACCTCTACTTCAAGGAAGCACTTCTTCCAGAAATGCACATAGAACTTGTTTTGCCGTTTTCTAATTTTTTCCTGAGATGCCACTTCCCCTTGAGGGTTTTATTAAGCACTATTCTAGATCACAAGCCTCATGTCATGTTTCTGACATCTAGAATTCTTATTCCTTATTTTATTTTCCTCCATAGTGCTTACCCTTTTCCAACATACTGAAGATTTTACTACGGTTTCTGTGTCTCTTCTCACTTGATTTTTTTTTCTCATAGGGATGAGAGTTCTGTCTGAGCATTTGAACATATCTACTTGAGCATATAGAGTGGTTTTGATGCACAGTAGGCAATCAGTGACTGTATATTGACTAAATGGACCTTAGTTACTGTAGCCACCATGGAGGCCTGGCCAACAGCCATCTGTTTTCTCAGCTTTGTTCCCCTTTACAGCACATATAGCCCTGTGACAAACCCTTACAAAGCTAGAAGATGACAAAGGCATGACCTTTTTCTTCAGGAAACAAATACCCTGACTCCCCAAGCCATTATTTATGGCCTAACTCTAACTAGATTTTCCATTACCATGTGTCACTGGCTTTAAGGAGTTCTACAGACTGTAGGTGACCTTGTACACCCCTGTTCTCCATTCAAGGACCATGTTCTACTTCCCTGACAGTTGGTTATCATGGAGGTGAAGGATGGTCCTGTTATTATAACTTGTCAAGAAACCTCATTGGCTTGATCAATTCAGGCAACCTTTATTTAGAGGTAAGAGGAAAATCTGTCAAAGCTGTTATTTGACAAGGTGTCAAATACACAATCAGTTATTTGACTGTAGTGACTTTTCTATCAGGGTGGGATGGATTTCTTTAGGGGCATTTTTCCTTACACCTAAGTCTCTATAAAGTTATGCCTATATCAAGGCCCTAACGCTTGAGAAAACTTGCTTCATTTACTTGCCATAAGTCTCATATTTCTGGTACAAACAGAACTGGGTGATGTAAATCACTTCACTATGCCAATGTTGAAAGTTTTAGTAGTGAGTTAGGAAGGCTTAGTGTGTAGAACTGACCATGAATACAGCAGCTATCTTGGCAGTGCATTTCATATCATATACAGCAGCTATCTAGGCAGTGAATTTCATATCATGAAGATAATTGTTCCTCAGAATGTTCCTATGAAATGGGTTCTGTCATCACACTTTAGTGATGAGATAGTGGAGGTCTAGAGATGCTCAGCCACCCAATTACGGTTTGATTCCCATTCCAAATCATTTAGTGTTTCAATTTGCTTCCTTAGCCCTCATACCCTTTTATACCTAGTTGTATGGCTTTTTATATTTTTTATATTCCCTTTCATGGCTAGTTCAGAGCTCTGTTTAAAGTAGCCAAAAGTTCAGAAGGTAAAGGCTATTTGAAGATTTGGTTCCTTCCCTTTGCATAATCCTTGAGGTGTATCTGCTCTCCTGTTGCTCACACAGCATTGGAGACTCAACCAATAGCAAATTAATCTCTAAGGTTATCTATTACCTATTCAATTCTATATTAAGAGTCATCTAGTTACTAGTGAGATAAATCTACTTTAGATTGCTTTAAGAAGCAAAGGAAATGCATTGGCTCCCTAAGAAACAGTGTTTTAACCACACATCAGTGATAGGTGGCATTCATATGTTCACAATGCACCTAGGGCTCTCCCCCTTAATGTATTACATCTCTGTGTTTCTTAATGTCAGCTTTTTGTCATCAACCTCTCTCCTTATGGTTAACAGTTGTCACCTTCAGCTTCACCTACCTTACCTGAGCAATTCCAAAACAAAAAGAAATAATTTCTTTATTCACATTTCCATGAGAAGCCTGAAAGCCAAGTGTTACCTGCTCGATGGTTTCTTCTCGGAACCAACACAGTTGCCAGGGCAATGGGACAATCTGTTTAGCAGATACGGATCATAGCATGTAGTGAACACAACTCAAAATGCACAAACTCTGAGAAGGGGAATAAATTTGGTGAAGGTAAATCATGTTGTTTGGACTAGAAGAGTTAAAAACAGAAGATGGATGGATGAATGAAAACCTAGCCACTAAAGTAAAGGTTAATAATGGAATTGTTTCCTATATCTGCTAGGAGAAGAAAAAATCAGATTTCTCCAATATAGTGACACTGAGTTTATCAATCACTCAAGGGCAGGCCTCATGTTCAGGAGTAGTTGACCAATGTATACTGGACTCCACAGTGTGTTTGTGTGTGTGTGTGTGTATGCTTTTAATTTAATAATTTTGTCTTTTGTTTTTCTTTTAGGGAACGGTTTTATTTTATTTTCTCAGTTTTGGGAGTTTTGTTGCATTGTATTTTTGTTTGTTCTTTGAGAAAGAACTTAAAGTTAGGCGGGTAGAGGGGGAGAGGGTCTGGAAGGACTTGGAAGAGAGGATAAGTGTTATCAAATTATACTGAAATTTAAAAATTATTGTAAATAATAAAAACATACATTAAAAACTACCACAAAAATTTAAACCAAAACAATAAATGTGGAATAAGCATCTTAATTTATATCCTCTACATGTATCAGCTACCTTAGTCTATAAATAGTCAGCCCATATATCTCTTGGCATTGTGATAGACTGAAGGAGAGAATGTTTGAAAATCTTGCATGCAATGCTTTGCTTGGGAAGTGATTCAAACAATATGCCATTGTTTTATATTACAATGCACCAATCCTCCTATCTCTTATGCATCCCTACATGCAATAGTATGACATTATTTTCTTTATGCCTCTGGCTCTTTATTTAAGTGCCTCAGAACTTAACAGACAGTCCTTGGAAGTGTTTATGGCCAGAAGGTCTGTTGGAAGCTGAAACTTTCAAAAAGACTCCTGTAATAGATGTTGGCATCTCTCATTTTTCAACAGGGGGTATGCATTTGATTTGTGCAGTCACAGTACGAAGCAGAGGTACACATCTCATTATCCTATTAATCCTCTACCATGTCGTTATTTGGCCATAATCTCCGTTCCCAAAAGATGAAGGGGGGGAGGAGAGACAGAAGCAGTAACACACATAACAGATTGTTCTTTGATATCCATAAAAGATTTGGGGGTATATTGCAGGGGGAATAGCTTCATCCCTCTAGCAATTAACTGATTGGGGAACATCTTCAGGGGAAAGTCACTTTAAATAAGCAATGGAGATAAGATACTACAGACTGTTTCTTCCCTCTCTTTCTTCAAATCCATTCTGTAAACATTTCAGGATAAGTGTTGAAAGCTAACTTTGCCTCCCTGGTGGCAGATATCATTGTCTTAGAAATCACAGTTTTATAAGCAAGTATCTTTAAAATGCCTGAAAAAGCCAGCTGATTCTTCACTAATGCAAAATAAAAATGATTCTGGAAACAAAACAACTCTGGAGATTGGGTGACCTTGACAAGGACAAGCAAGGGCTCATCTTTTTTGTTGATACATTCTTCCCCTGAAATGGAGCCGATTTTCTATTGCAGATGGGAAAGGCCTGTAACAATCCACATTCCGTTGGCACATCAGCATTTGCTCCAGAATTTACAGAGCATCCATGGACCAAACAGATGAAGGTCTTGTTCTTAAGATCTTATACTTTAGTCACAGAACAAATAAGCAAAAGGAAATGTCATCCAAGCATACTGGTAAACCCTAGGGCTGAAGTCAGCTTATTATTAGAGTGTGTAGGTTGGCCAGTGAATTCAACTAACACTTAAGGGTCCTTTTTAAGGAACTCCTCCAGATGCAGGAGCATAAGCCAATACTGAACACCTTAAACGTACAGCCACTTTTAGATTGGTCCTTAGCTGATACGAGATGACTATGAAGATGCCAATGACTAAAGGCTGCAGTAGACAAAACCTTAGGCCCTCACTTCAAGTCAGATTATTCTGGGACACTCAGGTCTATCACCCCCACAGAACCCACAGGTTAGCTTTAGCCTACATGTTACCTATGTCCACACCTAAAGCCCTACACTTGCTCTGCTTCATTTCACCTTTCTGCTTCCTTGTCCCTTTGAAAGATTTTAAGGCCTTTTTTTTTTTTTTTTTTTTTTTTTGCCACCCATGAGAGCAGAGCAGAAAAGCACTCTCTGGATTTGTGATAATAAAACTGGAGCATGCATGACAAAAAGTAACCAGAATAGTACCTCTGGTAGAAGAAACTCAACATGGTAATGAAAAATGAGAGAAAGCTGGGCTGCATGTCTGTGAGTGTATGCCCAGAGCTGAAAGACTAAAGGCCTTTGGTTTTAGCTAAAGTATAACGAAGAACTGTTGGGAAATTCCGAGCAGATATGCACTCTGCTTTACGCTTTTTAAAGATTCATCTGGAGGATGGATTATTCTGAGAGCAGAAAGGAAGAGAGTCACCCAGGATGCTCAGCCTATCCTTCCAGTGTCTGTTGCATGCTGGGCAATGGACATCGCCTACCATCTACTAGCAGCTGTGAGTACAGAGGAATATTATTCTAGTCTTTTTAGTGATGTGAAATTGAGTCATTCTTTTCTTAACTGGTGAAGTCACACAGCTATTATTTGGAACATAAACCAAATAAGCTGACACTAAAACAGGAGCATTTGTTTGTTTTATTCGTCTGCATTTAATTTTTTTCCTTGTGTGTATTTTTCTGTGCAAATAGCATGATCACTATAAATAGTGATGATGTTGGGGAAGTCAGGGATTGGGTTGTCAGGAAGTCAGAAGGACTTCAACTCTGCTTTCTACTGAAGCATTTGGTCCAATGGGAGGGACCCTGAAAGACTAGTTACCATTATCCAAACACATCTGTTTATAATTACCAGGTGCCCTTACATTTCCCCTTTTTGTCAACATAATTATTCTCAATCATGTGAATACTGCTCTGACCAGTCCAGGGACCAACTCCCCTGCCAACTACAGTTCCAAAAGCCCTTGCCACTCCAGTCCAAACATATTGACTCTCCTTTCAGCTCCAATATCAAGAGAGGTTTGATTCCAAATGCAGTGCAAATGGAAGTTACTTCTTGCTTTCATCATGTCACCTGGCAGTGCAAAATGTAGTTAAATTACCAGTGGCCATGTTTGGAAGGGTAACAAAATCAATGACTTTATTAACCAAAGGGACATTTTTTATGGTAATTAATTTGGAAATGGCACACTTGTCATGAAAACCCATTGTAATCCAAAACCTCTTCTTCTCTATGTGAAGCAGATAGAAAAAAAGAGAAACCAAATTTATGACCACTGATCAGTCTAGAAATATGAAAGAGGGACCTCCCAGAGTCCAAGAGAGCAGAGGCTGAATGTAGCTAATCAGGTATAGCAGTAACATTGCTCATGTTAGATGAAGCACAGGGTTCAAGTCCAAATCTGAGAAAGATAAGATTAAAAGGCATTTGTAGTTAATGTAGGGTGGTGATACAATCATGGGTGAGTCCCTGGGGCAACACCATCCCCCAAAAGAAGAAGAGTATTATTTACTTAACTTCACTCTTAGTAGTCTGGCTCGAAGGTGTCTTAGCTCTGTGGTGACAATTAATCCTTTAACCAGTTCTAAGTAAATTTTTGTCACCCAGGCTCTCTAGTGGATGATAGGGGTTCAGAAAATCTAACATCCAGACTGAGGCTAAACAGACAGGATCTGAGCCTCTGGTTTTTTTTTTTTTTTTTTCAAAACTCTATTCATTTATTATTTATTTATTTATTTGCCTTGGTGTTTGCCTGGAACTACAGACAGTTGTTAGCTGCCATGTGGGTGCTGGGAATCGAACCCAGGTCCTCTGGAAGAGCAGACTATGCTCCCAACCGCTGAGCCATCTCTCCAGCCCCCGAGCCTCTGGTTTTATGTCTACAGAATCTTTCCACTCTGCATCATTGAAATGAAAAAGTGGGAAAATGAGAAGGGCATCAGGAAATAGCATGAATAGAAAAGGTACAGGTAATTATATTTTTAAAGATAACTACATAGTGTAGTAAACAGCTTTTTAATTTGGTGAAAAGGGACTAACAGAGATAGCATAGAATCCTAAGTGTGAGTGGATGGTGTGTGTGTGTGCGCGCGCGTGTGCATCAAAAATAACTGCCCAGAATTGCATGTCATTGATTCCACTGTGTAGGGTCTGTTGTTTTAAATATTCCTCATTAGTCCTTGGTATTAAATGAGATACTGATGAGATAGCTAAGCACAGGGAACCCACTGTGGCTGAACTTGAGTAACTGTATCAACAGCTTGCAGGAACCTTTACTACTGCACACCAGGGGGCAGCATTTATGCTAAGATGGGTTACAGCTTAAGCCTGTGTTTTTAAAAAGGATTGTTAATTATTAATTCCAATGCCAGATCTGCAGAGAACACCTGAAGCAAAGCCCACAGTGGAGGACTGGTTCTGGTCTTTCATGGATATTTCCAGTGACCTACTTGGCCTCTCTTTGCTCCATACTATATTTTCATCAGATTCTCTAAGCAATTCTACTTGTTCAGGCAGGGTGTTTCGGCATGCAGCTAATGGCTGGCTGACTTAGCAGATTTGCTGCGCAAGGGATAGGAAGTTGCTTTTAGGCTCCTAAATGTAGTCCCAGCTTCCTCTGTGCAGTGTCCTACTTGGAGAAACCTCTTGGGAACATCTTGATTGTAGCAAATTATCTTTAAATCTCCTTATCTTTAAATCTCCTTGCCATTTTAAATGTAGTCTTGGTCTTGCCTCTATTAAAAAAATCAGACACACTTCTTTTCTTTTCTTCTCATTTTTTTTTTTAGTTTTTCAAGATAGAGTTTCTCTGTGTTAACAGTACTGGTTGTCCTGGAACTTGTTCTGTAGACCAGGCTGGTCTCAAAGTCACAGAGATCTGCCTGTCTCTGCTTCCCAAGTGCTGGGATTAAAGACATGTGTTACCACTGCCCCAACAACACTTCTCCTCCTTACCTTTCTGCTTTTCTCTCTCTGTCTCTCTCTCTGTGTCTCTCTGTCTCTCTCTATCTCTGTCTCTCTTTGATTGCCTTTTGGGTTTCTTTTTTCTTTTATTTAGGTCACCCTTTGCAGTTTTCCTTGTCCACCCAGAATTCAAGTCGATCTCTTATGAATTATTTTCTGAGCAATACACAGACAACTACAGTGAATAGAATCTTTCTTTTGTTTCTGTATGTCCTTTGAGAATTGAGAAATACAACTGCCAATCTTAGCAGGATTCAGTAAGTGCTGTATTCAGAAATGATAAGTGGAAATATGATCAGCTTGCATTTTCAAGTTTCAGTAAAATGCAGCTTGCTGAACTGACAAGACTGATAAGCCACTTTCTATAAGACAACGCTCTAACCCTGTCCTCAGCCTTCAGATATTGCCTCTCTTGGCCAGAAGAATGTGCACTAGGCTGTCTTAAATTTAGAGGGTCTTGATAGGCTGTTGGGGTTTACCAAATCCTGGACTACTTCTCATGTGCTGTTGTCTTCCCATGTGTTAAATTGGGTCTCTGTAATGAATATAAATACTACAGATATCAATTTCTGAGCATCATCTTATGTGCTTTTCCAACCATATTTTAGTTTGCCAATGTTAATCTAATGAGATATTATTAAAACTATGTTTATTCTGTGAGAAAAACTGAAGCTTAAGGGACATAAAATGCTACGTGTTCACTTTCTATACCCAATTAGACACTAGATTAACTGTCACTCTTTAGAAGAGAAACCACAGGCCAAGAGTGTGTCTCACCATGCTTGAAGGCTGGGAAGAAAAGAACAAAGGAATTTGAAAGTTGGGGGGGGGCATTCTGTGAGCCAGATACCATGTGGGACAACCAAAAGTGACTTTGAAATCTATCCCTCAAGTCAAAAATTCCAAGAGATTATTTGTTCTGTCTTCATTCTACATTTAGTAGTTTCTACTTCGTCCCAGGAAATACTATTCAAGTACCTCAGTGTATGCCTGAAACCTTGAGAGATGTTAACTCTGTAGATATTATGTTATAAACAGTCCATACATACTTACTGTTAAATGCAATCTGTAAATTAGGCAGAGTGAAAGATTAACAATAAATTGCAAGTAGTTAATTTAATGTTGAATACCTGAAATATCCTCTAAATTCTACTTGCTGAATTCATGGGTACAAGCATGTGGCTTGTAGTGGGATTATGTGTTACATTTTAAATAATTGTCCCACCTATGGGTTTAATAAAAAGTGATTGGCCAAAAGGCAGACAGGAAGTGTGGACAGGGCTACCAGTCTAAGAAGACTCTGAGTACAGGAAGAACAGGGACAGATGCCAGACACAGAGCTGCCAGAGAGACAACACAGATGCCAGAGTCGCCAGAGCTGCCAAGAGGTACAGAGGAAATGCTGCTCTGAGAAAAGGCACAAAGCCACATGGCTGAACAAGATGGGCTGAGTTGAGATGAAGGAGTTAGCAAATTATATGCCTAGGCCCTAGGTCAATCAGCATAAAAATAATATAAGCATCTATGTGATTCTTTTGGACTGCATGTGTTTCTGTGGCACTGTGGGTCTGAACCTCAAGGCTAGACAGGAAAGGCCAGCCAGAACCTAATACAACAGTGGTTCTATTGAAGTTGGTAAATCCTTTCAAAGGTAGAAGAAAATGATGTCATAGAATATGCCTCTGAAAGTCATATTGGGATCCTGGACTACTCCCGCCTTCTTTTATGCTTCCTAGACACCAAAGACTAAAAATGCCTTTGCTCCATTACAGGTTCAGTGTCATGAGCTTCTGTCTCCCCTCAGGCCCCCAAACAATGGAGCTTACTGAGTCTAGACTGATATCTAAAATTGGTAGGAAAATAAATATTTTCTTTCTTATGCGTCACCATGGGGTTTTGTCACAGTAATGAAAAGTTAATGGTCTCCCTTTGGTTACCAGTATTAGGATCAAACCTAGGCCTTTGTTAAACTCATGTTCTAGAACTGAGTTACAGCCCCACTCTAATGCAGTCATCCTTTTTTAAATTAAGTTTTTTGAGCATTTCATACACAAATACGATATTTACATAATTTCTTCCCCTCTATTTCCCTCTGAAAATTCTAGCCAGAGCCCCACCACTCCCTCATGCTATCTCAAATTCATGACTTCTCTTTTAATTATTGTTACACATAGAGATATATACCTACATATATATTTTATACATATATACATAGAGTCTGATGAGTTCATTTAGTATTGCTCATATGTGTTTAATGTGAACACTTGGAATCAGATAACCTTCTATTAGGATGCTTGTTTATAAAGGAAGCAGATACTTCACCTAGGGATAGAACCTTGCATAATTTCTCCCATCTAAATTGGCAGGTCAAATGGTGTTGCTGTATAAGCCTTGGCAAGTTACAGCATTTTAGAGCTTCCATATTGTATATAGAAGACACTGTCTTATAGTAGATGTCCTGGTCCTCTAGCTCTTACAATTCCTAATTTGTCTTCCTTGAACCTCAGGCATAGGATTTGGGTTCTAGGTATATCAGCTAGACTTGAGCACCTCATTTTCCATCGTTCTCTGCATTTTAAACAATTCAAGATTTCTGTTATGTCTTTATCTGCTGCAAAAGCAAGCTTCTTTCCAAAGGAATGAAAGCTACATCTACCTATGAGTATAAGAATATGTAGTTAGGATGTAGTTAGAAAGTATACTGGTTTAGGAAAGTGATAGTAGTAGGTTCTCTTCTAAGATCTATAGCATCCAGCTAACAGTAATTTTTTAGGTTTATAGTAACAATTACCAATTTTCTCCTATTGAATGGATCTTAAATCTAATAAGACAACTGTTAGTTTTCCTGAAGATATAAGCACCACTACTGTACCCATGGGGACATCTTGCCCTGTTGGTCATTATTGTGGTCCATAGACTTTACAGCCAATTAGTACTATTAATTGTTTTTTTTTTTTTGGAAGCTTGTATACTGTCTTTGGATACTACAAAAACTAGTCCTGTGTCTCAAGTGTGTAGTGCCTTCAGCAATAAGTGGTTACTTTGAATTATGGGAATCAAGCAAGGGTAACAGAAATGGCCAATATTATTTTGAGAGTCTCTGATTTTCCTGATCAACAACTGGAAGAGATGTTTCCCATGCCTGGAACTGTGGATTTGTAACCTGTAGTTTTTTTTGGGAAGAGATTATCAACCCAAGTGGCATGATTTAATTCAATATATGTGTTTGTGTTACATATATTTACATATGTACTTTAAGTGAACATAAAATAATGTTTCCCTACAGCATTGTTAAACAGCCTTAGTGTTCGTCCTGCTCTTCCCCTTCCCAGTTAAATCCCCTCTCCCCATTTTTTCCCATTTCTCCATTCAGCATCAACTGCCAGAAATGTGAGAATAGCCTCTTCACTGGCAAACACTTCCTTTTCAATAATCTTTATGTTCTTCATAGAAGTTATGATTAAGGCTCGGTATATGCTCAGTTCTTTCAGATGCAAACACATTGCCATCAATTGGAACATGTTTTCTGTTTATGTCTTCCACCCACAGATTTAATGGCTTTTATCATCTTATGTTAGCACTTATCACACATCATAGCCATAACCTTTTCATTTGAACTGCAACAGCAAACCTAGCACAAATTTCCTTCTGATTCATCATAATTTCATTGGTTGAGAAAACCTTTTTACTGTAGACCTCAGCAACAGAGCATGCTATAGAGTATCAGTTGTTTACTCTTAGAACCAATGACTGGCTGGCAATGAAAGTTCACTGTCACTGCCCAATATCATAGAAGAAGATCATATCACATAATACTAGCTTGGGAAAAGATCAAAATTCAAAATTTGAAATGTTTTCTACTGTATATCTGTTACATTTACACCTTTGTGAAATGAAAAATATCTCAAGTGAGAACATCCTATGTCAGAGACTTATGGAGCTATGGGCTCAGTTAGAATTAATATATTTAGAAGAGCATGCTTTCTGTATTTGTTAATTATTTAATGGACACACCAGATAAACCATGCATTATACTAAATGCTGGCATGAATGGAATGAGTGAAATAACAGCCCAGGGAACAAGCTAGAAACTAATTAGAAGTCCACACAAGATGTGACTACAAGTGTCACAAAAGCAGGTGGTGGCCCTCAGAGAGTTTGAGGCCTTATTAGAATGGAAATGGAACATAGGAAGGGTTTGTCACACAAAGCAACACTTGAACAGCCCAAAGACAAAGGTGACAGAAATTTGATTAAAGATATTAATTGGCTTTACTGTCAACTCTAAAATCAGACAACAGATCATTTCATGACATTAGTAGGTATGTTTTATGGCTTAAAGGAAGTGATTGATTATATAGACATAGAAGTCAGGAAAAAATGCAAAGAATGAAACTTATTTGGTCTTTCAAAATTTATTTGAATTAAAGCAAATAGAACTTTATTGTCAAATCAACCAACACCAACCTGTGTGAAACATTGAGCTGTTGTCTTTCTTTACCAATGCTATTGGGATAAGTAATTAGTGTTGGGGTAAAAAATTAGTTTCAGTTCAGTAACCTGGAATTGGAGTGACAGTAGCTCCAGTACAATAATCCCTTGTGGTATTTATCCAACAAAATTAAACTGTATCCTATCCCATAGATAGAAAGTACTCAGTAAAAAGAAGGAAGGCTATTTCAGACTATGTTGAGACACCAGATATTGTAAGAATTAATTATTGGCAATTGATTATATAAGGGATTAATATTTATTAAGGGGTTTATATAAAATGCTCACTGACATAAGACTGAACCTTATGGTAATTTTGGGGGGGTTAAAATGTTTAACAAGGCTGTAGCTGCGCAGTGGTAATCTTCCCTCCAAGAACATGAGAACAAACAAGAAGGGCAGGCACTGTCTTTAAAGGGGACTCTGAGACCTCAAAGCCACATTTCTTGGTCTCACTCAATAATATCCGAACCCACCACATCAGACAGACAGGAAAGCAATTTTGGAGTCTCAGTATAGGTGTGACTATTTGAGAAGCCTTTCTGAGAATAGCAGGAATATAAGAGTACCAAGAAGTCACAGAACCCAATGAGGGCAAAAACTATTAGCAGGAGCAATGATTTGTTGAACTATTGCAAGCAGCAGATAGAATGGACACTGGGGCCCTGCTTAGTTTGCCCTGTTCTTTTGTAGTGGGCTGAAGACTTCCACAGTTGTTTACTGTCTACTCCAAAGCCTAAGGGGAGGCTTGGGAATGAAATGAGCTTGTTATGCAAACAGCTGACTGAGAATAAAAGGGGCAAGGAATAAGTACATCCTACTCAGTAGAAAAGACTGGCTATGGCAGAGAAGTACAAGTAGTATTTCCAAACAAAATGAGTAACAATTATGCCATGCTTCCAAGTGTAATGGTTGTGGCTATGTATATGGGGTATAGTTATAGGTCAAGTTCTTGATTGGATTGTTCTTATTCTTATGGAAAATTAAGCAGACCAGAAAGGATCCTGTAGGGCCTAAAGTCTTGAATTGACCATTTATATCTACCATGATTGCTCATAGATCAAGCCTGTCATTTTTAGGATGAGCACATTGTGGTCTGGACTCATTGAACTAACTAGATCACAGCAGCTGCTTGGACCAGATGTATACTGAAGTGGCTCTTATCTGTGTGCACCCATGATCTAATGTAAAAACCATAAAAATATTAATTAGAAAATTCCAGAAATAAGTAATTCAAGTTTTCAGCTATGTTCCATTCCGAGTGCAGTAAGGAAACCTCATAGCACTGTTCTTGATCTTACAGCACTGTGAATCATTCTTGTGTCTTCTGGATCACCATGATCTATGGGTTTATTCACAAGACAAGAATCTTAGTTCTTAGATTAATTGTCATGGCACTGTATTCCAACAGCCATTCCCTGGTCATGAATCATGAGAAAATTGGAGTTGAAAGTTGTTAAAATTATTATCATTAGTTATTGTTATTAACAATTATTGTTACAACTATTCTATTATTATTGTTCTTTTAGAATGCCTAATTTATAAATTGAATTCCACCAGTTATGTATGCAAAATTTAAGTATAGACATAATGTGTGCTGGATTTGTGTTATATGTGGTTTTAGGTCTCCTCTGGGGTTTTAGAATGCATTCTTGTAGAAAGAAGGCTCCATAATTAATGTATAAAAGCCTGAGCCCATCCCTAGCTTTGTGGGGGCTTTGTGGAATAGAGAAGAGGAGTACAGGGAATTAAAACTTTAAGAGGCTACAGTCACAATTGGTTCAGGGCATCACAGCTTGTCTGACCTGTCTTGGATAGACAGACCTGTTTTGGGATAATACCCTATAAGCAAAAGCCACACATGCATATTTGATAAGCCTGTATACCCTTTAGCAGTAAGGTCCTCCTCAGCCATTGCTGCAACAGAACAACCTGGTCCATAATACCAATTCCCCATCTGATTCTGCCCTAAGAGAAAAACCACTATCTACCCAACCCTTAGATACTAGAAAATGAGCAGTAGAGAACTTTGCTAGCCAAGGACATCTGCCTTTGTGTGATCACAGAGTTAATCAAATGCAAGTCATCTTGTTATATGACAGCATTCCTCTGTTAACCAGTACCTGTGTGCTGAACTCTGTTTCCCTCATTGTGTTACCTGGACCTCAAATCAACTATAGATGCCTATTACCAGCTAAACTATTATCTCCAGTAATCAACAGATATCATCTGGCTATGTCCTGTAGTATCCAGGACACCTGATACCACCCGTCTGCCAATGATCTGTTTATCCTCTGCTGGAAGAGCCACTTTGGACACACAATCCCATTTTTGTTTCTTGCCAGAAACACTTGCCTGCCACCTGTTTCCCCTCACTGGGATAGAAGCTTGTTTTGTTGTTGTTTGTTGCCTACCTTTGCATACTTGTGTTGGTTCCTGACCACAGCAATCCTATTCTACTAGAGTCCATGCCATACAGAAACTCTTTGCTTCAGGAATCCAGGCTTGAGTTTCAGCAAGCTATTTGTGGAAGGAGGAAGTAGTTTATGCCTGATAACTAATCTCACAGTGTGTTAATCATGCAATGCATTTGTCCTCTTCCCTCATATATTTCTTTGTTCTTTGAGTTTCCACAGTGTGTTTGGACCTAACATTCTGCCTAATAATATTGCTCTTTTCTTTATAAATACAATCTCTGGCAGAGATTTCTACTAAACACATGACTGTGTGTTATCTTTTCTCTAGGCGTTAATATGTTTGTATTCTTCCTAAGGACCAGCCCTCATCTGGTTTCCACATTTGAACTATGTATGGCTCCTATCATTATGGTGAGTTCCACAATTCCATTGAATTCCTCATGAATTCAATGATAAATTCTTGGAAGCTCATCCTACCTAGAATGACAATATAATAAAGGAGTCAAATGGTTTCAATTCAAATTCTGTTGGTACCTTCTGCCCACATAGGATCTTTGAGCAAGTTACCTAGATTTCTTAGGCCTCTGTTTTCTTAGTTGTTAGTGGAGTTATTAATTGAGTCTGCACTACTTGAGTGTTATGAATATGGATCTTATATAATACCTGACAGATTATATAACTGGACCATCACTGGTTATTATACTTCTTTCCTGCATTCTATTTTGCCCAGATTAGGTTAATGTCTCAGACCATCTCTCAGACCTAGAGGGGTTAGTCAATTTTTATAGCTATTTGGGATTCTCACTTATTGTTCAAATCATAGATCCCATAATAACCAGAATGTGGAAAGTGGTAGACCATAGTTACTTATTTCTTTATTTTACTGATTTAATGAATATTTATTCATCTCCTGATCTATAGATGACACCAGGCTCAGTACTCTGAATCTCTCATCTCTTGGAAGCAGTTTTCCTTGCTTTAAGCATTTCTCAGGGTATAAACTACTTGTAAGTGGAAAGTTGGATCTACACCTACTGATACAAATGATGCTGTGTGAATAGTGGATTCTCGATGAAACAGAGTCATCTATGCAAGCAGCAGTGGAAATCCTTCTATATCCCTCATGGCCCTCATATCTGCAGATGTCACTACAGTTAGAATTGGGTTAGAAAGGAAGATTTAAAACACATTTTCTGGAACAGAGCCTGAGCTGCACTTCAGGACATTTCCAAGATGTCTTGTCAAAGGGTGCTACTCATGTTTGTGTTCCTGCTGGTTTGGCTCTGAAGGAGAAGCTCCCCAGTGGGTCTGAGAAACAAATAAGTTGTTGTACAAGCTGTGTCTTTAAAAGTTTAAAGTTTCCATTGGAGGTATAGCCTCTGTGGCCTGAAAGTGGCTTCTCTGAATAATTTGAACACCGGTGGCACTTAGAAAGAGTCACTTAGAAGCCAGCACTGAGATGAACTTACAGGATGGGTAGGTTAGTGGATCAATCCCCCTTTCCTCTATTATCACATGAACATTTCCCCAGTATACAGATTCTGATGGAATCCTGCGTTCCCTCATACATGATGGAGAGGGGTTTACAATAAGTGCAAGCAATCTGACCTGTCACTGTTTTGTTTTTGCTTGTTTGGCAAGATTTAACATTTTATGACATTAACAATATGTTGTTTAGTAGGATCAGGTTAAAATCATAACCTTAGTGACCTTAGGGTAGTCCCAAGTGTAAGAGTGTTTTCTCATTGTTGAGGTGAGCATAGTAATATAGAATTAAGCTAATGTTAAGTATTAAATAAACTATTATATGTAAAGCAATAAATAAACATACAAAATATAAAATAGGTTTACATGGATCCTTCCCCCTTAAGTTCCAGGGACCAGAAACCTCAGGCTCATGTCTCATTTCTTCCATGCTGCTTGTCTGCAGTCATTCTTGACATCTTTATGTGCTGTAAACCCTTTAGGGAAGAGTCCCCATCTGTTTGAATTACCCATGTCCTTCACCAATCCAATGCTCTAGATTGCCATAATGCTAAGCAAGCACTCTGGGCAACTGAAAGATTTTTTTTCCTTCTGGAACAAAACATAAAATTACAGTCCAATATTTCTTGGGTACTCTGATCAGTTTTGGAGAAATGTCCATAATTAAAATGGCCAAATTGAATGCTAGTTCTAAAAATTGGTTTCATTAGTAATTGGGAAACTATTTCAGTGCATCAGATTATAGCTGGTTGGCTGCTTTTAAAAAAGAAATGAATCTTAATAAAAACTATGGGCTAAGATTCTAGAAAATAAAACATTTCAGACAGAAAGGCAGCTATCTTCACTGACTACTCTTTCTTCTTGTGTCTTTATGAAAGTAGCTACAGATGCTCTCTGGTGACAGGGGACTAAAAGGAATGTTCATGGCACAACTTTCTTTTACAAATTTACAAAAGTATTTTTTGCTACTTTACCAAAATTAGTTGAAATTTTTTATTTGATTAGGAGAAGGATAGATGCTATCTTGCTGAGGAGGTTGAAGGACTCTTTCCACATTGCCTGCCAGCTGGTTTGGGCTGTCAAACATCCATTTGATGCTTAATCTAGACCATATCTAAGTGCAGCTGAAAGGCTTGGGGACATAGTGACTGTCGTGAGCAGCCTGGAGAGGAGAGAAGTGAATTCTTTTCTAAATGTAGACTCTGCTACAGACTCACTGAGAATCAAGGTCAAATTGCTTCACTTCACTTGGTCTTGTTAACTCAGATGGAAAATTGGGTTATATTCAGATTGCATGTGTAGAGAATGGCTGCAGCTACCAAATAAAGCCTTTTTGGGTTATCTGATGACAAACAGTTAGGGCATTTGAGTAGACAGGGCATGGAAGGAGATAGACTCTGGGAGTAAAAATTTTTACTGCCTTAGCAAAGGTAGTAGAAAGTCTTTTTCTGTCTCCTACCCATTCTTGCCAAAATCCTTGTCTCCCTTCCAACTCTTAGTGGACATTATTGGCCAAACTTCAGTGGGGCATTTGTATGCTGTAGGAGCACTGAATGACCATTTTGAGAATAAGTAGTAAGCTAGGAATGAATGCCACCCAATGTATACCACACCAATGGAAAGAGAAGAGGGGACTGCTTTTAATCTGTCCACTAGTTCAGTGTCGATTTGAAGCACTGGTCATATTGATCCTAATGGGACAGCATTTCTAGTTAGCTTTCACTCAGCTAGGGTTCTGCACCATGGATTTCAGAGTCTGATAGTCAACTGTGTTCTTTGGCTGTGCCTCAGTACTTTTTCACTCTGTGTGGTCATCTCTGTTCAAATATATTCTAGCAGCTCAAATCTGAGAATACTAGCAATGCAAACCACCTCTAGGAAACAAATGCAGAGCGGGCCTTTTCCTAAGGTGACTTTATCCAATGCCTTTCTGTAAAGATAGTGGTGAAAAGGTAGATGAGCCTGCTTTCCGCACCTGCAGTCAAGTGTAACATCGGAAAAGAGAAATAAATGGATGTTCTCCACCTGCCATATAAAATGAAAATTTTCTGCTGGATACCCAGAGCTAGACAGGAAACCATTGATCATCCTGAATAAACATCCTTTAATAAATCTTTATCTTTCTACAAGGTAATTGGGAGGACAGAGGCTTCCTAGTTTACTCTCTTACAGGAGCATCCTCCCTTTTACTCTTCTAGGTATATTTGTTTTCAAAGCCAAAGTATACTACATGGCCCCATCTATCAAGGTGACAGAAGACCAAATGATTTGCTATTTCAGTTCCAATGTGTCAAGCTTTTAAGAATTCTCTTAATCCACTGGCTTTGTATGGATCTGGCATTCTCCATTATAGATGGGCATGTTGTTTTGCCTTGGTCCTTGTGAAGGATGTGCTCATACTTACCAATGTCAGTGATTCATTAGTATTCAAGACATCTACTCATTCCCCTTTTATCACTAATGTGCCATTTTATGTATTACCAGTCAATGTTCATCATTGTGCCTATATGTCCAGTTGTTAAAGTAAATCCGATGTCCTACTTTAAGATATACCTGGACATATCTATCCAGATGATATTCCCACAGTCCTGATGTCTTGATCAGTGTTTATATGACATAAATTTTAAGTAAAAGAAATAATTCTGATGGCCACCTTCATAACCAAACTAGTGTGCTTTTTTACTGCTAAGAATCATTTGAAATGTTCAAAGCTTTAAGCTTAGTAATTTTGATTTTTCTGATCTTTCAATTAACTGCATAGTTAGTACATCAATATCTTAAACCACATATTCATTTTTTAAAATCTAGGTTATTATAATATGTAACTTTTAATAAAACCATCCAACTATAGTAATGCAAATCATAAAAGCCCTGAAAGGCCCATAAATCTAAGCCACCACCTCATGCCCAGCAGTGGTAGTTATTTCGTATTCACACAATAACCTTTAAATAGAAGAGTGTGTTTTAAAACATATGTGGTCTCTGCAAGGGGCCCACCCACATGATTAAGAGGCTCAGCCTCTCGATGCACTGTTATGTGCAAATATAATGGAAAAAATTTTCTATGCAGCAGAAACAAATTCAGACCCTTACAAGATTTCCCTGGGAACTATTGGGCTTAAAGGTTGCTGATACAATGTAAATGGTTTCTTTCTGTAAGTTTATGAAATGTTAGATAGAGCCAATGAACCAAGGAAGATATCAATCATCAGTACAAAAGCTATTTGAATAGATCTGGAAATAATAAATTAGGAATGATGACCTGAGTTCCTTTTGTAGTGGAGAAATATGTGTAATGCACACTTACTGATGGGTCAATGTTAACCTCACCCACAGTGGAATAAAGCTGTACTATGTGTCTCTTATAGTACACTGGAGAGAATAGAATGCTACTTTCATAGTAGAACCTACCGATGTTGTATAGCCTGTCTCTCATGGTTGAAAACCACAAATTGAAGGATGGTATATGAATAAAGCATCTTGACCTTTCAAAAAATATTAGTGGTTGTGAAAAAGAAACAAGAGACAAAAAAATAACAGACCAATTGGAAATCACTGCGTTGTATAAATCCTGCAAGCATTTTATCTTACTTCCTTATCATTCTGTGTATATAATCTCATACAAAGAGATATTCCCTGACACAATCATTGCACATTGATCAACATTATAAATTTAACACTGGTAACACAAAAGGATAATTTTGTGGTTCATATTCAAAGTGTTTCAGCTATTTCTAATAATGCCCTGAAGAAGAGGGATCTGCAAACCATAGAGATCCTGCCCTCTGTTCTTCACAGCAGAGTTGTTTGGAATAGAACAGTGCCCATTTGTTTACATGTTGTCTATGGCTGCTTTCCCATTCCAACCGCAGAGTTGAGAAGTTAAAACAGAGGCATATAGTCCATAAAGTGTAAAATACTTACTATCTGGTGTTTGACAGGAACAGCTTGCCAACCTCTGCTTGACAGTCACTTCACTCCAGTCTCCACCAGAACTTCACTTTGCAGTCAAGCATCTTGTTCTCTGACACTAGTGAGTTGGTTCCTACTTCTTCCTTGTGTTTCTTTGCAATTGACATTCTTAAGGAATTTATCCTGGTAATTTTGTAAGCTTTCCTTTATCTTGAAATCATATGGGCTTTCCTATGATTAAATTCATATTTATGTATATTTCATCAGCATCTCTGAAGATATTTCTGAAAGCTTGATACCAAGAGATAAAAGCTTTTGTGTCAACCTCTGGGCTGCCAGTTCAAGCGGTACTCAACAGAAGAAAACAGATTATTCTAACCATAAATTTCATTATTGGGATAATTAATATTCAAGCAGGTATTTCACAGTAACTAACAGCTGATGTGTCAATATTAAATCCCACTATTTGACAACATTGCTGTCATTACACAAAGATGATTTTGTTCTTAAGAAACTTGTAAAGATAGAGGATCATCAAAATAACCCCTTATTAGTGAGTGACTCAGAGTACACACATACACACACCAATAAATGATTGGGATGTTACTGTTTAGCAAATCTACATGGAGCATATGGTTGTCATTTGTGTTATTCTTAAATTTTAAATAGATTTTTAAAAACTAAAAAATTATGAAAAAAATCATGAGCCTCAATCTTCTCTTTCTAAGGGGTAAGAGTGAGTAGAATGGGAGTAAGGGAGTCTGGGTATGGAGTCCATCACTCCCACAGTGAGCAAAGCTAAAAGTCAGCTATGTAGAATGATAAAGGAGCTTGCAGAGTAAGAAACCAGGTCAGTTCTACATTCTAAGACCATGACATTCACCCATTGTTTGGACAAAATTGATTTTTATTTAATTGAATTGAATGCCTTAGCAAACTTTTTAATTTCCCCACGAAAGCTACAATTTTCAAATCACTCAGGAGGAAAATAAAAGGAAGAAAGGAAAAGAAAAAACGTATAGCACAGACTCATAAGAAAATTGAAGCAAGTGAAAAGTTTTCATATGTGGCAATTATTAAAATGGAATGTCTCACATAAGGTCAAAAGACCACAGCAAACTAGAATGTAGGCTTTTTGCAAACATACAGTCCCACAACAAATGCTACGAAAAGAAGAGAAGAACATTAGAACATGAAAAGGAGAATGCAGAATGCAGATGTAGAAAAGTTAATGCCCCAAAAATTTTAAAGCAGGAAAGTGTAAACATCACTGAATTGGTTTATTTTATATGTATTTATGCATTTATTAATTTGTTTTTGGTTCTGAGGATTGAACCATAGGCCTTGCAAATGTTAAGGGCATGCTGTATCTTAGTGAATCTCCATCTCTTCCTCTTTTTCTTTCCCTCAATCTCTTCTTATCTGGTCTTTTATCTCCCCCTTTTTCTTGATCATTTTTTCTTGTTATGGACTATACAACCCAAAGTTTGCAAATGTTAGCTTGTGCTCTATGTCTGATCTACATCTCCAGCCTATATTTTAAAAGGAAACACAGAATGACTTATTAAGCACTTGCTGAATATTTAATCATCAAAGACTACAAAGAAATCACTGATGAAAATCACCAGCAAAAGAACTGAGAAACCAACAGCTATCATTTTTGATACATTTTCACAATTTTAGCATTTAATAATTCAGAAATCAACAAAATGAATAAATCAGTGAAGCATTAAGATATAGATATCAAATGTACATCTACACAAATCTATCATTGGGAGCTGAAGAGAGAGCACATGGTTAAGAGCATTGTCTGAGTTTGGTTCCCAGCACTCACAGTACATGGCTTGCCACCATCTCTAACTCCAGCTCCAAAGGATATGACTTCCCCTTCTGGCTTCCCTGTTCAGCTTCATTCAATGTCTCACACTTTGTTTTAAAAAATAATAAATTTATGAGCTTTAGAAGTAAAGAAATACACTTTTTTCATGCAAATAGAGTACTTCCATAATGAAGTTATAACAAATACTGAAAACAAGACAATCTCCCAGCACCAACAGTCAAAATTATGAAAGTTCTAATTAGCTAATTGTAATGCAACATACCAAGTTTTTGCTATTTAAAAATAACCATTAATAAAATACCCACTTAATAATTATAATTATAAAACACTTAATATAATTTTAAACTAAACAACAAATAATTCATTTAAAAGCATTGAACATTTTTAATTTTGATTGTTGCCTAATAAAAATGCTTTCAAGAATTTTTTTCTCATGATCTTTTAGTAACAAGCTATCTCTACACTTTGAAGATTATCTCATACTGAGCCATACTAAAAAAATTCAGACGCTAAAGAAGTTATGCTTGAGTATAGAATGCAATGTATATAGGTGAGTTTGTGTAATGCAGAGGCCAAGCAACATCCTGGTTGTTGCTTCTCAGACACCATCCAACTTGTTTTGTTTTGTTCAGTTTGAAAACAGTCTCTCAATTGAATCTTGGTGAATGCCACTGAGACTCAGGAAACATCCTGTGTCTACCTCCTCAGTCAGGGGCTTACAAGCACATAGCATGCTTGACTTTCTTTCAAAATGAGTTTTGTTAGTATATATTAATTATACAGAATAAATTTCAGTATGACACCTCTTATATGTGTATGAAATACCTTTTGATCACTTTCACCATTAACTTCTCCTTTCTTCTTCACTTTTGTTGATCCTTTTTCATTATTATTATTAATTAAATTTATTAATTTATTTTACATCCCAACCATAGTTTCCTCTCTCTCCTCTCTCTTTTCCCATTCTCTCTCCCTACCTGCCCCACCTTTTCTGTTTCTGTTTATAAAGGCATAAGCCTCCCAATGGTATCAACGAAGTTTGGCATATCAAGTGGACGTTGGACTAAGCTCCTATGCATTAAGGATAGGTAAAGCCATCCAGTATGAGTTCCAGAGCATTAGGGACAGGCTCTGTGCCCACCACTAGAAGTCCCACAAGTAGATCAAGCTACACAACTGTCACACTGATGACAGGCAAGGGTTGGGGGGCAGCCATACTGCATCATGGAAACTTGTTTGCTTTAGGAATGCTGATGCTTGGGGATTTGAATACACAGCCAACAGAGTGCTCATGTAGACAGTAAAGGAAGTACTAATTGTTTCTTCCCTTCCCTCTATTTCTTCCAATTCTTTCCCATCTTCTCTCTTATCTAGATCTATCAACTTTCTGTCTCCCATTTGAAAAAATACACACTTCTAAGAGATATTAATAAGATAAGATGAGATAAAACAAGCACTATAGAATAAGACAAAATAAACAAACAGAAAAAAAAGAAAAGGCACAAAAAATGATCTAGACACAGAGACCCACTAGTATGAAAACTCAGGAATCTGATAAAACTACAAAATGTGTATTCTTTGGGTATATGCTCAATAATGGTATTGCTGGATCCTTGGGAAGATTGATTCCCAGTTTTCTGAAGAACCACCATACTGCATTCCAAAGTGGCTGTACAAGTTTACACTCCAACCAACAATGGAGGAGTATTCTCCTTGGTCCACATCCTCGCCAGCATAGGCTGTACTCTATGTTTTTGATCTTAGCCATTCTTACAGGTATAAGGTGGTATCTCAAAGTTGTTTTGATTTTCATTTCTCTGATGGATGCTAAAGATATTGAGCAATTTTTCAAATGTCTTTTAGTCATTTGTAATTCTGCTGAGAATTCCCTTTTTAGGTCTGAACCCCATTTTTAATTGGGTTATTTAGGTTTTTGGCCTCTAGTTTCTTGAATTCTCTATATATTTTAGATATCAGTCCTCTGTCACTTGTAGAGTTGGTGAGGATCTTTTCCCATTTGGTAGGCTATTGATCTGTCTTATTGACTTTGTCCTTGACCTAACAGAAGCTTCTCAGTTTCAGGAGGTCCCACTTATTGATTGTTGTTCTTGTTGTCTGTGCTACTGGTATTACATTTAGGAAGTGGTTGCCTCTGCCAATTTATTTGGAGGGTATTTTGCACTTTATTTTCTATCAAGGTAAGTGTAGCTGGGTTTATGTTGAGGCCTTTGATCCACTTGGATTTGAGTTTTGTGCAGGCTGATAGGTTTGGATCTATTTGAATTCTTTTACATACTACCATCCAGTTATGCCAACACCATTTGTTGAAGATACTATCTTTTTTCCATTAAATATTTTTGCCCTCTTTGTCAAAAATCAGGTGTTCATAGGTGTTTGGGTTAATGTCGGGGTCTTTGATTTGATTCCATTGATCCACGAGTCTGTTTTTATACCAGTACCAGGCTGTTTTAATTGCTGTAGCTTCATAGTATAGATTGAAGTCAGGGATGGTGATTTCTTCTCAAGTTTTTTTATTGGGCAGGATTGTTTTGGATATAACATTGTTTTGGAAATAACAGGTTTCCTATTATTCCATATGAAGCTGAGTATTGGTCTTTCAAGGTCTGAAAAAAATTGTGTTGGGATTTTGATGGGAATTACATTGAATCTGTAGATTGCTTTTGGTAAAATTGCCATTTTCACTTTGTTGATCCTACTTATCCAGGAGAATGGAAGGTCTGCCCATTTTCTGATATCCTCTTCAATTTCTTTCTTCAGGGATTGATAGTTTTTGTCAAACAGGTCTGCTACTTCTTTGGTTAGAGTTACACCAAGATAAATTAACGCTATTTGCAGCTATTATAAGGGATGATGTTTCCCTTATTTCTTTCTCAGCCCTCTTATCCTTAGTGTATAGGAGGGCTATTGAATTTTTTGAGTTAATCTTTACCCTGCTACATTGCTGAAGGTGTTTTTCAGCTGTAGAAATTCCCTGGTAGAATTTTGTGGGTCACTTATATATACAGTTATATCATCTGCAAATAGAGATAGTTTGAATTCCTTCTTTCCAATTTGTACCTCCTTTTGTTTTTTCTTTTTTATTGCTCTAGCTAAAACTTTGAGAAATACATTAAATAGATAAGGGGAGGGGAGAAAGCATTGTCTTGTTTCTGATTTTAGTGGGGTTGCTTTGTGTTTTTCTCATTTAATTTGATGTTGGATGTCAGCTTGCTGTATGTTGCCTTTATTTATTATATTTAGATATTTCCCCTGTATTCCTGATCTCTCCAGAACCTGGAAACAACCTAGATGTCCCTCACCTGAAGAATGGATTAACAAACTGTGGTATATCAACACAATGGAGCATTTATAAGCAGATGAGTGGATTTGGAGAATATCCTCCCGAGCTAGGTATCACATGCCCAGAAAGATGGGCACAGGATGTACTCACTCATAAATGGATTTTAGACAACAATCAAAGCACACCCAAGCCGCAAACCACAACCCCTGAGCAGCTCGAGATCAGAAGGAACATGCAGGGAGTCCCCTAGGAAGATAAAATAGAGAAGATTCTCCTCAGCAAATTCAGGGTATAATGGGCAGCAAGCAAGAAGAGGTAGGAAAAACTCAGGAGAGAAGGAGATGGTTGAGTGAGAGCAGCAACAAAGAGGGAGAAAAAAGAGATGAACATCTTAATAGAAAAGCCAATATGGGGTTGGAAAGAAACTGACTGCTACTGAAACCTCCAAGAACACCCAAAATATCCCCGATTAGGTCTCCAACCAATAATGGAGTGGTTGCCTAGACAGGACATCCCCTACAGTCAAATTAATAATGACCCTAAATGTTATCACAGAACCTACATCCAACAGTGAGCAGAGGTAGAAGCAGAGATCCATGGCTGTGCACTGGACTGAGCTTCTGGAACAGCTGAGAGTGGAGAGGGGAGTCAGTAGGATCAAGTGGGAAATTTGATAGGGAAATTTCCTACAATTATGGCTGGCTGGAGCTCTGGGGAGCTCACTGAATTAAGACCAACCAGTTCGAAACCATCTGGAAAAGGAGCCAGGCCCACCAAGGGTAGGCAACTGTCAATTTGCATAGGCAGTATGTGGAGCCTTAAGAGGTGGGATCAGACTGTGTTCCTGTAAATGAGCTGGCGCCTTGGAGCCCATTCCCTTCAGAGGATCATTGAACCCAGTCTTTATATTGGGATGAGGAAATTGGACTTGCCTGGAGTGAATGCACCAAGCTGAGCTGACCCACCTTGGGACTTCTTGCCCATTTTGAGGAGGGGATGGGGAGATGAGGAGCATGAGGACTGAAGGCTGACTGGGAGGGGTTGGGAGGAGGGAAAGGAGGAGGTACAGAGGGATACATGGATAAAAAAGACTTTATTTTATAAGTAAAAATAAATATTTTTTTAAAAAAGTAAGGGATCAACTGAGCTGATGAATTTTGGCCTATGTGGAGGGAAGTCCCAAGAAGGTCATGTCACTGGAGGTGAACCCTGACATAAATTAGCTGTGGCCTAACTGAAATTAGAACCAGTGGATGGATGCTCAGGAACTCAGACTGGAGCTGTAATAATGAATAACTTTTCATCAGGGAATCTCAAGGGAATAGCAGCCACGGGGAAGTCAGCCAGAGAAGAGGTCTGACCATCCACTAACCGTGTAAAGGAATATCTAATTTCTTCCCTAGTACCAATCCAGGTATAACTGTCACCTGTTATTGGCACCATTGTAATTTTCCAGGCCAAAATTTCTGACGCTTTCCTTCCTCATTTCCTTCACTACCATTTTCCCAGTCTACACACAATATATTTACCTACACTTTCAAAATATACTCAGCACCCAAATGTTGGTTGCATGTGCAGGACTCTCACTACCTTCCCAGATGCAGGACTCCTTCTCGTCATTTCAATCAGCTTATGCTTTGCCTAGCAGTATACAACATGCTTTTTAGATTTCAAGATATTGTTTCTTTAAAATGTTCCAATGATATTTTTGTCTTACTAAGAATAAATTGAAACCTTTGTTGTCCAGGCATGTGATTCCTATGGTTCCTCCTAATCTCTAGTGTCCCCCTCAAGTTACATCCTGACCCTTTAGTTGTTCTGAATTCTTCTAGCATTGTTTCCACTTTAGAAAAGGTGCCAACTTTTCCTGTGCCTGAAAGTCATATAAGATGCTCATTTCCTCACCATTCTCAGGTGTCTGTTACCCATCATAGGCTCCCTGGGTTACATATGGAAGTACCTCCTTTACTGTCTACATGAGTACTCTGTTGGCTGTGTTTTCAATTCCCCAAGCATTAGCATTCCTAAAGCAAACAAGGGGAAATCGTGACATATTAGGAAAAGTTAATGAAAGCACTTTAAGAATCAGAAGAATTTAGATGAGGCAAATACATGTTGAGAAAAAAAGCCAACAATGGGCCAGAGAAGAAAGTAAAATGATGACAGGCAAGGGTTGGGGGGCAGCCATACTTCATCATGGAAACTGTTGGCTGCATGCAGAGCAGCATCATGGTAATTCTCGCAACTCTTAGATGAGGGCATGTAGTTGTCACCTGAAGGGGATACAAGGGCCCCTTAGAGGACACACATGATTTGTTTTAAATTTCTGGTTACATGATAGCAATGTGAGTGATGATGGCTACTACTGTGATATTTTCTGTAAAAAATGTTCCATGCTTGAACTTAAGCCATATATCAATGGGGATGGAGATAAACAAATGGGTTTTAGCAAGAGGTAGGAGGAAGAAATCTAGAACTCAGTAACACAAAGCCATAAATCAAGCATTATCTTGGGAGGAAGATGCTGTCCCCAAAAGTGTCTTCCTTTATCTGCTATAGCTTTCATTTCATGCAATTTGATGGAAGCAATTATAAATACCTCCGGAATGTCCTCTTCTTCACAAACAGAGTTGTCATTCTTCATGCTCAGGAAAGGTAAACATGACTGTAATCACTCTCAGTCCCATACTCTGTTGTCAGATCATCATGTTTGTAAAATGATAAAACACTACAAAAACCTGCCTCTCGTAGACCTCTGCCCAAAGCCACAGAAATGCAGTCATCTGAACATGTTTACTGGTAATACTCATTTGTAGGTGTGCTATCTGTTCCACTCAAGCCTATCTTGCCATTGAAATAATCTAAACCTGTTGTCAGATTGTATTGGATTTCTTTTTCTCCTTTTTTAGTGTGATAATCACACTTAAATCTGTTATTTTTGAGAACTTCACGTAATTACATAATTTCTTTCCTTTCGTTCCTCTGAACCCTCCCAAATAATTTTCCTTGTTCTATTTAATATCCATGGCTTCTCTTTTCATTAGTTGTTGATGCATACTGTGGTGGTTTGAATAAAAATAGCTCCCATAAGCTCATGCATTTGTATGTTTAGTCATCTTGGAATAGCATTGCTTGAGTACTAGGTCTGGCTTGTTCAAGAAAATATGTCACCGGAGATGGGCCTTAAGGTTTCTAACACTCAAGCAAAGCCTAGTGTCTCTCTCTACTTTGTGCCTGCAGATGCAAATGTAGAACTCTGAACTCCTTCTCCAGCACCATGTATGCCTGTGTGTTAACATGCTTCCTGCCATGCTGATGATGGACTAAACCTCTGAACTATAAGCAAGCTCTAATTAAATGTTTTCCTTTATAAAAGCTGACATGGCCATGGTGTCTCTTCCAAATATAAAGCATCGACTAAGACACACACACATATATTTATGTATTTAGATATATATTCTTAAATACACGAATATATCCTGCTCAGTCTGTATACTGTTATGTGTATAAGTGGTCAGAGTTGAAAGTTTAGTATTGTATAAACAGCTGATGTGCTCTTCTCTGGAGAAGATTATTTCCAGTGTTTTCAGCATTTCTTAGTTGCTTGTAGTTCTTTGTGTAATGTTGAAGCCCCGTGGGATTTCCTCATTCCTTTAACATGTCTGCTGATGTTGTTGTCCTTGTTCAGCAGTAGTACCGGTTAGGCTTCATGGGTATAGATTCTGACCTAAGTAGGAGACATGCTTTCACAGCAAACTCTGACTCTCTGCCTTTCAAATTTTCCCTTCCTCCCATCCATGATAATCTCTGAGCTTTAGGTGCAGTGTCACCAATATATTTTAATGTCTTTGGTACCCACAAACAGCTATATGCTCTTAGTTCTTTGGAATTCTGTTTACCTATAGATCTCAAACTCTCTGCCTAGACTTGTTTTAATTTTTATTTTATGAATATAGTATTTTTTGACTACTGAGTGTCTGTGTATCACTTACATGCTAGTTCTGAGGTCAGAAGAGAGCATTGGATCTCCCGAAACTTGGCTTATAGGTGGTTAAGCATCATTATGGGTATCAGGGGCATTAAACTCAGGTTCTCAGGAAGAGTAATAAGTGCTCTTAACCGTAAAGCCATCTTTCAAGCTAATTTACTCTTTTTTAATTTTTTTGTGTGTGTTTATACACATGTGCCATGGTGCACACAAAATAGATAGAGAACAACTTTGTATAATCCTTTCACCTTTAGAGAAATTTCAGGAATTGAAATCAGGGGCTTCATTCACTGACTCATCTTTCTGGCCCTACTTAATATCTTTGCTCCAGAATATATATAAACCAGAGGACTTTTAATCTCCTATATCTATCTGAATTCTAGAAGATAAATGGGAAACACTGGAAAAATTGAAAAATTTTTCTCAACATGGAGATATGTGATATATCCTGGGGAATGCTGTTTATAACAAAACACATACACACAGAGAAACAGACACACACACAAAAACAAAACAGAGACAAACACACATGCACACAACTAACAATAATTTACAACAACAGCAACAACAAAATAAGGCTTCAGTTCAAACTAACTAGGTAGTAAAAACACAATAAAAATTAGAGAAGCAGAAAGCCTAAACAGAGAATGAATGTATGGCAAGTAGAGGTAAATCTACTTTCTCAGCCTCTAACTCAGCATTGGGTCAGACTGGAAAAGGCTGAGCAGAAGACTGAATGCCTCAATGTCTCTTGTGCACGTTGTGTTGTAACCTCTAAAACTAAGGCCTGGTGATAGCTGGGAGGTTTGTGCAGAGCCATCATTAAAGATGCCATCAATTTCAGCAAAGTAGGATTTTTAAGGGAATCCTTGATGAGAAGATCAGAGCAGATTAGAGATGCTGGCAATTCATTCACACCATATAAAAATTGCTGCCTCTGTATATCCATCCAAGTAACAAACCATTTGTGGGCATTAGTTGCTGGGCAAGAAGTATGGGAAGAAGAGTTATACCTCTTCTGTTTTCCCTGACTGTGTAGAGCTGGGGATGTCACAGCTATGTCAACAACCTCTGGTAGATGCCATGATTCATATCTAAGTCCCCAATGAACCCTCTGCTGTTTCTTCCACAACTCTTTATTGAAGAACCTGCTTTCTCTCTCTCTCTCTCTCTCTCTCTCTCTCTCTCTCTCTCTCTCTCTCTCTCTCTCTCTCTCTCAATAGTGCAATGAGGGGCTGCTCTGATTTGATAGTGGGAACTTGTGTTTAAATTCACAGGTCATAATAAAGCATTGCATATCCACAGACCAGCAAGAAATTAATTAAGAGGGGCCTTTTAATGTAGGAAGCAGCTTACTGAGATAATGGGAAAGGCTTTGGTAAGTCTTGGCTTAATTGGAATTTCAAGCAATTCTTCTGTTGTTGTCCCAAGGATTTTTACTGTTATAAACTGGATGATCATGCTGTTTAAGGAGCTTACTGGAAGAACTGGACTCAGGCTTCAGCAGAGATGGATTTGGTTCAAAGAATCAGGTCCTGTATCAGAAAACACCAAGCAGAGGGCTCAGATGTCAAGCAGAGGGCTCAGATGTGTTCTCTAGTCAATGCTTGGACTTCTGAGTCTCCTGAGTATCTTGGGTCATATACAAAACAGAAAATTAGAGGCTGAAGTTGAAGTCCATGCCCAGATTACCAACTGGCTGCCTGTTTAGATCCAATGATGAGATGTGGGACAGAGAAACCAAAAGCAGCATGTGAACTGGCATTTGAAACTAATAGGTCTGTATCCTGATAAATTCCATCCAATACTGTGTATGTTACAGGAACAGGGTAAGTATGAACTGTTAATAAATATTGATAAATGTCTGATGCCCAATTACAGTATGCAGAATTCTTTGAGTTTGTACATCAGTGGACAAGACACACACCTTTTAACTTTCTTTGAGAAGTACACAGGTGGTCGAAAATAAGAAACATTGGCTGGGGTAAAATCTTTCTTATTTGAATTGTGTTACATTAGTGGAGCAACTAAAATACAAAACCAGCTGAAACAAAAGCCCTTTGATGGCATAAAACAGCTTCAGCACAGAAGACCATTGCTCTGTGTTTCTTGTGATGGCTAAGGTAGATAAAATGCACAAGGAGATGAAGGGATTTAACACATCACTAACTCGCTGCCCCATAGCACAGTTGTGTGGCTTTTTTCCTGGGTCCAAATGCTGTGAAAAACCATGTATTCTTGCTTTACCATGGAACCATTTGAAGGGCTTTTTGTCTAGATAATTAGTTTGGTTCATACCTGAATTAGCAGTGATTATCAATGATTAGCTGATTACATCTTGACTTTGAGGTTCAGTTGCTATAAAGTGCTATACGTCAGCCTGAAATGTATGTTACAAAAATACAATTCTGTTTGCTTCTTGTCTTATTGGGACTGAAGTCACATGCCCAGATTATATCTTGATGGCGTTAGGGAGCAAGAAAGTACTCTTCTTTTGTGATGTTTAACCTACTCATTAAGTTAAGGACTATGAAGAGCAATTCCTTGGTTCCAGGATAGGACAAAAGCCCTTTCAGGGGTTGCAGTTTCTTCAGTAAAAGATGATGTCTGCTTTGTGATAAGAGAGAGGATGAGACTGAATGCAGAGTATTCAGGGTCCTGAAGCCTTTTCCAACATAGCAGATACACATGACTTTGAAAAAAAGCAACCTGAAAGAAGACCCTGAGGCAAAGAAAGATCCAGAAGAATATACATTTGCTGGAATAACAACCTTCAAAATATAACAGAAGAAAGCATCTCCTGTGCCACAGAAAATTCCAGGATGAGCTTCTCAAAAGAAGTTAAATTATAGCAGTTTCTGTGAAGGAAAAAACAGCACCGATAACTCTTATTCTTGGTACGCATTGCACAAATGCCTGATAAAGGTCTTTCAGTGCTAAAAACCTTCATGTTTCCTTCTGAGTATATCAGCACAGTAAACATGTCTACTCCCATTCATGGATGAGCATGACCAGAACCTAGCCAGGACAACACAAAGCAGATTCTTTCCCGGGTTCATGGGATCATCACTAGTGAGGATGGAGGGCTATGGCTATAGCCTGGTGGTAAAGTTCCGGTCAAGCATGCATGAGACACTGAGTGTCACCCTCCAAACTAAACTGAGAGGTGAAATGAGAGGAGTAGAGATAAAAATGTGACTCCATACTCATTACAGAAGGTTTTTATTCATTTCTGGAATGCAATTTTGCTTTCCTGTAAGCAATTATCCAGAGTGGTTGTCTTCATACCCTAAAATTTCTCCCAGAACACTTTCCCAGCTGCAAGTGCCCCTCAGAGTCTCCTGAAGGACTCATTAAGCCCAGGGTACTGTCTCCCACTCTAGAAATATTAGGTCTGGGTAAAGCTAGTGAATTTTTATGGTTTCCCACTCAGATACACTTTACACACAATAATAGCTTCATTGAGACATATGATCCATATTACAAAGTTCAGCCATTTAAAACATACTACACAATGAATTTTTAGAAACTTTGCCTACTCATAAGGCTGTTACAGTTTCATTTTTTGTTGCCATGATTAAAATACCCAAACCAAAAGAGATTTAATGAGGGAGGGGAAAGGCTTATTTGGCTTATAATTTTATGTCATGTACATAAATCCGTGGTGACAGGAATGTCAAGGCAAGAACTAGAAGCATCACAGCAAGCAATCAAGAGCAATGAGAGACATACATTCCTCTGCTGCCTGCTGGCTGGCTGGCATCCAACTAGCTTTCTCTACTTTTATTTGACTACTCAGCTTAAGAAGGGTGCTGTCCAAGCCAGGCTTTCTACAACAATAACCAATCCTAATAGACAGGCCCACAGGCCAACCTGGTCTAGGTCGTTCTTCATTAAGACTCTTCTCTACTGATTCTGGGTTGTGTCAGATTGGCAGAGAAAGCTGACCAGTATAAATGTTATCAGTAGAGTTCAATTTGGGAACATTTGTACCCTTTTTTCAGGACCCTGGCAAATTTGACTTTCAGCCTCTATATATTTATCAAATTGGGGAATTAAAGTAGGTGGTCTTTGTTTCTATTTCTTACTACATAGCATAATATTTTTGAAATATGTACATTTTGTAGCATGGGTCATCACTTATTCCCCCCACTTTCTTTTAACTAAGTAGTGTTCTCTATTCACTGTACTTGGCAGAAACTGCACATCTATTCACAGATGCTGTGCCTTTCTGATAAATTTATAGAAAATGTTCAAGGCATTTTTCTGTGACTGTTCTCAGAACACTTGGCAAAATCATTGATTAATAATGTTTGCTTGTTTGTTTGTTTCTTAACACTGAGAGATCCAGAGAGTGCTAGGATTAAAGGTGTGTTGCTCCCACTGCCTAATTTCTATGACTAACTCTGTGGCTGGCTCTGCCCTCTGATCCTCAGACAAGTTTTTTATCCAGAGCATACACAATCTATCGCCACAACCATATCTGAATCTCATGTGTATTTTGACTTGGTGTGAGGTAGGTCTTGGGACTGGGTACTTTTACATACAACTCTCCAGTGATTCTGGACACTAAGGCAGAAAAATGCACATCCTTAATGCTCATTGTTTCTTCTGCAGACTCAAGGCCATTGGAACTTGTTCCAATGTCTAAAAGTCTCAGACACTTGCCAGAAACTTCTAAAAGCAGAGACAGTACCTTACCAACACTGCAGGTGATTCCTAGACACTTAACACTTAAGGCCATGAGTCTTCCCATGGAGCAGAAACCAGGGACAAGAGGGAAATTTCACCTTCAGCCAGAACTCTGAAGATTCAACAGGAGTCTTGGTGAACAGGTGGTTCCTTCTGGCTGAATTGCTGAGAATAGTGCTCCACTGATGAAATTGAAGGGTAATTGCTGACCTTCTCTCACTGCCTGCAGCTAGAGATGAACTTAGTGAGGGAAGCGGGTTAACTGTCACCTCTAAATAGATCCCATTTGCTTTCAAGGATTGTGGATGGGACATCCTAATGACTCTATCTATGCCCATTCTAATGAGAATGTACTGGAAGTCTTCCAACAATATCTTATCTGAATGACAGAAGCAATTTGGATTACAGAGCACTTCATTCTCACCAATAATTAATCCAGTTAAATGGAACCATAATATCTTTGGGTTTGTGTATAGGTAGATAAACACCTAGATATAAACTGGGTATGGAAAGGCTTATTATGGTAAAAGGAGTTGGGGCAGGTGAAGAAGCAATAGGCAGAATGATACTAGACAGAAACCTCAGTAAGAAAGAGTCACAAACATTTACAGAAGGAGGCTTCTGCTCAAGAATGGCTTGAGGAGAAAATATCTATTGGGATAATACTGGATAATTCGTAAGGTA
Source organism: Sigmodon hispidus (assembly GCA_004025045.1). Classification (NCBI taxonomy): domain Eukaryota; kingdom Metazoa; phylum Chordata; class Mammalia; order Rodentia; family Cricetidae; genus Sigmodon; species Sigmodon hispidus. The sequence goes on from PVIH01001778.1 coordinate 118,654, forward strand.
CCAGGATGTGGAGAAGAGAAAGTGCAATGGGACCCTAGGAAGCAATGGTAAGACATGGAGCAAGAACCTGAAGACATGGAAATGCTTAGAATTCTGTGTCCTTTTGTTATCTATGTGTTTGTTGGTATTGTTTTATGTGATATTGGATTCAGGAGCTCAAATTAGTATATTTCAAAGAGGTACAAGAAAGTAAACTCTGTTCCGTTTTGAACATGAAAGTGGAAATACTTTCAATGCAGAAGGAGAAGCAGGCTGTCAAATGTAAACGAATGGTCTTTCTGTCCTGCCTAGTCCCACAGCCACTTTTAAAATAACCACTCAGACACTTAATATTAATTACAAATCATTTGGCCTATTGCTCAGGTTTATTACTAGTTAGGTCTTACATCTATATTAATCTATGTATTGCCACATTGTTGTAGCATTACCAGTCTGCTCGCATGTTACTTTTTTGGGCATCTGGCTGGTATCTCTCCCACTCGACCTTTCTTCTCCAGTATTTCTGCTTGGATTTCCTGCCTGGCTTTATCCTGCTTTGTCATAGGCCAACACAGTTTTATTTATTAACCAGTGAGAGCAATGCATATTCACAATGTATGGAAAAAATGACCCAGAGCAGTCAAAGAAAATAAGTTGCTCTGAGTTGGTGGTCATCGGCACATGAAGTATATGCCATCATACATCTCACTAAGGGTAGACAAATGGAAAACTTCTTTCTAGAGCTTTGTTACACGGTGTGACCCAATAATACAACCTGGAGGAAGCTGGTAACCAGTTAGGAATAGAGTCTTCATCTCAGAGTGCAAATAGTCTCAGAAGGCAGATCAGACATACACAGAGATGAGGCTTTAAGCCAGAGCCTTGAAACTCATCAATTATTAGGAAAGAATGAGTGAAACGTAAACACAGAACCAAGTTAGCACAGTAATCAATCAATGACTACTCACTTTCTTAACACAGCCTTTTCATAATAATACTCTAGAATCAAAGCCGTATTTAGTTATACTCTTTATGTCTCCTCTTTTTTATATCCTAACCCTTATCTATACAGAAGAGCCTCTTCTGTTGTTGATATGGATAGTCAACTAAGAAATTTAAATTGACTTCCACCTACTTCTTCCTTCCTTTCAAGCTAAATGAACTCCTCTGCAGCTGCCTGGACACTGAGGATCTAATCACAGTCACAACGAGAGTGGAAAGAATTAACATGCAAGGGATTATTTCATTTCAACACTCAAAATAACTCCATGAAGTAGATAATAACATGCTATCCCCACTTTACAAGTTTAGAAACATTGAATCATGCAATCTTGCTTAAGACCAGCCAGCTGGTAAAAGAAGGAACCGCTCTGTCCAAGTTTACCCTGGACCAAGTTGCCCCTCAAAGATATTATTTCCTTTTCTTAGCAGACATATATCCTTGGATGCCCCAGATGAGAAAGTGTTTGAGTCAGACCTTAGAAAACACTCTGATAATTTTAGGGACAGTCATGGAACTGAAGGATATTGATATAAATGTGAGTAGAGAAGGATCATGCCAATCTGTAAGGCCTGTGATTCAGGTGGGAAAGGTAAGTCACTGTTACAGTTTTGAGTATGTCCACCTGATAGCTCTGTGAATGTCATTTAAATAGCACTGTATTGAAATTGAATGCATGCCACAGTAGTTAAAAATCCTGCCTTATAGGAGTTAGAGACAGAGTAGAAATGCCCAGAACATGTGAAAAATATCAGGTGAAATAGACACCACAAACTGAATGGAGGAAAGCCCATGGGACCTCAACCTACACCAAAAAAAAAAAAAAAAAAAAAGATAACTAAAAAATGCCAAGAGTAAGAGAAATAGCCTTCCCCAGAAACAAAACAAAACACATCTTAATTGGTTATCCAATAACAAGTGGTCAGCCCTGAAAACCTACATACAAATAATACTATATACCCTGAGCAGGTTATATTTAGGAATCTTTGTATATATACAAATATGTGCATAATAACATTTAATAAAAGCAGAGAACATAGATTTAAAAGAGAATGAGAAAGGGTACCTGGGAGAGTTTAGAGAGGAAAAGAAATGGAGAAATTATGCAATTATAATACATACATACATACATACATACATATATACATACATATATATAATCAGGGGGTCACATCAGGCAATCTGTAACTCCAGGGCTGGGAGAGTAGAGAAATGGGGTAAGTTGGCTGGCAGAACAGCCTTATAGTTGAGCTCTGTGTTCCACTGAGCCTCAATGAATAAGGTGTAAAGTGATTGAGGAAGACTTTGCATGCCAATATTGAGTCTCCCTGTGTACAAGCACACATGTACATCAGCATAGTTATAACTGTATATGTGTGAACATGCACATATACCATACACACATACATATCTCTGTAAAATTATAAAAAGAAAGAAAGTGCTGATAGAATTTGTACTGTACTGGGTGTCAACTTGGGACACAGATTTAGTAAGGGCACCTGAATCACAGCTGCAGAACAATTCCATTTTGTTGGATACCAGTGAGCCAGTTATCTTGAAAACAAATTATGCTTACGTAAGGGTTGGATGAATCCATTGTGGACAGCCCTGCACAGGAGCAGCTTATTTTTTTGTCCTTAATTACACTGTCCTCTGGTAGGGACAAAAAATAAGGTCAATCTATTACAATCTGCTCTCAAAGCAGAGACCCCTTTTGATTGTTTCTGCCTTTAAGATACTCATTCTGCTGGAATGAATGTGATTGTTGTTTTAAATTTGTAAATTAATATAATTAAGGAAGAAATTCTAACTGAAGTGTGGGATTACATTTATTTGGCATCTACTCCATTAATTTCTAGCATCTAAAAAGCATTGTTAATCATGTGCACACTGTTAATTATCTCAACGTGTTTAATTGTTGTTTTCTTAAATAACTAGTAGGCCATATGTAAATGATCTTTTTCACATTAGCATTCCATTCTGTGAAAAGTATAACACAGAGCAGATTGCATGATACGTTAGCTCATGTATGGTCTTTGGGCAACTCATACTGTATTAGAAAAATAGGACATGCTGGACACAATCTTCCCTCACCTAAAGCCCCAAGGACCTCAACCTAGTTTCTCAAAGGCCCAGACAGGCAAACAAAACTCCTCTTGGAACTATTACAGGATTTTCAAAGCAGCAGCAGGGCTGCCATGCACATTAGAAAACATATGGTAGAATTCTGCCTCCCTGTGTTATGAGCTTTGTGGATATTGTCAGACTTGGACATAAAATAATAATATCTAACATCTAGGGAGCATTTGCTGTATTCCCAGTGCTGCATGAATTTCTCTATATTCCATTTTCATAATGGTAGTGTGATGAAGGTAATGTAATTACCGTCCCATTTTATAAATCTAGGTGGAAAAGTTCATGGCTTGCCCAAAAACGTGTACCTAGCTTAGATGTTCACTTGAGATGCTTTTCTAATTTTTTTATTTACTCTTTGTAAGTGGGATTGACCAACAATCTCTGTGAGTCTAAAGTCTTTGTAAAGTTGTAGTTATTCTATTTTACTGTTTGTGGAACGTTTAACCTTCACATAGGTGATATAAAACTCTTCCCCTTTCTCTCTCCCTCTGGCAATCCTGTAAAACCTCTTATAACTTTGCTTTCTATACAATGTACTGGGGATAACATATTAGCCTATTCTGGAGAAAGGTTTACTGAAGAAATATTTTTAAAATTTTCACCTCTTTAGTCAGGAAGGCTTTAAGATTAATAATAGTAAGAAGAAATGACCCCACTGTGTGTGTGTGTGTGTGTGTAGATATATGGAAAGGGAGAGGGGGAGAGGGAGGGGAAGAGAGACAAAAGGGGAGGGAGGAGAGACAGGAGGCAAGAGAAGACTGTATAGCTACTTGCATGGCTGTGGCTACAGTTGTTTTCTGTCTTCCTCTGTGTGCTGTAAGACAGTTACATGCACCTCAAGGTATCAGTCATAGCAACTGGAGACACAACATTCAGCTATTTTAACTACCTGCAAAACTCAAATTATTGAGTGTCTATCTCATCTATGAAGGGCAGAAACTTTGACCCCTTTCTGTAATATCCAGAGGGATAAGAAAGTAATGACTTAGTATTACTCTCTAAAGATCTAACAGACTGTGGCAATCTTTGTGCTGTGGTTTGTATGTGTGTCCTCTTTTTGTGGGATTTAAGATTTGGTTGGCCACTTGTGACACTATTGGGAAGTGGTAGAACATTTAATGAAAAGGACCTAGAATTTCTCCCACTGTGTTGTGTCCTCGTGACATATTGTTCTGTTTTTCTACAGACTCCAAAGCACACAGTCCATCCACAAATCTAAATCTACAATCCTATAAGACAAAAAAAACCACTTTTTTGCATTTACTTTGATTTTCTCAGGTGTTCTGTTACTGTGATAGAGATCTGACTAACTCACTGCACAAGAGACCCAGCACCATAGTAACATGGGGGACCTTGTGCAGAGTGATGAGAGCCATGCTAGAGAGCACGTGCTTAGCAATGCCAAAAGTGAAGAAGAGCTGTGTCTGTGGTGATGGGTGTATAGCTTATCACGACCCATAAGTTTGGTGTCCTTATGGTGAACCATATAACACTTAAATATAAATACTAGGCAGATAAATACTCTCAATCAACCACCTATACTACCTTAGAACTTTGTTAAATCCAAGGGAGCAAAAAACTTAGAAACAGGCTAAATACAGAAAGTCAATGCATGGTCACAGGTGCGTATGCTTTATTGACATCAATTAACATGGAAAATGAGGGCATCATCCATCACAGATTTCCTGAAATGACACCAATGGCATTAATTAGTTATTAAGATAACTGCAAATTTTGAGTACATTTATTGATTTTAAATATTTTTCCGAATTTTAGCCCACCTGGTCACTTTTACATTTTTCACTTAAAAAGCACACAAATCTGTTCATGGGTTCATGTTCATGTAGCTACTCAGAGAAGCAATGGAGATGGAGAGGCCTTGGATATAAAGGACATTATTCAATCTAGATAATTCCAATGAAAGCAAGCCATGCAAATGAGGCCCAAGAACACTACAGGAGACCATCATCTTTAAATTGTAGATGAAGCAAAGATGGTTGTCTGTAGGTTTTTTGTCCTTCACTAGCCTCCAGCATAAGAACCATGTCACTGGGTAACTGCTCTAAAGAAATGACATTTTCTTCTCATGGCCTGTTGGGTTGCAGTGTACTTACTTGTCCTGCATGGGTATGGCTTTTTCAAGAGTACCATGTTTCCCACATCTTTAAATGTATATATGCTGTGTAGGTTCCTTTGGAGTCCTTCTACCCCTCTATCTTCACAATTATACCATTTTAGTATGAATTTGCTGGTTTCTTGTCATTGTTGTTACTGCTGCAAATTACTTAGGGTAATTTATCATGGACATAAAATTGTTTGACTCAAACATCTGGAGACGGGAAAGCCCAAGAGCATGGTATTGAAATCTGACAGTCTTGTTGCTGCATCACTCCAATGGGCAGGTATAATTAGCCAAGACTGAGCAGGTATTCTCTCTGTGGTCTCTCTCAACTCCTATTATATAAAAAGCCATGTATGTCAATTACTGGAACCCACTCTCCTGAACTTTTAAAGGCCTTACTGTTAAATGCAATTAATATATGGACTTGAGAGTGAAGTTCCCAACATATAAACTTTGAAAGGGAGACATATTGAAATGACAATAGCTGGTCAATTTGCGATTAATTCATCAGTGTGCTCATATTATCACCATCACCCATCACCCAATATTACATCTTGCCTTGAAGGCTTATAATCTTTTTTTGAGGCTCAAAGCTAAAGCATTTCATAAAGTCTATTTACCCTGAACTATGCTATCCTCTTTTTTTGTGTATGTCTTTTAAATTAAATGGTTCAGGGACAGTAAGTAGTTATTAGTGCCTGCATCTCTTTGTATGACTCCAGAACCTATGAAGAGGTAAAAAAAAAAGTCTCAGGGGATACATAAATGATATGTAATAGGGGAAGAAAAAAGAACAGAGGAAAACCAAGTGGAGAAAGGGAGCAAGAGACAACAGAGAAGATAGGAAAACCTAAGTGCTACCCATTCATATCTGACTTGCTGTGTAGTCTATAGAATGGAGATGAAGCTCCTACAGTCCCTAGAAACTGTCAGCAGTATCTTGGCTACCAAGAAAACTATTGTCATGACTACTATCTAGGTGGATGGCAGGATGTAGGAAAAGGAGGATTTCCTAATGATTCATCAAAGATTATTGCCATCTGTTGATGACTGTATTGACAACAGAACTGGCTTCTGACCCCATTTTCTACAGCTGGAACTCAAAAGAATCCAAGCCCTTTATAATCAACTCTTCCTATTGTCTCTGAGATTTGTTTGTCCTGAAATTTCATAGCAACCTGTTGTAGATGAGCAAAAAGAATCATTTATGCTGCTGCCCAGGCTTTCTGGAACTCCTACGTTGTATCTTGAATGCCAAGAGTGTACACCATGCAGAATATTCAGATCTCCAGTCTAAATAACACATTTCCTCTGCCAAGACAAGTGAGACTTCCTCTCTAATTCAACTATACCTATATAATAAACAATTAATGCATATACTAAAAGTCTATGTGTAGGATCCACAAGGAGAAGTTTTCCTATCATGAGACCAGGGTCAGTTCCTGGGTCCAAAAACTTCTATAATAGGAGACATCCAAATAGTCAAATTCTGAAAAAAAAAAAAAAAAAAAAAAGAGAAGGGAAGGGAGAAAGCCGCAGACGTTTCACTGGAGAGCACAATAAAGTCTGGACATTTCCAGTCTTAATTTAGCTCACAGCTGGCATGGAAGTAATTATGATTATCAGACATTTGATTTTAAATTTATCACGTTCAGCTTATATAAAAGGAAATTGAGGCACAGGGTCATAGAATCTGTTTAGCTCTATGGGAAGTACTTGCTGAGATAGATGCTTGTATTGGAGTCATTATACAGGAGCCACTAAAGAGGCAGCCTTAGCCAATAGGAGCCTTCAGGCCATCATATGGACATAGACAATCTCTGCAGGCCCAGCCAAGTGCTGAGGCAAGTGTGTTCATTTATATACTGTCCCCATTTGAAGCAAATGCTTACAGAGAAAATAAATGTTATATGTAGTATTTACACATTGGCAGAGGTTGTCCCATGAGCAGTCTAACTTCCATCTACAAGCTAAAGTAGACATTCCTAATAGCTAGCAACTGGCATCTGTTCACCCACCTTTCAACTGAGCAATGAGTCTGCTCTTGAAGGGGAAGCTAAGCGGTGTATGTATCTTTACACTTAACATAGGAAATGGACTCTTCCCATCTCAGCACCAACTCTAATAACTGGCACTGCTAGGATGTGTATGGGAATGGAGGGACTCAATCAGTGACGAAGCACCTTAAGATAGCAGTTTCTCAATAGCTGTTCCAAGTAGAGAGCTGCCATCAGAGAAGCTGAGGGTGTATGCCTTCACTTCTTGTACCCACCCCTTTCACAGGACCCAAAAGATTTTTGGTATGGAGATCTATCAGAGCTCTGCTGTGGCCCTTTGCATAAAGCCCTGTTCTGTCCTTACCTGAATTGCAAGTGCCATATGCTTGAGCTCCCTCCAAGTCTGTGTCTTTGTTAACAGTCCTCTTCCCATCCCTTCTATGCCTTCCTACTTTGCAGATGAAAAGTTTCTAAGCACAGTGTTAAAGACAACATTATGCTTGTGTATGTCCATAGCCAGTCTCTCACCTCTCTTACTTTACTTTGCCCTTTCTGGGTGCCATCTTGGTTGGTGACTGTCTGTTTCATTATTCTGCATTTTCTTTTTGCAAACTTGAAGCATGCCGCCAGTAGGGCTGGTCTCAAGCAAAGAACTACTTCTAAGGTTTCACACCCGCTCTGCATTTCCCAGAGCCCCAGCATTTTCTTTCCTTTGCCTAGACAGGATATCTACACAAGTCTTGTTCATTACAACCTCAATGGTCTTTCCCTATTAAACCCTTCCATAGATGGAGTCTAAACTTATATAGCTCAGTATCTTGGATACTATCTCAGATGGATTCTTGGAATTTAATCTGCCTCTCAATCACCCCTATACCAGTAGTGAGATTTCTAAACTAATATCAAACAGAGAAATGGAGAGAAACTTGAGCTTTTCCTATGCCTTTTTCCTGTGTTCTGAATATTTTCTGAGCAATGATGACTTACTACCTCACCATTCTCCTCAGGAATCAGTTGTCAGTGTATTAATGTGATCCTTGCACAGTCCTGTGTGCATAATGATAACCTGGAAGGCATGTAATTACACAGTGACAATTTTCAAGCTGCCTCTGCTCACCCTGTCCTCCTCAGCAACTCTCAGCTTTCAGCTATTAGTCCTACGTGGTTTTTTAAATCAGTTGTCACCTGCATAAGGGACAGCCAGCTTACAGATGTGCGACTCTGATTTCTGAAAGGTTGATATTGAATTTAGGTAGTCTGCCACTTTCTCCAAATGGTGGCATAGTATTGCAAAAGTCTGTTCACAATATGAAACTGTTTTCCTCAAAAGATTTGACATTGAGGCTCCATGCGCAGAAACAAGACAATGGAAAACATAGCTAACAGTTGGTACCATGACACCTTGGAAAATGAAACAGCATCAGAAATCTAATTTCTGTGAACAAATTTCCACAGTTCTCATTGCGGGGATAGCCATATTCACCTAAATCTTTAACTGAGCATTTACAAACTATGATTCTATTAGATTTTAAACCAGGCTATGCTTGCAAATGTGTTTTTATAGAAAAACTAATTAAAATAACCTGAAATTGTACCTAGTGTGAAAAATTTTTATAAAAAAGCAAATAGAAGGTACAGAACTCAAATAAGCTGAAGCTTTAGTTTCTGTGGTATATATTATGAAACAAGGAGATATTAAAGCCATGGTGGGGCTTGGGATAAAAACTGAATGTGAAGTTTGGGTTGTGTGCCAATTTTAATTTAATCTCCTGGTTATATTTAATTATATTGCTCCTATTACACAAGGGTGCTGTCTCCATGCCTACTGAGAAGGGCACACTCTTGGCCTAATACTTCTTTGGGGACCTCTTGTTTTTGATCTCTGAACTCAGTCTTCCCAGGGCCCAGGGAGGAGATCAATCATGCAGGCATCTCCCTGGACACCAGGGCAAGTGGCACAAGTTCATCCTCCAAGATTCTCAGTCCTCTGAACCTTTGCAACACTTATTGTCATCTTGACAAAGCCAGCTAAGTTTTTGTGTGCAATCTTCAGACAGCACTGGGCAAAGAAATCACTAGATGCCAGCACCACATTCTCAGGCTTTCCAAAGAGGAAGGATGGGTCATCCTGAAGCAATTAAAACACAATTCATCAACCATACAGACACCAAGTGCAGCTTAACCTTGTGGAACATAGAGCAGGTGAATAACATCTTGGAACTTCTGTTCACAGTCTGCAGCTGGGCTGATTGGCATGTCTTGCATTGAATAGCCTGTGTCTGCAGAAATGTCGTTCTGATTCTTGTGGCCTTACGATTTCTTCCATTGGGGTTGTTGAACAAGACTCAATTAGTGTTAGCTCCTCCTAATTTCTGCACAAACAAGGGGCACTTTGCATCCTGTGTGCTCATGATGGCATATGATGGAATATTAATGAGACATAGAAGGTGGTCCTTGAAAAACATCTTCCATCTAGCATTTCTCTGAAAAGTGTAGAATCTGTTGTCAAAAAATGAAAATGAGCCTTCTATTGAATGATAAATTCATGGGAAGTCCAAAGTCACTCTGGTAAAAGTTAGTAGAGGGTCATAATCTCTTTCATGTTTTGCAAAAACAGTGTCACTACGGATTCCTCCAGTGAGCTTCATGCTTCCAAGGTGCAGTAGTGTAGTGTGCATCCTTGAGTGATCTGCATCTCACTATTAAGTAAAGGGAAAAGACAGACAAACCAAGATCTGCACACAGGGAGAGCAGGAATGCTCCTGAGTGTTTCCTCAGATACAAATAGTTGCTAAGAGAGATAATTCTGTAGTCACATACAGGTTTAGAACATGACAGATTAAGGAAAATGTTAGGCTTTTGGTGTATGACAGAACATTTCTTTCTTGTGCCAACATTTCAAATTTCAACTCAATATCACCTCCTTTTTGTAGTCAGAGGTGAATATGTTGGCTTGCCCAAGGTCATATGGTTAATTATGTCAGAATTTGAATTTTATCTCATGTCTGTCAGCTCCCATGCTAGCAGTATTCTATGAGATTATCTTCATTACAGAAGAAAGGGGATGGGAGTTCTTTCTGGAGACTGCTTTTAGAATTGAAATGAAGTTTTCCAGTGAAGTCCACAGGGATTCCAAGAACAAGGCCTGACTATGCAGGACAGTGCTCTTGCATTGAAGGAGTGACAAAATATTCTTTAGCAGGAATGATCAGAATCACATTTTACTTTGCACCTGTGGCAAAGACTGAGCAACTGACACCAAAGTGTCTTTCTTGAGCATAGACCACAATCCAGTCACAAATGTGTCACTGAGAACTTGCTACTTTGCCATGCATCCAGTCACTTCTAGCCCAAGGCCCTTCCTGGCGGCCAAAGATTATTTGGGTGGTCATAGGTTAGACTAACACTTACCAAAGCCAAAGGAGGAAGTATAATGGGTTTCAGCTCTCCATATCTGGAGAGGTAAGCCAGCATCCTCTATCTCCTGAGACCTGGAACAAGGTATCATACAATATTGTCCTTTCCTGGGAGATCTACCCAGCTCTTGGTGTTAAGATTATATTCACCTCCTCTAGATTTATGCCCTTATTTTCACCATCATCAGAAATGGCTTTTCTGTGTAAAACTTTCCCACAAACTTCTTGTTGAGATATCAGTATCTCTAGACATGATGCTCTGCAAAGGCTTCATCTTTCCTTCTTACTCCATGTCCCTGTATTACACAATCTGGGGCAATCATTTCCTCACTAAGATTTTTTTTTTGTGGTTTATAAGACTGCAAATGCTCTGCCATTTCCCTTCAGGTGGAAGTTTTATGTAGTTGAAGCCTCTTAGAATGATGGTTTGTCTAGACAGAATTTCTATGGTGAGCATCTTTGAACCATGCTCCTGTGAATATGTGTCTATGCATTATATTGTGCCAGGGAGGCTCAAGGGAAAACACACTTATCACTCAATAAGGGCCAAACCATGCAGAAGATTCTTGGAAATGCTTTTCATCAGATAACAGCTCTTTGGCCCAGGAAGTCAGAGTTGAGTATAGCTGGAAATCATGACTTCAGTGTAGTGTCTTTCCTGAAAGATGCCCTGGGTGCATCGTACAGAATGCAGGAGACCTGTCTGAAGTGACTAGATGAATAGGTCTCTGCCTTCACACAATAAGTGATATAAATGGCCCAGTGTTAGGTGGCAGCAGGGTAAAGCCATCCTCCAACTGCTCATTATTTGGAAATCAAGCGCTATTTTCTAATATGGAGAAATTACAGGTTGGTAATGTGATCCCAATGGAAACAAAATACAGTGGCTGATCCCTTCTGTCAATCAAACTCCAGTGTCAGCAGGGAATCTCCAAGCTGAAGGTTAAATTATGATGGCTTCAAAGGGGAGAATTTAAAATATAAATATCAGGTATTTTTATTTTATGTTATGAAAATTCTTGACCATTTAGCTGTTTGGTAATTGCTATGCACAGCTTAGTAAATATGGAGTATATGGAGTGAATTACAATATATTCAGTACTACGGAAATTCAAGTTTCTCTCCTCAGGTTTTTTTTCTCTCTGTGTCTCTATCTCTGTCTCTTCCTCTCCTCCCCCCTCAAGTGTGTGTGTGTGTGTGTGTGTGTGTGTGTGTGTGTGTGTGTGTGTTGTGTGTTGTGTGCATATCAACTTCTTTTGACCCTGAAGTCTGTCATTCTTTCTAGCTGTGACTGGAGGTCATCTGGAATGCTATGAAATATTATAAATGCCACATATTTTCTCATTTCCAATTTAGAAACAGTGGCCAAAGCAGCAGGAAAGAGAATACTACTTTATCTTCTCCACTTTCCATCCCCCAGTTCTTCCCTTCAGGAGCAGGGTGGGAATCATGGCAAACACAGTCATTTCTTTCCTTTCTCCTCTCTGGCAGCCTTCTCCTGGGCAATGCTGTGGCCAAGCAGAGCTGCCCAGAGGGCAGATTTTCCAGGACACACTCAATTAACTACCTTACCAGCCTTGTGCTTCAAAAGGGCCATGTTTTCAGTCCCACCTACTACCCTTTTTCTAGCCAAAACCCCTTGTTTCTCTTCAATATCCCACTAAATCCTCTTTCCCCAGACAGGCTTATCTGACCTTAACAGGCCAGACCAGGCCCCTTGTTATTTATTCTTCTTGTAGCATATATGTCTCTTTACAACTCAGAAAGAATAACATTGAAATTCCGAGTGGCCAGCAGGGGCCAGGGAGCCAGAACATAATGTCTTAGAAGGCTAGGCAGCAACTGAAATCTAATCAGTATGCATACAATGGGTCAGTCTCTTCTAAAACATCAGCAGGGACTGCCACAGAGAGCAACTACCAATTAAAGATAGCTGGGATCAGTCTTTGCACAAACTTTGGGCAAACTTCTTGCCGTGTGGATACCCTCATACACCAAGGATCCTATCATTGCCTCAGGCTTATTTTAGTATTCATGTATTTTCAACAGAGCTTGACTAGATTAAAACAATACATACATTTTACTGTCTGTAATATACTTTTCCAATGCGGATCTGTTTTAAACACTTGCTTCTCCTTTGCCTTTGTTCTGAGAAGCTGTGTTCTCCTACCTGGCAAGTCATCCCCTGCCCCTGGTTCTCTTCCCTGATGGTTCTGACTATATGTCCTAGGCTTTGATTCTCCACTGTGCTCTGAGCCATGCTCAGCTAGATCTTGAAAAAAATAGGTCATGTTTTAGTGTTTGCCCCAGGGATTTAAGGAGGGAATCCAAACCCCATAGTAAAAGCCTAACAGGGTCTCAATCTTTGAATAGTATGAATCTTTAGACAACTTTTGTGACTCTGACATAAAGTGGAATTTGCCCTTGAATTCAATGACCAAACTTGCAGGTGAATAGGTGGGCAGAGGTCCTAGTGAATAAGGCATTGTGCATGAGAAATGCCTCCCATAGACTCATGAATTTGAACACATGGTGCACTGTTTGGGAAGATTCTGGAACCTTCAGAAGGGCAGCCTTGCTGGAGGAAGAATGTCACTGAGGCTTTGAGTTCTTGTGGCTTCTCCCCACTTGCAGTTTCCTCCATGCTTCCTGTGTGGGATGGACATGTGATCTCTTGGCTTTTTGTTCTGGCTTACAGCCATGCCTCTCGGCCATCATGGACATCTAGCTAGTCCTTTGGAACTAGAAGCCAAAATAAACTCTTCTTTAAGCTGCTTTTGGTCATGCCATATGATCACTACAACAAAAAAATGTAACACAAGCAGGAAATCTTGAATTCCCTTTTGCATAGGTTTGGGGTTTACAGTGAGGATGAGAAATGGGTCCTAGATTGTTCTTTAAAGTGAGATGTCTACAGCCTTGAACAGGTGCTATTATGCTTAAACTTTGCCAAATGTACTCTCATTTCTAAATATGTAAGTGATTCTTTGGAACTCACCAGAAATTTCAAAACAAAAGAAGCCTTAGCAAATGTTATTTCTGACAAAAACATTCTCTTTCTTAAAGAAGTCATAGCAGCAGATATAAGTGGCTTTATTGCTATATTCCAGGACTGATCATGCATATAGGAATATGCTTACTGCTTATCTCACTTTACAAGGATTGCTACTCAACAGCTCCTCTGGGCCTTCACAGCTCATTATCACCTCATTAGAGTGGAGTGTAGGTCAAACTTTGGCACCAAAAAATCCACTGTAGATAGGTCCTTGGTGATGTGGTTATTTGTGTTCTCCTCTTCAGAATTCAATTTACATGCTAATTACCTTTTGAGCATCTAAATGCATTTAGTAAATTTACCTGTAGATAGTAGTGCTTCTCTTCTTCCTCCTTGATCTCCAATTTTGTTAAGTTACCCTATCTCACTGAGATCACAAGCATCAGGTCATCTTAGTCCAAAATTAAAAAAACTCTTATTTCAAAACTTGAGAAGTCTGTTCATTTATTTAGTTTCCAGGAACAGGGGTGGGAGGGTGATTATTTGCATCCTTTGACACAAATGAAGCCTTTCCGCCCCCTGCTGAATTGATTTACAAGGCAATATGGAAATGTGTTGTCTAACACTCAATATTGGACATCCAGCCACTTCTCTCTATACAAATGTGGCTCCAACGTCTTCAAATGGTTACTAAGGGAATCATTTTGCCCTCTCTGCAGTGTTTGCGTACAAGTGTTCGGAAGCACAAAATGCCAAACTGTGCATTAACCAAGGGCTGCTCTATGGCAGATTTTTACTCAACAGTTTTAATTCAAATGTAATTGACCATGACAAAGCTGGAAGCAGTAGAACTCTCATCTATTGAAATTAACTCCAAAACATTTCAACCATTGGTAAGATGTGCTGCACAGAGATGGGCTTACACACCTGCCCTGTTGGAAAAACTCACAGACATGACAATTGTAAGCATGAGTAAAGATTAAACTCAGGAGAGTGGCAGGAAAAAGGAGTCATTATAGGTTGTGTGAGCGGGCTCTTTAATTTCTCTTTGATCTCTACCATATATGTTTATGGCTGGTTAATAAGACGGACTGTGACAAGATGAGCCATTCTTGCCATGCCAAAGTCTTCCCATTGACTTGATGCTTCTTTCCCTGAAATGACTTATAGCTTCCACCCACACCAAGCCTTCTACTAGGATGTGGTGTGGGTGTCTGAGGACAAGATGTCTGGAATTGTATGAAATCACTTTCATCATTTCTTCTGAATTGGACCTGGTAAGTCCTTCTCAGAAAAGAAAATTGAACTTGAATTCTGCATCTCTGGTTGAATAAGACATTATTCAAGACTTAACAAGGCCCTGAAAGGCCAAATGGTATTGAGATAAGTGTTTTAACAGCAGTGAGAAAGCCATGATATCAGCAGTGAGTAGGAAGGGACACTTTTCAGACCACATAAGTAAGTAGCAAAATCCTATTCTGGAACACTACAGGGGCCAGTCTCACCCTGTTCCCATTTACTTGGTCAGTCACCTGTCACCTCACCTGATTTCTCCCAGACTTCTCTGCTTCCTTGCTTACACAGATACCTCACCCCCTTGCATTTGCTATAGAAGGCATAACTACCTCTTTGTCTTTATATTTCTGTAATCTTAGTACTTGATTGGAGCCCAGTTAAAAGTAGAGCAGAGTAATAAAAGAACAGAGGTTTCTGTCCCCGTGTATTTTCTAGTCTTCCATTTTGTAAGCAGATTAGTAGATAACAAAGATGAAACCTTTTACATACTCTGTGTGATATTAGGTCCTCTGTCTTCTGTACCTGGAAGTACCAACATGCAAAAAGGTCATGCTTCCATGTCAATGAGGAAAGTAGGGCTCTTTTTACTATAAAACAAGGCTAGAACATTCTATTTCAAGGACCAGTATAATCAGAAAGAATGTTAGGCAATCACTGCCTACCTTAGAAGGAATAAAGATACCCCAAATCTGGCCAGCTAGTCGACCTCTAGACAGCACCTGTGCACAAAGGTAGAGGCCATGGGATCTTTGTCAGCAATTCTGAGTAACATCTTCTCTACATAGATCTCATTCCCTTGGAGCCACTTGAATATGAAGAACTTAAAATTTTGACAACTTCTGGTTTAGAGCTGAAAGAAATCAGGATAAACTGGGTCTGCAGAATAGGAACCTGGGGATTATTTGGGGTGAGCTACTGGTGTTTGCATGGTAAATGACTGCTATAGACTTATTCATATCTCTTCCATTCTTTACTGCAGGAAGGTCAATATACATTTCATGCATTGGCTTCTGGAAGATAGAACTAGCCATGTGCATAATCAAACCTGGGCCTTCCAGGAATGCCACCATGATGGAGACCTGGAAGAGGAACAGAACTATGAGGATAAAGGGATCTAAGATTTTCCGAGACTCTACCATTTCCATGAGTTTCACATACAACATTTTATTATATCTTTGCAAAACTCTCATCCTGTGGTTCTCAACCTATGGGTTGAACCTTTAGGGGTCAAACAAGCCTTTAACAAGCATTGCCTAAACACATGTGAAAACACTGGTAGTAACATTATGATTCATATCAGTAACAAAATTACAGTTATGAAGTAGCAGCAAAAATAATTTTATTGTTGGAAGTTACCACAACATGAGGAACTGTATTAAAGAATCACATTAGAAAAGTTGATCTGGAGGATATGTATTCTTTTTTGCAATGCTGTTTATTTTTTAAATTACCATAAAGGTCTAAGATATTATTATTTTAATTTCAAACAAAGTGTGTAATAGTGGATTCTTCTTGTGGCTCATCTCCTGCACCCCTCATTTCCCTGTAACCACCCACCCAGCCTACATTGTTCATCATGTCATCTGTGTCCTTTATTCTCCGCTAGACCTTTTTCATGTCCTATTTTCACTCTCATGGTCTCCTTGCTGCATTCTGAAGATTTATATAGTAAATACTCAGTTATCCAGACACAAACACATTACCAGCTATGAACTTTCATGTAAAAAGAGAAAATATAATTTTTGTTGTTCTTAGTTTGGGTCACTTCACTTAATATTATACCTTTCAGATTCATACAATTTTTGGAAATTTTCGTTTTTCTTTATAGCTGAAAAAAATTCTGTCTTGTGTGAGTATTGTCCATTCATTTGCTGATGGACATCCAGGCTGCTTCTGTTTCCTTTCTTCCCTCCCTGAACAGAGCAGCACTGAACATTGATGTACAAGTACCTCTGTGACAGTCCTTCAGATACGTTCCAGTGAGGGTCTAACTGGCTCATATGGTAGTTCTATTTTTAATTTTTTTTTTTTAGAAAAGTCCATACTAATTTTCAGAATAGCCATATTGATTTGTACTTCCCCAAGAGGGAATAAGGTTTCTCTTTGCAAACATCTTCACCATCTGACAAATGTTCTCCTATCCCCCATCCTAGTCCTTTCATGCCCACTTTGAAAGAGAAAACTATAGAGGATGCCATCCTTTACCTTGCATTTTAAAGTCAGTCAATGACTAGACTGATGCTTATACTGGGATATTTCATTCCTGTAGGAAATAAGGGAGGCAAAAAGCAAAGCAGAGAGACTGGGAAGCATCAAAAAAAGTAGAAATTACATATAGATAATAAAGAGAAGGGAAGGTATTGGACAGATGGCACGGGGGCTAACACTGCTTTTGCAGAGGACCTGAACTTGGTTCCTAGCATCCATGTCTGGTTACTCACAACCACCCACAACTCCAAGTCTGGGTTTTCTGGTACCTCACTTCTGGCATCAGTCAGTACTGTGCCCCTTCCTCCCAACACACACACACACACACAAATTTCCAAATAAATGAAACATTAAGACAGGAAAAATGAAAAGAGAGAGGACTCGTCTAGACTCATGAGCAGTACTTTTGTCTGTATTGGAGGTACATTCCAGGATAACTTGCAAACAGCAGACCTGCTAGGCTCCAGTGCCTTCTGTATTTTCGCTTGCTAGACTTCATTTATATTTAGGTCTTTTTCATTTCTATGGAATTACCTGAGTTTCGGTGAATCTCTGTCTCAATGTGGCTGATAGAATAGGTACAACAGTGAAATATTTCTTTTGCCTTGGGGTCATTGTAGTAAACAAACCCATAGCTAAGTTAAGTGTTGATGTGATCAGCAGTAGTAATACTTCTGCATCTTCAGCAGATTAGCATGGTGATGGAACCAGTTATGGTTGGTACTCACTGTCTCATCCATCCATTCTGACATGCGAGTTAGGGTTCCAGCTTCCTGTCTCACAGCCTTTCACTGACTGCATTCCCTTGGGGGTAGGGGAGATGCCAGTTCTAAGAAAGTGTCATGTTTGCATCATTCCAATATCTTTTAAAAAAAAACTGAAACACTTTAGTTACAATTCTTCCTGGTTTTTATCCTTTCCGATTTGTTGTCTGTTATAAATATTTTCTCTGGCCATAATTCTGCTTTGTTTGGCAGAGGGAAAGGACATTTCAGAGAGATGCTTGTAATTGCAAAGCAGTTTCCCATTGTTTCCCTTTTCTATTCCTCTCTGCAATCTCATCCTCTGTCTATCTCCCCCACCTTCCCAAGGATCCTTACCTCCTATCTTTTCCTCTGATTTCTAGAATAACTTGACAATTGTTCTTTTCAATACCAATTCAGTTATCTGCATCATGCTTTTGCTTTTTAGATCTCAATGCTGATTTTAAATCTGTTGTTATTTTTTAAGGTGTTTTGTGACAGCCTTTAAACCTTTCTGCTTATGCTGCTTTATCTCAGAATCTTACTGTTTTTAAGCACACCTGTCCTTCCTTTCTATATTTCTTTTTCATTTCATGTTTCTTCTTTATCTTAGAGAACACAAATCAGATATTTTTTAAATTTTATGTATTTTCTCAGCAAGTTTGAAATATGGGTTTTCCTTCTGAGCTGTCTACAACTGTTCTTCTGCAGTTTCCCCAATGATCATAGTTACATCTAGCAAGATAGTGAAACATTTGGCAGGAATCCAGAGTGACATCCCTTCAGGCTTTGTCTGGAGTTTTGTGCCTCTGCATGTTTTTAGAGATGAGATTGCAGGAGATGCCTGTGTGTGTGCTTTGTCCCTAGCTTCCACTCAAGCCTTCTCAAGTAGGCAGCCATTTCAGGTTGCCATCCTCATGGAAGCATGAAAGAGTATCATGTGTGCAAAGGACTCCCAACACTACCCCCAAAACTAGATGGACTTTTAACTTGTTTTCCTTACACAGTCAGAGTTTCATGTATACATGTATCTGTTCATTTGTTTGTTTTTGCTTAATGTACACTTTTTCTTTTAAAAAGAAAAGGTCTTTTTCCCCCATGTATCCCTCTGTTCACCCATCCTTCTCTATTCCCAATCCCTCTCAGTCTGCCTTCAGCTTCCCTCTCCCCATGATCCCATCCCAGGAAATCCCAAAGTGGGTCAGCTCAGCAAAGTGCATCCACTCCAGGCAGGTCCAATTTTCTCATCTCAATATCAAGGCTGGATTAGGCACTCCTCTGCAGGGAATGGGCTCCAAGGTGCCAGTCCATTTACAGGAACACAGTCTGATTCCACCCCTCAAGGCTTTACATACTGCCCATGCTAATCTTTATTTGTCTACCCTTGGAGAACCTATCTCTTTGTCCTGTGGTTCCCCAGGGGCTGTTCTTGATTCAATGTGCTCTCCAGAGCTCCAGGCAGCCATCTCTGTGGAACTCCTCCTCATACTCCCTATCTTCTTGCTCATAGAGACTCTTCCCCCCACTCTCCAGCTGTAAGGGGAGCGCAGACAAATGTTCATCCATGGATATCAGCCTCCACCTCCATTCATTGTTGGACGTAGGTTCTGTGATGACACTTAGGGTTGTTATTCATTTGATTATAGGGGAAGTTCTGTTTAGGAACCCCTTCCATTATATGTTGGGGACCTATCTAGAGACACCCTGTGGGTTTTTGGGGGTTTCCCTAACACGTGGTTTCTTTCCAACCCCACACTGGCTTCCTCTATCAAGATATCCATCTTTTTTTTTCTCCCTCTTTGTTGCTCCTTGCAAATCATCTCCTTGTTTCATGATTTGTTCCCATCTCTCCTTGATCCATACCTGACATGGTCCCAATTTGCTAATGATATCTTCTCTATTCTCTCTTCCTAGGGGACTTACTGGATGTCTCACTTACATTCTTTATGATTCCAAGGTGCTTAGGGGTTGTGGTTTGCAGCTTGGGTATTCTTTGCTTTTTGTCTAAAATCCACTTATGTGTGAGTACATCACATGCCTATAATTCTGGGCTTGTGAAGCCTCACTCAAGAGAATATTACCCAAATCCATCCTATTTTTTTCTGCAAATTTTAGGATATCATTCTTTTTTTACTACTGAATAGTGCTCTATTATGTTAATCCTTCTTCACCTGAAGGGCATCTAGGTTGTTTACAGGCTCTTGCTATTATGATTAATGCTGCTATGAACATAGTTGGGCTAATGCCTTTGAGGTACAAATATGCAACCTTTGGTTATATGCCCAATAGTGGTATTGCTGGATCCATGGGAAGGTTGATTCCAAGTTTTCTGAGTAACTGCCGTGCTGCATTCCACATTGGCTATACAAATTTACTTTCCCACCAATAATGGAGGAGTATTCTCCTTGCTCTGCATCTTCTCCAGCATAGGCTGTCATCTGTGTTTTTAATCTTAGTCATTCTGTAAGGTGTAAGGTGGTATCTCAAAGTTGTTTTGATTTCTATGGCTAAAGATGTTGATCAATTTTTAGAGTGCCTTTCAGCCATTTGTAATTCTTCTTCTGAGACTTCCCTTTTTAGCTCTAAGCTCTAATTTTAAATTAGGTTATTTAGGTTTGTGGGCTCTAGTTTCTTGAGTTCTCTATATATTTTAGAGATCAGTCCTCTGTCAGTTATAGGGTTGGTGAAGATTTTTTTCCCATTCGTAGGTTGTTGGTCTCTCTTACTGACTGTGTCCTTTGCCTTACAGAAGCTTCTCAGTTTCAGGAGGTCCCACTTATTAATTGTTGTTTTTAATGTCTGTGCTACTGGTGTTATATTAGGAAGTTGTCTCCTGTACCAATGTGTTGGAGGATATTACTGACTTTCTTTTCTATCTAGGTCAGAGTAGGTGGGTTTATGTTGAGATCTTTGATCCACTTGGATTTGAGTTTTGTGGAGAGTAATAGGTTTGGATATATTTGCGTTCTTCTATATACTACCATTTAGTTTTGACAACACCATTTGTTAAAGATACTATCTTTCTTCCATTGAATATTTTTGGCTTCTCTGTCAAAAATTAGGTGTTCATCGGTATATGGGTAAATGTTGGAGCCCTCTATTTGGTTGCATTGATCCACAAGTCTGTTTTTATACCAGTAACAGGCTGTTTTTCTTATTGTAGCTCTATAGTACAGCTTGAAGTCAGGGGTGGTAATGCCTCCTGAAGTTCTTTTATTGAGCAGGATTGTTTCGGAAATCCTGGGTTTCCTGTTATTCCAAAAGAAGTTAAGTATTTTTCTTTTAAAAGATTGTGTTGTGATTTTGATGGAGATTGTGTTGAATCTGTAGACTGCTTTTGGTAAGATTGTCATTTTCACTATGTTGATCCTACCTACCCAGGAGCATGGGAGATTTTTCTATATTCTGATATTCTCTTTAATTTCTTTCTTCAGTGATTGGAATTTTGTGTCAAACAGATCTGCTACTTCTTTGGTTAGAGTTACATTAAGATATTTAATGCTATTTGCAACTATTATAAAGGGTGATATTTCCCTTATTTATTTTTCATCCTGTTTGTCTTTAGTGTATAGGAGGGCTACTGATTTTTTTTTTTTGAATGAATCTTTTATCCTGCTACATTGCTGAAGGTGTTTATCAACTGTAGAAGTTCCCTGGTAGAATTTTGTGGGTCACTTTTGTATACAATCATGTCATCTGCAAATAGAGATAGTTTCACTTCTTCTTTTCCAATTTGTATCTCCTTAATCTCCTTTTGTTCTCTTATTTCTTTAGCTAAAACTTTGAGAACTATATTGAATAGATAAGGGGAGAGAGGACATCCTTGTCTAGTTCCTGATTTTAGTGGGATTGTTCTCAGTTTACTTCGATGTTGGCTGTAAGCTTGCTGCGTATCACCTTTTTTGTATTTAGATATTTTCCCTGTATTCCTGATCTCTCCGGGACTTTTATCATAAAGGAGTGTTGGATTTTAGGAAAGGATTTTTTGGCATCTAAGGGGAAGATCATATGGCTTTTTTTTCTTTCAGTTTGTATATATGATAGATGACCTTAACACTTTTTTTGTATGTTTAACCATCCCTGCATCTCTGAGATGAAACAAGCTTGATTGTGGTAGAAGACGTTTTTGATATGTTGTTGGATTGGGCTTGCCAGAATTTTATTGAATATTTCTGCTTCACTGTTCATGAGGGAGATTGGTCTGTAATTCTTTTTCTTTGTTGTACCTTTGAGTTGTGTGGGTATCAGGGTGATTATGGCCTCATAAAAAAAGTCTGGCAATGTTCCTTCAGTTTTTACTGTGTGAAACAGTTCGAGGAGTATTGGTACTAGTTCTTCTTTACCAGTAGAATTCTGCACTGAAACCATCTGGTCCTGGGCTTTTTTATTTGGGTGACTTTTAATAACAGCTTCAATTTCCTTTGGGGTTATAAGTCTGTTTAGGTCATTTATCTGATCTTGATTTAATTTTGGTAAGTGGTACCTGTCGAGAAACCTGTCCATTTATTTTAAGTTTCCTATTTTAGTAGAATATAGATTTTCAATGTATGACTTGATAATTTTCTGGATTTCCTGGGTGTCTGTTGTTATGACCTCTTTTTATTTCTGATTCTTTTATTTTGGATACTCTCTCTCCCTCTCTGCCTTTTGATTAGTTTGGATAAGGGTTTCTTTATCTTGTTGACTTTCTCAAAGAACCAACTCTTTGATTCATTGATACTTTGTATTGTTGTCTTTGTTTTATTGTATTGATTTCAGCTGTACGTTTGATTATATCCTACCATTTACTCTTTGGTGAGTTTGCTTCTAATTGTTTTAAAGCCTTCAGCTGTGCTGTTAGGTCTCTTGTGTGAGATTTCTCTTAGTTTTTCATATAGGCATCTAGTGCTGTGAAATTTCCTCTTGGCACTCCTGTCATTGTGTGCCATAAGTTTGGGTCTGTTGTGAATTCATTTTCATTGAATTCTCCAAAGTCTTTAATTTCTCTCTTCACTTCTTTCATGACCCAGAGTTTGTTCAATGTAGAGATTATCAGTTTTCATAAATTTGTAGTCTTGCTGTGATTTTTTTGTTGTTGTTGAACTCTAGCTTTAGACCATGGTGGCCTGATATGATACATGGGGTATTCCCATTTTTTTGTATTTATAATATTTGCTTTATGACCTGGTATGTAGTCAATTTTAGAGCTATGGCAGGGTTTGCACTTATTAGTTGGCTCTTAGTTGACTCTTAATCAGCTCTCAGTCAGATCTCTCAGTTAGTTTTCTCAGTTTACTCTGGACCAGGACACTGCGGGATCTCCAGATTTCTATGTATGATGATGTAGTTTTCATTTGGTGTGGGGTTTGGCTGTGGGATATCCCTCCTGCTCTGTGTTGCTGGGAATTGCTGGCGTGAGATTCCCCCAGGTTTCATTGGTTTAGACTGGGACTGGGTGTGAGTGCCTCCCTAGCTTCAGGGAGAAAGTCTTAGCTTGGCCTAGGGATGGGGGTGTGCTCACCTCTTAGTCTGCTCTAGACCAGGATACCGTGGAATCTCCAGATGTCCATGTTCTGCTCACAGGTAGCTCGATCAACCTGAAATGCAGTGGTATCCTCTTACCATCACCTAATCTCCCAAGAGAAGAAAGAAAATATAGCCAACAGAGATTCTGATACCAACTATCAATTTTATTTTTAGTTTCTTTTTGAAAATAATTACAGGATTAAGAAAGTTCTTAGCGGTCACATATAGCATATCTTAGGCCCCAGGCTTAATCTTCAGCATTTCCAAAACTATTTAAATAAAACAGACATAGACATACACAAAATAAAGAAATTGCAACATCTGAAAGACTGAAGCCATGCATGCTCCTTTCACAGTTCTGGCTAAGCCTATTCTGCCTCACCTGGAAAGACCAGAATTCTAATAATAACCCTTTTCATCTTTTTCTAAAATTTAGCAGTATCAAAAAAGGTATAGAACCAAGAAAAAGTGAAAGGTCAAGATTGGAAAAAAAAATTCACAGATACAGCAAATCATTTTTGCTTTTTATAGACTTTGCCTCACCTCTGTCTTATACCATTTCTATTAGTGTTCACCAAACTAAAACACAGGAAAATCACCACAGTTAAAAACAGATTTTAATTGTTCAGATTTCAGCTCACATTGAAGTTAATATTGCTCATACAGTCCCAAAAGACACTGAGTGTTGTAGCTGTCTGTGAGTACTGAGTTAAAAAGAAAAGAAAAAGAAAAAGTCTGGTGTGAATAGTTAAATTGTTCTAATCTTAAAGCCTGGGTTTCTTTTTATATACTTGTGTCTTCAGTGTCTTCCTGTCACCTTGTCTTTTAACCAACGATCTCAGGATATCTGCACCAAATACAACATACAGTCAATAAATATATTCAGAGATATATGACCATGCTTGCTTTTCCCTCACCTCCTTGTTACCCTACCAACAAATAACAGCTTTGTGGCTTTGATGTCACATTCATTTTGGTGAAATGGAACTGGGTTAGCTCTATTTGGAGGACTTGAAATAGATCAGTGATTTTTATGAGAATCTTTAATAAATAGAATAAGAAAGCAAGCACAAAGGTCTTGACTATGTATTATGAAAGAAGCATGTAATTAATGAGCTCCCATCTTGGACCTGGGAAAAAGTTCAGATTTAGATACTGTAGAGAAGGGATGTTTGTGAAACACTGACTGTTACCACTGGTGTCTGAGCTTAAAGAACCATTATCTCCTCAGACCTGATGCTCTCAGAATGGTGTGCCTGGTTTGTGCTGGTATCTCTGAGAGATATAAAGTCACCTATGTAAACGTTGAAGAAACTGTAAACTGGCTTTAACTGCTGCTACAGAAAGAAAGTGCCTCAAATAGAATGAAGCCTTGCTGGTTGGTGCTCCCAGGGAGAGGAAGCAAGCAAAGGGAAGCACTCTGCTCCAGCCTTGTGTCTCCCTCTAGTGGCCCTGCTTGAAATTGTCAGTAAGGAGCAGTTTTTAATAAGTCTGTTTTCAGAAATCCAGTCTCAGCATTCCAAAGCTAAGAGACTAAAAATGGTCTGGGAGCTAATACATAATAGTCAAGTTTATAAAGAGTGTTATAAATAAGATTTTATTCAATTTTATTACATAGATACAAAAATAAAAGTAAAATAGTAAAATATTCCCCCTCTGAAATAAAAATTCACTGTATTTTGCCAAGTGAAAAAAATGGTTTCGTGCTGCTTCATGGAAAGAAGAAGTTTCCTTGTGAGATAGATAAGCCCGCTGGGAGGAGGCTGGATGAAGCCTAGTGGCTTCATATCCCATGGAAAGCTAAGAACAGAGTGCTGGGAAAGGAACAAGGAGACCAGCACCTGGAGATGATAAACCAGCTGTAAAACTGTTAGCTGTTAGAATCCAGTGGAAGAGAATGGAATGGCAGAAATCTCAGAGTTTGAAAGGGAAGTTATATCTGGAATTTTTAAAGGAGACTCCACCATCCTAAATCCTTAATCAGACAGGGGAAAGCATTGTGATTTTAGAGAGAGACACAGCCAGACTACTTGCTATCACCACCCTGCTTTCTATCTTTTCCTGTGTTATAGGAGGAAATCCAAGCTTCTTCAAGCTTCCAGATGCAGCTTCCCAAGGGCAGGAAGGAGGCAACTGAGAATTTAGATCTATGACTGCTCTCTGATCATCTTGAGGGAAAAAAAAGATAGGGGGTGTTCTATAGCAGAGCATATCATCTCATGGGTAAGATAGTGACCTGAAAGCAAGGATTTTGAAGGCTGGGAAGATCCACAGTAAGTACAAATTAGTAATGGAGCCAGCAAAGAAGCATGGAGTAAAAGTGGGTCATGGATTTCACTACCATAATTTTGAGCTACTAATGTCATCTCAATACAAGGTGACAGCCATCCACACAGAGGGCTTGTGAATTCAGAAAGCAAAACATGAGCCCTCCAGTGAAGCTTGTTCATCTCCTAATGTCCTAAGATCCTAAGGGAGACTCTACCTCAGGAAATTTCCCACTAAGGAGTTTGGTCATTGATTTGACTAAGTATTTATTGATTTAGCAAGTGAAGTAGACCTGACTTGTAATTAGATTTAGATAAATTTGTTATCAAACCTGATGGAGAGAGAGAGAGAGAGAGAGAGAGAGAGAGAGAGAGAGAGAGAGAGAGAGAGGAACAAACTGAAGAACTTTTAAAAGATTAATAGAATATTGAATTAATATCCACCTTTTCCCATTTTGTGTTTAATGGTTGAACACTACTTACACAATTTTAAATCCTTCAAAAACAATAGTAAAGATATGTTACTCCAAATCTTTAAGAAAACAATGGCATATAACTGTCTTTTGTTTTCCCAGGAAATGGCCCCATACCAGTTCATGGCAAAACACCCTTTTAGAAGACTGTATTATATTTCTTTTTTATTTAATGTTTTAAGTTATTAATACTATTCCTTTTACATAGCCTCCACTGTTCCCTGTTCCTCCCTTCCTCCCATTGTCCCCACCTTCCTCACCTCCCCCTCACCCCACCCTCCATCCACTCTTTAATATGGTGGTTTCTCAGAAAATTGGGAATCAGCCTTCCTTACAACCCAGTAATACTCTTGGGCACATACTTGTTCAGCTATGTTCATAGCAGCATTATTCATAATAGTCAGAACTTGAAATCAACCTAGATGCCCTTCAACTGAAGAATGGACAAAGAAAATGTGGTACTTTTACACAATGGAGTATTACTCAATGAAAAAAAATGAAATCATAAAATTTGCAGGTAAAGGGATGGAACTAGAAAAAAAATCATTCTGAGTGAAGTAACCCAGACCCAGAAAGACAAGCATGGTATGTACTCACTCATAAGTGGATAGTAAATACAGAGCAAAGGATGAGCAGGGTGGATCCCACAACCCCAGAGAAGATAGGTAGAGAGGAGGATCCTAAGAGGGAGACACGTGGATTGCCCAGGAAGAAGAAATGATTAAGACTTCCTGGATAACTAGGAGAGGGTGTAGAGAGAAAGAGAGGAGTAAGGGAAATGAGGGTTTGAGATGGTGGAGCTGAGAAAGGGACACAGAGATGAGCAATGAAAGAAATGGCTAACAGAGTGAGCCATCATGGGCTTAGGAAGACTGTATTCTATTTCATGATAACTTTTATTTTTAGTACTAAAACCAATACCGAAGTTAAGGTTTGGCACACTAAAAATCCAAGTATAAACCAGAATAAACATTAAAAAGTCAGCAAGCAGACCACACATGCCCTGTAATGAGTTGGTCAACAATGCTTCTGTCTTGAAGGTAAATCAGAGATAATAATAATAATAAAGGAAGCAGATGGCAGATTTTGTGAGGCTGCGTCTCTCGCTCATCCCAGACCCGCTTCAGCACCACTCCCTGAATCTCTCTTTTTCTATACAAGAATTACCACCAGAGCTAAATTAATTAAAGTTGGCTATAGGGTAAAAAGACCAAAGCACTCTGTACAAATGCATTAGATGCTGTTACCCTTCAGTGATGCTCGTAATCACTGCCGAAGTTGCAGAGGGCACAATCCAACTCATTTTTCTCTCTGACTCTTCCCTAGCAGTTCATTTGCATCATACCTTTGCTGCTCACATTTTTTAGCTCCTTTAGATGATTCTCACATTTATGTATCATCTACTTCTCTCTTTCCCATCTACAGGCCAAATCTGCATAGAGTGCTTTTAATTCATGTCTATTATAACATCCCAACTCCTAAGCCCCACTCTACTAACAGTTCAGGAGAGGTCCATGGGAAATAAACAAATGATAAAATACTCTGGGCTCCTTGATGTATCATCCTGTTTGGCCTAGCTCCATAATCACATTTCCATAAACAAGTTGCTTTTGAGATTTTTTTTTCTGTCCAAGATGCCTATGGTGTAACACTATTTTCTGTCTCCCCTACTGCTGACACTTTATTACCTTGTTTATAAAGTGCATCCTCCTTTTTCTGAAATGATTTTCCAGACCTTTCTCCATGGCCATATCTGAAACAAAGCCTGTTAATCTGAATCATTTTTGTAACATGTATCCAATGACCAAGTGAAATCTGCTACTAATCACTGGATAAACTCCAGTATATGGATGTCTCTACGGGAAAGTGACATTAATATCTTCCAAGTCAGTTTAATTTTCCATTGACTCATGGTTGAAGTTTTCCATTATACCAGGTCCATTTTAGTGATCCACTGAGTCAGTTGCAAACCCCAAACCATGTCAGCTGTGTGATACTCACTCCCACCCTGCTTATAAAATTTTTCTATTGGTCCAGGGATTAACAATTCCATCACCACTGCATCCTCTTTCTTCCATGTACTTATTACCCCTCAACCTCTTGGCCTCAACTCACTGTCTACCAACATATCTCTGCCTATATCTCTGTGTAGCGGGAAATCAGGAACTGTATATGTGAACGATCGCGTCATAGGACTGGAGACGAGCGGGGCGTGGTTAACTGAAAAGGATTCCGGAAGTAGACCTTCGAGGGAGGGGACCAAGACAGAAAGTCGTCATTCTTTCGCAAGGGTTCCCCGACCGAGTGCACAGTTCGCTCCAGCTGCCCGAGAGTTCGGACGTATGGCGTGGGGATGAAGAATCTTCCTTAAAAAGGCTCCGGCGCGCTGCAACCTCATCCTATCATCTTCTCTTAAAACCGGCTCTGTTTTGTAAGCGATTTTCACCAAATAAACCCTGTTTAAAACATATCTCAGGGCAGGTTTCTTCAGGTTCCTGCTTTGCAGAAAACATTGCCAGACATTCTTCAAGACACAAGGAGAAGCAACTGATAGATTGTGTCAGATTTCCTGCATCACTGAAAGGTTTGCCAGAGACTTTGGGCCTAATGGCTGAAGATGGATGCCCCAACGTTACAAAGGAACTTTGGGTGACTGTCCAGACAGATAAATGTCATCTCTGTCATGTCATTTTCTAGACTTTAGAAGTTGCTTACACTTCCTATTTATTTACATAATATTATATCCTTCTGTGGTCTTTGATGTGGTTAAAAGTTTAATACTTATAAGTATAGTTCTTTTTAGTTCAAAAGGTATATTAGGTATAAAACTTTAAACTCACAATAATAAAATAAATAATAAAATATTCTCTTTAATTTTAAAATACAAATAGATTAAATATTGTAACTATAATTCTTGCTTGAGAGCTGTTCTGTTGTATATAATTTTGCTATATAAAAATTAAAACCTTCCTTTTTAATTAGACAAAAAAAATATAATAAAATGTTCTCTATACCATGTAAATAAATAACTGTTTAGACCCATGCAGGGCACCATAAAAGTAAATAGAGAATCAAAGGCAGCCAAATAAAAAAAAAAGAGTAGAGTTTACTAGTCGCCATCTGTCCCCCCCAAAAAAAACATGTAAAAATTCAGGTGAGCCACGGGCTGCAAGCCACGTAGTAGATAAATTCATAAAAATGAGTTGATTTAAAAAAAAAGAACTAGCTAATAATGTGCTTAAGATATGGGCCAAACAGTGTTAAAATATATAAGCGTATGATTCATTTCTTTTAGAAAACAAAAGCCGCGGGTGCGCGAACCAGGTTCCTAGCAATCCTTAATGATGGGAACTCCATAGCTTCCTGCCACCTCTGTGTTTTGTTGTAAATGCACAAGGAACACCTTATTTTCAATATATTGGCTTCATATCATCATTGTAAATCTACCTTGCCCCAAGTTCAAACACTATTGTCTATACGTTCCATAATTCTCCTTATTGTGCAATTTCAAAAATCCATATCTTTGCTCATATTGCTTTCTTTCTTTATTATTCAACTTTGTTAAGACCCACTGCAAATGTCAAAACCTTTTCTGCTGCTCTCTGGGATTCTCAAACCAAATCGATTGCTCATTCTTTCATTTATGAATGTGTAAAATGCCAGCACACTGAACAAGCACAAATTATAGGAGTATATACTTCAAGAAGACTTTGTTTTATCTCTTGATATATCCCAGTATGTTATGCTCAATGATAGACTGCCCTATTCTTAGATAACAACACCATCCCCGGTTTCTTTACTTTGCAAACACAGCTTCAATGAAGACATAAGAGGGTCAAGTTCTAAAATTTTTTATAGTTTACCAAAGCAGTACTGGCTACTTATGCTGTAGGAAGAATCATGTTGCTGTTACCTTTGTCAGTAATTTTGAAGAAGAAAGAAAAAAACAAATGGTCTCTGTACTAGACACTTGTGCACTCTGGCTCTGCAGTTTCTTTCCTAGAAGAATTGCCATAAAACTGTATTATTCTTTCCTCTTCACAACCTTAAGAGTGGGTCCTAGACATGCTCAAAATAACACACACACTCTTTTGCCATTGCTCTCTGTTACCTACCAGAACGTGCTGGTAAGATCCTATTTCAAAAGATACTATACACCATGGTCATAGGGAATAGAGAACAACGCTGAGCTGAATGGAAAGTTTCCTCCTTCCTGGTCAGCTTTCATATTGTTGGATGGTGCTATGTAGGCTGTTAGACAAGAAAAGCCATCAACAGTCTTTCCTAGCTATGAATTCTGCAAGCTACAATAATGATCTGCCAGGCAGTAGGTACACTGTGGTACAATTATGGCATAACTATGTAAACAATGTCAAGCCTCTTTATGATGATCTGAGGCCTGTTCAAACAGAAGGAACACAGGCTTACTATAACCATGCCCTAGAGTACATGCCTATGAGTGTCATAGACCCAGTCAGGTAACCTACTATCATTACATTGCTAAAGAGTCATGCTTTCAAACATGTTTTCAAATATTCATGGTTATACTCTGATTGTCATCAGCCATCATCAGTGAAGCCCCCACTGCAGTGAGAAGCAGCTATTTGGAAACCCATAACTGGCCAGCATGCTGAGTGAGACCAAGTGATAACAGAAAACCAGGCCCTAAATAAGACAGCTGTACCACTCCCTCCAAGGCTCAGAAAACATCACAAGAGGAGGTGGAAGAAACAAAAGTGACTGAGGACAGGCAGTTATGCAGCAAAAGGAGTATTCTAGGCATGATCTGCCCATTGCTATCATTAGGTCATTGTAGCTATGGTTATCTGCACATGACCTGAACACAGTTCGGCTTGGCAATATTTCATCATAGACCAAAAATTACCTGTGAGGAATACCCCTCCCTGAGGGAATAGTGAAATTTAAGTTATTAGGTAAGGGATATCATTTCATTCAGTTGTATGAAAACTGACTCATTTATTTTGAATTCTTACTTTGTGATCCATTATTCTTTATTTCATAAAATGCATTTTTAATATTTTGATGTAAAATAAGACTTGAATTGCAAGATTTTGCTACACACAATTTCACCTGTATGTGTATAAACTAATTGTTAAACATGTAGTTTGTTTTCTGCCTATCACTAAATCCGAATCAGAATACCTCTTGAATTAACAACAACTCCATTATCAGCCAAGGACTTGTGGTGATTTCTACTCATTTGCTGGGACAAGCTGAAACTCTGGAACTGGAATGCACTGTGGAAGAGAAAGTTCTTAAGTTCATACATCCAAAATCAGTAGCTATGCATTCTGAATTGTATTTAAGATAAATGAAGTTAAAAAAATTATCTGCAGATTGCTACAGAAAAGGCATCTAGTGGATGAGCTCCTCTGCCCACTGTGAAAGGTCCCGGACCCTTCGCTCCATCCTTCCCTCCTTCTCTTCCTCCTTTTCATCTCTTCCATTCTATCTCTTCTTCCTCCACTTTTTCCCTTCCCCCCCCCACTCTCTACCCTCTCTTTCTTCTCACTGTGTCTTTATCCTTCTGAACATTTTACAAGGTCACCATACTGCATCCATCAGCACAGTCACAAACACAGTATTAAACTAAGCTTGAACACAAGAACAAATTTTAAAATGTGGCTGTATAGTAGAAAACCATCTGGAACCGCCAAGCATACTGGACAGCAAAGGTGAAGCACTAGAAGCAAGGGAGTGAAATAGAAGCTAAACTATGGAACTCTTTTATTCTTCTACTTGTATTATTTATCTTAAATCTGTGTGTGTGGCTTTGTGTGTGTGTGAGCTCCTGTGTGTGTGCTCTTGTGTCCCTATGGCCACATGTATGCCATGACATGCATGTAGGGATCAGAAGATATCCTATGGTATTGTTTCTAGCTTTCTGCCTTCTTTGAGACAGGGTATGCTGTTGTTTTGAAGTTTCTTATGCTAAGCTAGCTTGCTGCAGGCTTCCAGGGATCCTCATCTCCCTGCCTTCTACCTCACCGTAGGAGTACTGTGATAAAAGGCGTGTTCCTCTGTTCATTGATTCATAGGGGTTCTAAGGATTGGAACTCAGGTTTTTATTCTTAGGTGACAAACACTTTTTCCCCTACTGAGTCAACTTGAGAGAACTGATTCACAGATGTCTTAATACTGTGCACAAACTTTTAAAAAGTCTTTGACTAACATACAAAACCCTGCATAAGTAAGGAAAAGGAGCCAGATATGTCAACAGGCTGGATTAGCATTTAAGCCGCCACATATCACAGGTGTGCCTGTCACATTTTATGATGATAAGCAATCACCTATTTTAGACTATTATCAAATTGGCTATGGGTTAGGCTGTTGGTATAACCAAAGTAGTGTGCTCATACAGTATACAGAGGCTCTGTGTCCAATCCCTAGCACAAGAAACAAAAGCCCTGGGGAGATAAAAGAACCCAAATGATAAAGTTTAACATGTTCAAGATAAAGTTATTTAAAATATAATAATCAAAAAATATGAGAGTGTTGAAGATGCAAAAAAATCACATAATGACAGTAAGCCATCAGTTATGTCCAGAGATGAATATTAAAATAATAAAAAACGCATTGACAATTCATTTACAATAAAAATAGATTGTCAATCCCAGCAAAGTATAGAATAAGAAATATAATAAATTTTACTGAGTTATAAAATGTAATGCCTAAAATAAAATCTCCAACAAATGTGTTTAATATTAGTATACCAATAAAAAAGAATAAGTCACAAAATAAAAAGATAGGCCACTAGAAAATAAAATATAAGAAATAGATTAAGTACAGTTTAATGTGCCAGGAGACAATTTTCAAATTTCCAAAGTGTCAGTCACTGAAGAAAGGGAAGGAAAATTCTTGAAGAGTAACATGGCACCAAACTTATAAATTTGTTCTAAAAACACTATCATCTATCTATATAGACACTACCTATGAAGAGTCAACATACAATCACTGGAAAACACCATTATACAATTTCAAGAAACCAACATAAAAAGTTTGAAACCAGCAGTCCGTATTAACTAACTTACACATAGAGAAATAATTATTGACTGATTGCAGGCTTCTGATTAGAAACTATGACAAATATAATAGTATGGAACAACATCCTTGATAACCTGCTGGTCTACTATTACCAGTCTATTGGTAGGTAGAAGAAGGGGGATTAGGTTCTGGACAAATGATACAAAATTCTAGTTTGAAGAAAGGGCTACGTTCGAGAAATTTATTGCACAGAAAATGACTATATGTAATAAAAATGCTTCCCATTTTTGAACATTACAGAGTAAATTTTAGGTCTTAACAATGCACCAACAATATATAATGTAATAATGTGTTAATTATCTTCATATAACTACTCTATAATATGGAACTCTCTAAACATCAATCAACAAATGAAGGCCAAACAAAGGCATTGCTGAACAAAGAAAGCCAGTGTGAACTTATTGTCACAGCATGCAACATGAACAATGATAAAAGAACTTACAAAAGAGAGAAACATAAATTTTCACAAATACACAAAAATTTTAAGGTGATAAACATAAAAGAACTATTTTCTTGTTAATTTCTTTAAAAGTATGTGTATTCTAAAAATATGTGGAAAACATCTCTAAATCGCCTTATTCATTAAGGTGAGTAGATTTACTACATATTGCTATTTAAATCTCCAAGAGAATCGAGAGTCAAAAAGCTTATTTGGTCACAAAGTTCCTATGATGTATATAAGTAGCGCTTTCTGAACTACAAATAGAATTAAAAATATTAAGTGTATATATTACAATCCAAACTGCAACCATACATGAATGCACAGACAGACAGACAGACAGACAGACAGACAGACAGACACACACACACACACACACACACAGAGAGAGAGAGAGAGAGAGAGAGAGAGAGAGAGAGAGAG
The DNA here is from genome assembly GCA_004025045.1 of Sigmodon hispidus. NCBI lineage: Eukaryota > Metazoa > Chordata > Mammalia > Rodentia > Cricetidae > Sigmodon > Sigmodon hispidus. Next base: position 152,718 of record PVIH01001778.1, read on the forward strand.
AGAGAGACTTGAAAAATAATAGGGTCCCAAAACATTTTTAATACTGTAAGCATAAAAACATTACTAAATGACTAGCAGTCATGGTGATGGTTTCTGTGGTAACTGTACCAAGCTCTCCCTCCTTCTCAGTGACTGCATTCAGGAAGCATGTTGATGCAATATTATCAGAGAAGAGTGGCCAGATTCTGCTAATTCCTCTGGTCTCAGGATTTCAGTGCTCTAATATCAGCAACTTCTAGTCTATGTCACCCATTTGTAGATGGGCAGACTCATGAGACTGTTGGCTGCCATTCATATGATCCCATAATATATGTGGTAGAGAGTAGACACACTGGGAATAGATAAAGAAAACAAATGCTAAGTCATCCTGTCATTATGGAGGGTGTGCTGAGTCCTGAAACACGGTGACTTTGTAATTCATTATATGAACCCAAAACTGTTTTATGATTTTTTAATACTTTTATATGTTCATTTAAAGTTTTATAAACATTCTAGGAGTAGCAAACAAAGGAATATAATTATGAGTATACATCCTTTTTTTAAAAGATATGAAAATTCCAAAGGTAGCAGTGAACCGTAACTTTCACAATGTTTTGAACAATGTTTATTGACCACTATGCAGTCTGGTTGACTTTTTATCACTATACTGGTAACTACTGTCCTTGTTGTGACATAAACCAGACAAAAGCAATGTATGGAAAGAAAGTTTATTTTTGACTCATGGTTTCTTCCACCATAGGATGAAGTCACTGTGTTGGGAATGTAAAGCGGTTGGTCACACAGCTTCTACTTTGAGGCAACAAAGAAAGAACAGTGTTGTGTTTGGCTCCCTTTCCTCCCCTTTTTAATTCAGTCAGAGCCACAGCCCGTCCCTCTTTAGTTAAACCTTTCCAGAAACACAGTCACGTGTGTCCTCATGGAAATTCTACATTCGATCAAGGTGACAATAAACATTAGCCATTGTAACCACGACAAGAAAACAGACTGAACAACTTGTAAAGAGAAAATGGTTATTTTGGCTCACTTATTCCTGTCCATGGTCATCTGGCTCTATTGTGCTTAGACCACGGTGAGGCAGTACATAATAACACCATGGTGACAAGGGAAGAGAATATGGAATTTGGTCCTGTTGCAGCAGAAGTGACCAGGACAGCATGTACCCTAAGAATACACTTCCAGTGACATATTTGTTACAGTTAGAAGGTAGTGCTAAAGATCAGGGATTCAGCATATGAATCTGTGAGAGCATTTTATATTTATGCCATAGCATAGATATTTTAATTAGATGAAACCAAGCAGGTAAGCATCTCAAGAAGAATAGGGCCCACCTAAAACTTCTAATCTGTCTTGATTACATTTTCTGGGACTTCCAGTACCAGATCAAATAGAAACAAGAAACCATCTTGGTCTCACTTCTGACATCAAGTGTCAAAAATCAATATGTCAAGAAATATGTTTTTCACAGTGAGTACCTTAGAGATGCTCATTCTCGCTTTCCTTTATGTTTTTGATGTTAACAACTAGAGACAGTAATCAAATCTTTTTTCTCTATGTATGTGTCACAATGATCACATGGCTGTTCTCTTTGTAAATATACAAATGATGTCCATTGATTTTCAAATGTAAAACAAGAGTTATAGAGTTAGATAAAGTTTGCCTGCTCACAACATATCATCTTTTAAATATATCATTGCATTTTACTTACTAATATTTTGCTTAAGATTCTTAGAGAAACTATTATTATATAGGTCTTTAATATAATCATATTTTTTGTTTTATCATATTGTTTACTGATAGATTTTAAAAACTGAACCATTTTATTATTTTAGTGCCTGTGCTTTAAAAATTATCTCATTATTAATGGTAAATTATATTGCTGCCCTCACCAAAAAAAAAAAAAAAAAAAAAAAAAAAAAAAAAAAAAAAAAAAAAAAAAAAAAAAAAAAAAAAAAAAAAAAAAAAAAAAAAAAAAAAAAAAAAAAAAACAGGAAGAAAAATGCCAGATAAGGCAGATGCCATGGAGCAAAATGGAGAATGCTCAGCTAAAGACTCAGTGGGGCAGCAAAGCCTAGTGTGTGCAATGGGAGCAGCCAACAGAAGGAAGACAGTAAGGCATCAATAAACGGACATCCTAACAAAATTGAAGACACTTCCTTTGTGAAATGAGAACCCCAATTTGTAAGCAAATGAAAGCTGGAGATAGGAGTCCAATTAAGTGGCATAGTAACAAAGAAAGTGAGATCTACAAGGAGCTGGAGATCATAGATGGATTTCAAGACAGCCAAACAGCTACCAAAATGCATTCAAACCTTCCATGTTAGAAAATGGAGGAAGACAGAGACATGAGGCTGAACCTGCAATTAGCAGGACTTTCAGTTCAAGTAGTAACTTAAATCCACCCACTTAATTGTCCCTAGAACAACTTTACTAACATGACTGATGAATTATAAGACTGGGAGAAACACATATCACCACTTGAAGGTAAAGAGACATATTACCCGAAGTCAAAACAGAAACTCAAAACCTATGTGTGAGAGTAAGAGTAGGGGATAAAATAAGCAGCCTCCTTTGCCTCCAGACTTGCCTGGGTTTGTGAATGAGTGAAAAGCTTCTGGCAAGCTCCCAGCATCAAGACCAAGTTACAAGGAACACAGCCTCAAGGCCACCTTTGGCATTATATAATTGCAGTGTGCAAAGGCAGCCAGGAAAAGCCCATGTGAGCAGCATGTGAGTTGTACTTATGGACACTGCACTAAAGAAGGGAATAAGCACTGAACCTAAAGGAGCCTAATGAGAAAGGCTCTTTCCCTGACAGGGGAAGAAGATGGGAAAAGAAATCAGAAGAGGTTTGCACAGAGTCAAAGCGCCCCATCTATACAGACACTGCTCACTATGGTTTTAGTACTGTCTGCTTCCATAAAGCTGACCACTTATTTCACCAAAGTAACTGAATTGAGGTAGCTACATTCTAAAGAGGAGGGATGCAGTGTTTAAAATGAGTCAATTCTATGCTCAGTGGATGAGATTCCAACCTGTAGATGTATTCTTATAAGTTCAGCTTTCTTCAAGTGTTCCCTTATCCTTCTGTAACTATGAAAACTGTCCCATACTCATCCCTCACATGATGCTATCTGTGATTCTGTGGTGTTAGGATCAAACTGGAAGGTATCTCAGATATGGCTGCTTTTCTTAAATGGTCAAATTGTGAGTCAAGAAAATGTGCTTTTTGCTTTTTTTTTTTTTTTTTTACCATTCTTGATGGATGTAACATCAAGAATTTGGTTATAGCAACACAAAATAGATGAAGATACTTTTTGTTCATTCATATTTGCTCAAATAATGTACAACACTGCCCAAAAGAAAAATTTAACAAATGTTAGCATGATCCATTCAATCATCTAACCATAGAATTAGAGAAGAAATTTCTGCCAATTAGTATGTACCCATGCACATCTTGATTTCCAACAAGACAACAATGAAAATACTTCTTTAATGTGAGCAAACAGATAAAGCAGCCTGGTAATAGGAGCAGAAGGCTGACATCAAATGTTTCTTTCTAAAACAGACTTATTCTAAGAAGACAAACATCCTTCAGGATGTATTACTTCTTAAACTCACCAAGATCTATAAAAACTGAAAAATCAGAGAATAGTGTTGTCAAGTGAAAAGTTAGCAAAAACTATAATGGTAAAAGATGGATATTATCAGATTTGGAACTGTAAAACAGAAATATGCATATTTCCATAAAGATGCATGCACACAAAGAAAATGAGGGATAAATACAAAAAGAAATTACATGGAGTTGCACCTTGAAACTTCACATAGAAAATTTTTATTGAATGGATTTATTAAATTACATGACAAAATTACTCTGAAATAGATAAGGAAAGGCATTGAGGACTATTATCAAGAACAAAGAAATCTAGAGTATGTTTTTCTAATATATTTGTATTGATTACTTGGAAATTTCCATAATACACCCCAATCATAGTCACTTATCAGCTGTCCATGCCCACTGCCCTTGTGACCTCCCATAAAAGAAAAAGAAAAATTTAAAAATACCAAGTCCAATTTGGGCTGCCAGCATAATCATTTGATCATGGTCAAACTCCTAGTGGCCAGCCCAGAAAACTGAGTCCTTCCCCATTCCCACCCCTGCTAGAAACCATCAACCATGAAGAGCTACACTTCAGCATCCCTCTCACTGTTGTTAAGAGTCCTCTTTAATGGCTGTCAGTCTAAACTGTTTCTTTATGAGGAAATCAGAGCAGGGAAAGAGAGGCTGTCACAGAAGCCTCTCTGTGACAGATGTCTCTTATTCTCAACTGTGAATCTGCGAACTTCAATAACACTGAAAAAGAAGCTTCCTAGCCCTTGACAGTGAGCAATAGCACAGATCATGGACTTCTACATGGACCCTGGTCATCATAGGCCACATACTGCAACATGGTCTATGGTGCCAATACAGATCACAAACATAAACACAGACCTTGGCTGCAGCATGGGCCAGCAACACTATCATGGCCCTGTTTTTGAAGATTTTAAACTAATGGAGTAATATTATGTGGCCATACCTTATTTGGCCAAGGAACCATGAAGCCCATGAATACACTATGAGGACACTCTGAAAGTTACGTTTGTTTGCACAAACAGTAAAGGCTTACAGAGTGGTTGTTGTAACTCTGTTGCTGAGTCTGCAGCTCCTTCATTTTTCAAGAGTATAAGGTCCATGGGAATTTTGTTTCAGAACATGGGAATTCTGATGTTAGAATGAGGAAGCAGTTGGGGAAGGGTTAAACCGAGGCTCTCCTAGTGGAGAACAAGCTTCTCTGTCCTTATCTACCTCAAAAAAAATCTGTTTACTTATATGTTCTTCAGCTGAGCATAGGAGCCTCAGCCCTCACTGCTGTGATGATAGTAACTGTTATATTGATACATATGCCAAGGAAGCTCCTGAGGATGAGGGCTACACATGAATCTATAAGCTAGCTCCCTCATTTACACAAAAAAAAAAAGAAAACAGAGAAGCAGAGAGAAAACATCACTCAATATTTAAGACAAGAAAAAGAAAAGAAAAAATTCTTAATAAGAGAGACTGGCAAGATGGCTAAGCATGTAATAGAATTCACTGCCAACCTTAAAAAATAGAGCTTGATCCCCTGGACCCAGGACTTATGAGGTAGAATGAGAGAACTGAAACCTGAACCTCTGTTTGTCAATAGAAACAAAACTCTATTTATCAATAAACATCTTACAAATTAAGAAAGTATTAGTAAGGAAAGGGCATTAATGACAAAAACAAATCAAGAATATTTCCTGTTAACTGAAGAGTATAACTTAACACAAACTATGTGCCCTATGCTTGAAAATACTGTGCAAGAAGAGATGTCTAAAAATTGTAACGAAGGCTTTATTTTGTTCTATGGCAGCCTAAGAATGAGATGTCATTAGGAACAGAGCATCAGCACTAGTAAGAATCCCTAACTGTAAATGCATTTTCTTCCAAGTTAACTTAATGACTAGGAGAACAGTTGCACAAAGAAAGTGATTACGAACCTCAAAGATGAATGTGAAATGCAGTGTAGCTCTCATCCTGGAGACATGAACAGGGCATTGATGGATGGCAGGAATTTTATCTGATACATTTTCCTTATGCTCATTGTGGAATATCCATTTTATTCTTCTCTTTATTTAGAGGTTTATCAGGTCCTTATCCATAGAACTGAACTTCTAGGTCATTCTCATCCCTGTTCACCATGTTTGAAACACTTTCACATGAAAATGCAAGTCACTTGTTCTCCACAGTATCAGTGAAGTAGGGCCCTGGACTAGTTCTAGAAAAACAACCTCCTTTTTGGTGGACAAAGTTCCTTGGAAATTGTCTTTCTTTTCTGTCTATACCTAAATTAGGTTAAGGTGGAAAATTTTTTTAAAATCAAACATCAGGAGTTATTTTAAAGTTATGAAGTAATAAAATTATTATATTAATATTGCAAAAGTAGGTCAGATACACAGATTACCACCAACAAGAGAAGTACAACAAAGGAAAAGAACTGGAGAATCACATACATATGGGAACTTGGTAGACAAACAGTAAACATTTCTAAAGGGTTTCAATTATACAACAGAAATAAAATTTTCCTCCTATGATGACATATATGAAAATAAATTAAATGTGTTCTCATAGGCATCTTTCCAAGACAAAGAAAGTAAAATGATTAAACAAATGACAAACAAAATTAAGAATTGCTGCAACTGACTCCATTCACACTAATAGTTATATGTACGACAAAAATAACTATCATGTAAAAACAATCACAGATATGTTGGCAACTTATGAATATAACAATAAACAGCAATGGTTTGATGTCTGAAAAAAAGTTCTGGACTCCTAAAATTCAGTGAAAATGAAAGAATGCTGACAAATCAAAATGTGAAAACTTCAGATATGGAATTTTAAAATAAGAAGTGAGTGAAAGTATAAATGACTGTCCCCAAAATTAGATGCTTCAATATATCATGGCTTTAGCTCTCAATGACATTAATAAAAATGGAGGATCTATGAAGTCAGGATTTAGAATAATGTGTATTCTGGCAGGTTATTAAAGATGACACTTTTCCAAAAACAATGTCCATTATACAAATATAAAGACAGTCTCACAAGTGTGTAAAAATTGTATGAAATAAGACATTCACATCTCTCATTGATTATAATAGTCAGAATTACAGGCACTTAAATATTATCAGTAGAAAAGTCATTCATTTGCTTGTCCCACATCAGGCTAAGAGGCAAGTAACACCCCACACAGCCCAGGCTGAGGTCCTGGTCTCCTGAACCTCGGCCCTGGGACACAGACCTTATCCCCACTCAGTTCTGCCAGAAGAGAAGACCCTGCAGGCCAGAAGCCCCAGTAAAACTTAGTACACTGGACACCCCCAAGCTATAAAAGCCTGCTCCATTTCCCAACCCACACCATCTCCTGGGCAACCTCAGCTGCAACCAAAACCAAGACCCCCGGCACACATCAGACTAAGAGCTACTGGATCAAAAGTAGCCACCTGAGACCCACAGTGTGTCAGCATCTACTGGATTAAGAGGGGGTCACTGTGACACAGAATAAACTACATCCAAGTAGACCAAGGACCCAGAGTGGACCAAGGGAGGCTTCCTGAGACACAGACACAACCAGAATAGATTGCACCAAAATCAGCTCCCTAAGATTCAGACAGATCATGCAGTGAAGTGGGCAAATGCCAGTACAAGAATACATATACCAACATAAAGAACAATATGGTACCACTAGAATCTGGTGGCTCTATAACAACAAGACCTGAGCATGACAATGCAAAAGAAGCAGAAAGAAACGATCTTAAAAACAGCTTTATGGAGATAATAGACGGCTTAAAAGAGGATATTAAAAAATCCCTTAAAGAAATAAAAGACAAACAAAAAGTTGAACAAGATCAACAAATCCCTAAAATAAAATCAAGAAAAAGCAACCGAACAAGTGAAGAAGACATTTTAAGATTTAAAAATTAAAATAGAAGCAATAAAGAGGGCACAAACCAAAGCAATGCTGGAATTAAAAATTCTGAAAAAATGAGATGCAAGAATAACCGGAAAAAAAAAAAAAAAAACTGTGGTGGAATGCACTGTATGTTGTAAATAAAGAACTGTTTTGGCCTATGCACAGCACCATAGAAGTGGGTGGAGAATCAGAGGGCAGGCAGGTAGGAAGAAGGGTGGAGTTAGTCAGTCTCCATCCATCCCCTGAAGAAGCAGCATGTAGGAATCCAGATGAGCCACAGGCTGTGGGCCACATGGTGGAAAGATTAATATAAATGGGTTGATTTAAGATGAAAGAGCTAGCTAGTAATGTGCATAAGATATGGGCCAAACAGTTTAAAGGATATAAGCGTATGATTCATTTCTTTGGGGGACAAAAGCCACGGCATGCAGACCAGGTTCCAACCACCGCCACGGGCCGCGCCAGGTACAAACGTCTGGCCCCAAACGGGTCGGGAAAAACATTCTACAACAAAAAACCTGCAAGGGATGTAAGAGTCGTAACACAAAATGTCTAGGAAATATGGGACAGCATAAAAAGACCAAGTCAGAGAATAATTAGAAGTGAAGAATACCAACTCAAAGTCACAGAAAATATATTAAAATCATAGACAAAACTATCACAAACTAAAGAAGAAAATGTCTATAAATATATAAGAATCTTACAGAACACTAAATAAACTAGACCCCCCCAAAATATCTGCTCATACATAAGCAAGCCATTAAACCTATAGAATAAAGAAAGACTACTAAGAACTGCAAAAAAAAAAAAAGGCCAAATTACCTATGACTCATCAGAATGACACCAGATTACTCAATGGAAACAATAAAAGCAAGAAGGTCCTGGTGAGATGTTATACAGACACTAAAAGACAATGGCTGCCAGATGAGCAAAACTATCAATCACCATAGATGGTGTAAATAAGATATTTCATGACAAAACCAGACTTAAATAATGCTTTCTACAAGTCCAGCTCTATGGTAAGCAGTAGAGGAAGAACTCTATCCTAAGGAAGCTAAATACACCCAAGAAATTACAAGCAATAGATAACCCTACAGAAGAAAAACCCAAAAAAAGGAAGCATACATGCACTACCACCGAAAATAACAAGAAATAATAGCCACTGGTCATTAATATCTCTCAATATCAATGGACTCAATTCATGTATAAAAGATACACCCTAACACGATGGATACAAAACCAGAATCTATCCTTCTGCCTCATACATGAGACACATCCCAACTTCAAAGACACATACTGACTCAGAGTAAAGGGTTGGGGAAAGATGTTCTAATCAAATGGTCCCAAGAAACAAGTTGATGTAGCCATCCTAATATCTAACAAACTAGAATGCAAACTAAAATCCATCAAAAGACACTAGGACAAACATTACTTATTCATCTAAGGAAAAATCCACCAAGATGAAGTCTTAATCCTGAACATTTATGCCCCAAACACAAGGGTACCTATATATGTAAAAGAAACTCTTCTAAAGCTTAAATCTTTTATCAAACCCCACACATTAATACTGGGAAATTTCAATACACACTCTCACCAATAGATAGATCTACCAGACAGAAATTCAGCAGAGAAATAAGTGATCTAATAAATGCTATGACTCAAATAGACTTAATAGATATATACAAAGCTTTCCACACAAACACAAAGGAATATACCTTTTTCTCAACACCCCATGGAACTTTCTTTAATATTGACCACATACTTAGTCATAAAGCAAATTTCAGTAGATACAAAAAAAAAAAAAATGGGCACAACTCCTTGTATCATAGCAAACAACCATGGTCTAAAGTTAGAGTTCAACAACAACAAAAATCACAGAGGACTGATCTGACAGAGGACTGATCTCTAAAATATATAGAGAACTCAAGAAATTAGAGCCTAAAACCCCAAATAATCCAATTAAAAAAATGGTGTTCAGAACTTTTTAGTTTAGGAATTCTCAACCTAAGAATTACAATTGGTGAAAACACACTTAAAGAATTCCTCAACATCTTTAGACATCAGAGAAATGCAAATCAAAAGAACTCTGAGAACTCTTACACCTGTCAGAATGGCTAAGAACAAAAACACAGATGACAGCCTATGCTGAAGGGTATGTGAAGCAAGGGGAACACTCCTCCATTGTTGGTGGGAGTGTAAATTTGTTTAGCCCCTTTAGAAAGCAGTATGGTGATTCCTTAAAAAATTTGGAATCAATCTTCCCAAGGATCCAACAACCATTAATGGACATATACCCAAAGGATGCACATTCTCACTCCAAGGGCATTAGATCAACTATATTTATAGCAGCATTATTCATAGTAGCCATAACCTAGAAACAACGTATATGCCCCTCAACTGAAGAATGGATTAACAAATTGTGGTACATCTATGTAATGGAGTACTACACATCAGTGAAAAAAATGACAGCCTAAAATTTGTAGGCAAATGTATGAATTTGTAGAATATCATCCTGAGTGAGGTAATACAGGCCCAGAAAGATAGACATGGTATGTACTCACTCACAAGTGGGTTTTAGACATAAAACAAAGAATATCCAGGTCTAAAACCACCAGCCCTGAACAGAAGAAATTTTCAAGAGATATCCAGGAATTCCCCTAAGAAGAGCAAACAGAGAAGATCTTCTTAGTAAATTGAGATCACAACAAGGAGTCAGCAAGAAGAGGTGGGAAAAAATCATGAGAGAAGAGAAGATTGAGTGAGAGGAGCAACAGAGCAGGAGGAAAAAGAAATGGATATCTTGATAGAGGGAGCCACTGTGGGGTTAGAAAGAAACCTGATGCTAAAGAATCCTCCAAGAACCCACAAGATGTCCCTCCATAGGACTCTAAGCAATAGTAGAGAGGGTGCCTAAACAGGACCTCTCCTATAATCAAATGAATGACCAGCCTAATCGTCATTATAGAATCTTCATTTAGAAATTGATAGAGGCAGAAGCAAATCCATAGGAAGCACCTTGCTGAGCTCCCTGTCCAACTGAAGAGAGAGAGAGAGAGAGAGAGAGAGAGAGAGAGAGAGAGAGAGAGAGAGAGAGAGAGAGAGAGAGAGAAGAGGTTATATGAGCAAAGGGATCAGGGTCATGTGGAGGAGGCCCACAGAGAAAACCGATCAGAGATATTGGAAGCTCATTGAATCAGAAACTACCTCTGAGGAAACTTCAAGGAAAGAAACTAAATCCTCCAAAGGTAGATGACTGTCAAATGGTGTGGGCAGTTTGTGGAGCCTCTTGCAGTAGGATCAGACTATGCTCCTGGTGCATAAACTGACATCCCAGAGCCCAATCCCTCCAAAGGAACACCTAACCCAGCCTTAATACTTGGATGCAGGACTGACACCTACCTCAACTGGATATGCCAGACTGAACTGACCCACCATGGGACTCCTTGCACTCCTTGGGGAATGGATGGGCGGATGGAGATGGGGGTAGGCTGAGGGAGGACTGGGAGGGACTGGGAGGAAGAAAGGGAGGGAGAGCAATGGTATATATGGAAAAACCTTTTTAAATAAATAAAAAATAAAAAAGTCAGAAAAGCACTAAAAAGAAGTCATTCAATTGTATAATTACAATTATATCCCAAAATATATTGTGAAATCATTAAAATATGCATGTACCTATATCTGTCAGAAGGACCCAAAGACACTGTTAAATGCTCAAAGAGCATTTTGCCTAACAGGAATAATATTAGCTATGTAATATCATTTCCTTCAATATTTATGAGTGAATATATGTAACTAAAAGAATTTCACATAATTAGGGGCGTTGTGCACAGAATATACCTTTAAAGTTATTCGTATCAGCCTGGATGACAAGTTTTCAAAATTAAAACCCATGGGATTAGAGAACAGACTACCTGACCTTTCAAGATAACCCATCCTTCCTGCCAACTATGGGAAATGCAATCTTCATCCATCCGTTCATCCATTCTTCACTTACTTCCTCCTCAGTGCCTCATCTGGGCTCTGGTGCAGTGACATACCTGAGATCCCAAAACTTGGGAAGCTGAGACAGCAAAATAAGTAGTCATCTTTTTTATTGTTATGACAATTGAAATCTGGGGGAGAAAGTTTTATGACAGTTCACAAGTTAAAATGATGCATCCCATTATGGTAAGCAAAGCATGGTAGCAGATACATGAGGTAGTTTAATACATTGTCTCTACAGTCAGAAAAAAGAATCTGAATGTGAATGTTCAATTGTCTTCTTCTCCTGTCCTTTTCATTCAGATTAGGAATCTACCCCATGAGAAGATGCCACCTACATTCAGGGTGGGTCCTCTGTCTTCAGTGAAATTTCTCTGGAAACAGCCTCACAATGTGCTCAGAGGTAAGTACTCTAGGAGACTCCACACCCAGTCAGGGTTGTGCTTTAAGGTTAACCAGCATCCCTGTTCTCCATAATGAATGCCTTGCCTAGGCAGAGATACAATTGGTAGTTTGGATATTGTGAGTGTTGCTAAAAGATGCTGGGAAGTGTAAAATTGGGCTATGAGGTAAAAGCTTGCTGTCCTTGGAAGACACATTCCTCCCTTATCATACATTCCCCTATGCTGCTGTTTAGCGATTATAAGGCATCTCTAAATACAGCCAACACCTCTCCTTGCTTGGCTCCCTATTTTCTTTAAAATTAGAAACTAGAAAGAGGCATTTAGCTAAAAGAGAATGAGGAATAAAATAAGCACAAATAAAATTAAAGAAGTAACATAATACATAACAATTAGTATATCAGCATTTAAATATGTAACAAAATTAGGTTTTATGACTCTTAAAACTCAAGAAAATAAGACAAGGAAATATACAGACACAAATAACACACACACACACACACACACACACACACGCATGCACACATGCACAGCGTACATGCACATGTACAGATACACCCCCAAATGATTTTAGAAAAAAAACTGAAGACAATGATATGAATATACACACAAATACAGACCAAATGTATCAAATAAACAAAATTTAACTCTGAATTTTATTTAGGAGTTTCTATGTAACTTAAACACACTTCTAGTAATAAAACAACCTGCCAGAACAGCCACTCTGTACTCCAAAGATTATTAGGCCCAAATGGCTTCAGGTCAAAGTCTTGATGATGCCATATGGTAATGAAAAAAAACAAAACCTTTGTGTCACCATGTTTTAAAACCCCATGAAAAAGTATTTCTGGGTTAATTAGTAGCATAAAAAGTTTAAATATGTTTAGACATAGCTGACTAGAGCATCTTTTGAAACAATATAGTACAAATCTAGCGCATATGCAGAATGTGGCTTTTCTTATTGTCAAAAGGAAAAGGTTTATTAAATTATTCAGTAAGTGAAGTTGGGTACTTCATTGGAGATTATAGCAGATATCCCAAGGGATACACAGATATAAATTTTTGGGAGATTAAAACAAAACATTTTTTCTGTTTTATTGTTTTGGTTTGTTTGTTTGAGACAGTGACATTACATAGCCCACAATGGCCCACAACTCACTACCCTCTTGTCCCGCCCTCCTGAATGCTGGGATTATAATTATGTGGTACTGTTTCCAACATAACTTTGTTTTATTACTATTATAAGTAGACTATAAGATATACCAGATTATTTTTATATTTGTCTTATATGGAACAAGGTCTTTCCTTTTTTTTTTTTTAAAAAAAAAATGCTTTTGTTTTTTTTTAATTTAATTTTTAAATTTTATTTATTTTTATAGAATAAAGTGTTTTTTTACCCATGTATTCCCTTATTCCAACTCCCTTACCCCTCCTCACCCCTCCTGGCCAGCCTTTGGTCTCCATTCTCCCCATCCCCCATCCTCCCCAAAAAGGGCAAGAAGTCCCAAGGATCAGTTCAGCATCCACTCTAGGTAGGTTCAGTTTCCTCATCCTAATGTCATAACTGAGTTATGTGTTTCTGGGGAGACTGGGGGGGGGGAGGTGTGTGCCATGTGCTCCAAAGTGCCAGTCCATACATAGAAACACAGACTGATTCCTCCCCTCGAGGCTCCACATACTGCCCATGTCAGTGGACAGTTGCCTATCTTTGGAGGCTTTAGTTCCTTTTCTTGAAGGTTCCCCACTCGCTGTTCTTAATTCAGTGAGATCCCCAGCGCTCCAGCCGGCAATCACTGTGGAAATTTTCCTCAAAAGCCCTATCTTCTTCCTCATATACAGTCTCCTCCCCTGCTCATAGCTGGACCAGGAGCTCAGCCCAGTGCTCAGCCATGTATCTCTGCCTCTACCTCTATTCATTGTTGGATGTTAAAGTTCTATGATGGCACATTTGATTACTATGGGGGAAGTTTTGTTCAGGCAACACCTTCAGTATTGGTTGGAGACCTAGCCAGGAACATCCTGTGAGTTCTTGCAGGTTATCCTAGTACCCAGTCTTTTTCCAACCCCACATTGGCTTCCTCTATTAAGATCTCCATCTCTTTTTTTCTCCCTCCATGTTGCTCCTCTCACTCAGTCATCTCCTTCTCTCATGATTCATTCCCACACCTTCTTGGTTGTGGCCCCTTATGCTCCCAATCTGCTAGAAAGATCTTTTCTATTTTTCTCTTCCTAGCGAAATCCCTGGATGTCTCTCTTAAGATCCTTCTGATCCCAAGATCTTCAAGGGTTGTAGTTTTCAGCCTAACATCCACTAATGAGTGAGTATATCTCATACTTATCTTTCTGGGATTGTGAAACCTCGCTCAGAAGGATAGATCTTTCCAAATCAATATAAAAATCTAGAGGTGGTAAAGTAAGTGGCTGACAATTTGGTTGTATATTTCTAAAGGAAGTTTTATTGCATAAGGTTTACTAAACAATGCCAGCAGGCGAGGACGTTTAGGAAATGTCACCCTCTGAAAGAAAAAGTAAAGTAGGAGAAACGAAAGAATTGATTTGGTAACAAATAGACAAATGGATGGATCCAAAGTCCATGTTTAGATTGGATAATAGAGTTCAGAAAATAAATAGGTCAGTTCACATAAAAAGCAATTGCTATTGTCATTGCCTCCAAAAGAAAAGCTAAGCAGGGCATTCAACCCATAAAACGCTACTGGTCATTGAAAGGAGAAAAATTCAGAACAATAATCTGAGCTTTAGTGCATATAGCTATCAATGTTGTAAGTTGGAATTAAGTTTACTGATATGAAAGACAATAGGTAGGTAGGTCTGTTTTAGGCTATAAACACCACATTCTATGTAGTAGTTGGGAATCACAAGGGGCCACTTAAGTTTGAAAGGCCCTTTGATATCTCCGTAGTGCTTTTAGCTGAGTAATCTCATTTAATCCTTTGGAAAGTCTATTAGTGAGATAATATCAGGAATATTTATCTAAGAGAAACAGAAGCTTGATGAGATTTGTGAAACTTCTCATGGACCAGTCAGGGAGCTGGGGCCTGGAGATTCAGAGTCAGGGCCTACTCTGACACAGGAGCAACAATACATTCCCTGTGCTTTGCTACCATCACTTAATACTTACTCAGCTCAATTTCAAGGTGTAGGAGTGAGGTTAAAAGAACAAGTCATAGCTGGCCATGGTGGCACACACCTTTCATCCCACCACATGGGAGTCAGAGGCATATCTCTGTGAGTTCAAGGCCAGCTTGATATAGAAAGTGAGTTCTATGACAGCTAAGGCTATACAGAGAAACCCTATCTTGAAGAAAGAAAAAAAATGAATAAACCTGGACACATCCATGTTCATGCAGTTATAATATGCTTCTTTGAATCATGAGATTAAAAAGAGATAAAGCAATACCAAATGTGCAAATAAGAAAACAAATAATTTAAATGTAAAAATTCAGATGTCCAGAAGTGGATGTAGTCGAATCTATTCTCTCATGGGAAGAATCGTGAAGGAAAATGTGAAAATAGATGTTAGTTCATGTCTTGCAAATCAGTGTGCTGTAGACCAATGTGCTAATTGTCACTCTATGTTAGGTATTTACATAATCTCCAAATTACTCTGCACTGATGAGTTGGCTGGACTTGGAATCATTCAAGAGATACACCTCTGGTTTTGTCAGGGGCCATTTCCCACCTTGAATATGGCATCATCCATGGGATGAGGTCTTGGGTTGAGCAAAAGGGGAACAAGGAAAAAGCAGTTCTGAGTTCCCTCATTCATCTCCCTCTGCTACTGTACTTAGCCTTTCAGAAGTGAGCAGGCAGCCTCTGACCTCCGCACCTCTCCACCATTAGATACTGCATCTCCTCACACTCTGAGCCAAAGTTTTGTCTTTCTTCAAGTTCTGGCTTAACAGGTATTTGGTCTCCGCAATGAAAAGGGACATTCTCATACCTAGTGTTTGAGTTGTGTATGGCATGTCAGCTTGGAAATAAGAACTCAGGAAGGGTAACAGTTTATCTTGAATTGATTAGGAAACAACATATACTGTATTTTCTACTTAATCACGACTAAGAATGAATCCAGGAAGACAATGGGGTATGGCTTCAACCTCAATTGTACCATAGGAGACCTGTGCACATATTAAAATTCTAGTAAGTGTCCATTTAAGGAGATTTCCAGGTGATTCCATGGGTGGGTGAGGCTGAACATGGGATGATTAGTTAGCAAGCCCTCCACGACTTCACATGAGGAGGAGAGCACCTCTACCGAGGTTAGATCTTGCTTTAACTTACTCTTGTATTTTATAAAATATGGTTCTAATTCCAAAACCGTTTGTTTATAAGTTTGTTATTGTTAATAAAATGGTATATTTAAATAATAAAAGAGAGATGAAGTTATTTAAAATAAAACTATCAAAGTAGCCCCAAAATCTACTTCTTAAGGGGGAAGGGGCAATGAGGAGAAAACAAACTGAAAACATTGGAAAACCCCCACTGTGCCGGAAAGAGCAGAGGCACTGGGGACAGCCACATCAGTGTTTAGTCTCTTCTATTTCTTTTCTGCCTGTGCATGTGCATATACTCATATGTGTGTACATATGTGTGACAGTAGACATGCCCACGCATACATGCATCTAGAGACAAGAGGTTGACTTCAAAGATCTTTCTCAAAAATTCTCTACCGTATTTGTTTGAGAAGAAGACTCAGTAAACTTGGGGTCCACTGATTTGGTTGAACTAACTGTTCAGCAAACTCCCAAAATCCTTTCTCCACTCCCTCAGTACTGAGATAACAAACTTTACATGGGCACTACCAGTTAAACTCAGGTTCTTAAGTTTATATGACAAGTATTTTACTTACTGGGTCATCTTTAAACCAATTATTTGTTTATTCATTTATTAAACATACTCTCTAATTAGCTAGAGCTTACCGAAAACTGGCTGGTGAACGAGCCACAGAGGTTTGCCTGTCTCCACAAGCCCAGCATTGCTATTACAAGTATAGTCCTCCATGCAAGACTTTTTATGTAGCTACTGAGAACTGAAACTGGGTCTCCATGCTTGCACTGCAAGTACTTTACCCACTGAGCGACTTTATCCTCAGTCGCTCTTTTGCTTCTAATTGATTGAATGGTCCATATATAATTTATAATGCATTCACATATACCTATATGTATAGACTTCCTATGAAAACTTGAAGGAGAGAAGGGAGAGGGATGGAAGGCAGGCAGGCAGGCTTTGAGATGCTCACAGAAGAAAATGTACTACTTATTTGCCTTCACTATACCTTTGTTGGGTAGAGTACCCGAGTTTGCTTCCAAAGGTATATTCCCCAAATCCTTAGTGCGATAGGGACACTAATACTCCCTTTCTGGCTCCTGCCGTTATATTAAGTATCACTGCATGTTTCTGTACTTTAGAAGTGAGTCATAGTGGAGAGTGGGCTTCTGAAGTACAGGTGCAGACAGGAAACACTACAGCGACACTTCCTCTTTTCCCGTCTCTTTTCTCTGTGCTTGGCTCTTATACAGCAGAAGCATTTCCTCAGCATACATGCTAACTTAATCCCGTTTCCATTGGTTTATTTGGAAAATACAGATATACAACAAAACAGCTCTTCTTGCAGCCATTTTGAAATTCACAAAAACATATAGCAGTTGGCCCCACCTGGGTTAGTCTCTCTCACTACTTAGGCAGGTTTTTTGTTGTTGTTGTTGTTTGTTTGTTTGTTTGTTTGTCTAGAGCCACTTTGGGTGAAGTACAATCAGTGTGGTGTGGAGGAGAAGGAGCCATTCCAGAGAAAGAGGACATAGGTATCTCAGAGAGAAACATAGCAACAGGAAGCTACAGGAGGAAAAAGAAGGAAGCTGACAGGATTGTTACAAAGAGTAATGGACAGTGATTAATGTGGCCAGAGGTGAAGAGCAGCATCCCACAAAGGTTGACAGCTGCAGGGTTTGGAAGCTTTAACTAGCCTCGACAAGAAGAGTTTTAGTGAAGCAATGAGATGAATCAGATTGACCATATTTTAAGATAGCAACAACACCAGTAACCAAAGCCAAAGGGACAGGTGAAGAAGTGACAGGAATGCTCTCAAATTAATTTTGTTGGAGTTGTTAGAGTGCTAGAAAGGTTATGCTCACAGGTCAATAATGTCATCGCTTTATAATCCTTGGTTCCTCACTGTCCTTTGCAGGACATAGGTGAGGCCATGAGCTGACCGCAGAAAGAAGCAGATGCCTTGTTCCCCAGTCCTTCAGCACCACTTACATGCTTAAAACAAATTGTGTCTTTGCCTCAGCTAAACACATACACGGACCACAGGGGATAGTCACCACACAGTTTCTCACAGTATCTTTACCAATAGATCAATTTATATTTAAAATGCCCTGTTTGTCCAATTCTCTGAAGTTACATCCCTTCACGCTTATGAATCTTTATCTTTCCTACAAATCTTGTGTCCCTATCAGTCTGACTGTAAAAAGATCTTTAATGTATTCCTTTGCAGAAAATTTCTAGTCATCCATAGAAAGTTAATACTTTTCTCTTTTATTCCAAGGTTGAATTACTGAAAACCCATGGGTTGCTTGAACCATAATTCATAACAGTAACAAAAGACCAGTTAGGAGGTAGCACCAAAAATAATTTTATGACTGGGGGTCACTACAAAATGAGGAACTGTATTAAAGGGTTACAGGTTTAGGAAGGTTGAGAACCACTGATCTAGCACAACATTGACACCAGATTTTATCATTCGTATGCTTGTCTAACTTGCAAAGGTACCTAAGCCAGGTCTGCACTACCCAGTCTCTGTGCTCTGGAGAGGCACAGAGCACTGCTCTGGATCTTCCCAGAGCTCTTCTTCCTGAAGGCCAGCCCTATAGGATTCTTTACATACTCTCAGGGGAAAACAAATGAACAAACAAGCAAAACAAAACAATAGGATAGTTTGGTCCCAAACACCTGTTAAGAGTCATGCCATATTCTGTCTGCTACATTGAGCTTTGAGCATCCAAAGCAGCCTCCACAATCCTGTATCCTTGCCTCACCTAATAGGAGAGATAGGACCTGTCTCAGCCCTACCCTACCCATTTGGACCTATTCTGCTTCAGTTATGGAAACTAGGTGCCACAAAATCAGGTGTTGTTTACCCAGAAGCTCAGCTCAGGATTGAGGAGTACTATTCATTTTGAGTATTTAGGAAGAAAGTACTTGAGTCTTAGATTGGAATTCTGTAGGCCGTGTCTGGGCTAAAGCCCTGCAGGTGGAAGGGTGAATTAGTTTATATAGAAGCCCTAGAATGGGGAAAGAAAAGTAAGCTGAGCACGAATCTGTACTCATAGTAGGAAAGATTGACTTCAGCACATAAGGTGGCATTTTTTCATGGATCAAAAACAACAATGCCTTGGGTTGGGTGAGTTTGGAAAACTGGATGTCCTAATGTACCTATTTTGCACTTTACTTTCCCTTTGGAGACTCCGTCAGGTGTTGGCATTAAATACAGTTGTCTGATTGTGTTACTGAGCTATTAACAAATTATTTAAATAATTACTATTCAGATTAATTAATCACTAAAATTTAGAAATGTAAAGTTGTAGCTGGCAAAGCTGTTAGAAGGATTTAAATAGGGATTGTTTGACACAGAATATGGCTGTTCAATGTTCAACATACAAGTTTTATTATCTGGAGGGTTTTGAGATCCCAGATGCTCAGTGATTAGAGTTAGTAAATGTGAGTAGGGATTTTTGTTTGTTCTAATGTCCTTATAATTATTATGTTTGGAGTGAAAAGCTGGCAGGAACTGTGAGAAGACACTGTATACTAATTAGGAAAAAAGTGAAATCTAAGTAGGAGCCTCAAATAAAATAAATTAAATAACATTGTAAAGAATTGTAAAGAATTTGATTGGAGCTGCCGGGACTGGACAGTAGTGGAGGGAGCAGTTCGAGTATCCATATTTCTGTTTCTGTGTCCAGTAGAGTTTTGATTCATCATGGATAGCCTATCATCAGAAGAAATTAAGCAAAGAGCTCACCAGGTTACTGATGAGTCTTTGGAAAGCATAAGGAGAATCTTGGGTTTAGCCATTGAGTCTCAGGATGCAGGAATCAAGACCATTACTATGCTGGATGAAAAAGAGGAACAGCTAAATCTCGTAGAAGGCATGGACCAAATAAATAAAGACATGAGAGAGGCAGAGAAGACTTTAACAGAACTCAACAAATGCTGTGGCCTTTGTGTCTGCCCTTGTAATAGGATGAAGAACTTTGAGTCTGGAAAGAACTATAAGGCAACGTGGGGAGATGGTGGAGACAACTCACCTAGCAATGTAGTATCTAAGCAACCAACCTGGGTAACAAACAGTCAGCCTCAGCAAACCACAGGAACAGCCAGTGGTGGATACATTAAACAGATAACTAATGATGCCAGAGAAGATGAGATGGAGGAGAACTTGACTCAGGTGGGCAGTATCCTAGGCAATCTAAAGAACATGGCCATGGACATGGGCAACGAAATTGATGCTCAGACCCAGCAAATGCAAAGGATCACAGAAAAGGCTGATACCAACAAGGATCGGATTGATATTGCCAATACAAGAGCAAAGAAACTTATTGACAGCTAAGGCAACCACTGCACTTGGTTACGAGTGTCTTAATTCTCTAGCCCTCCTCAGTCACTACGTATTCAGAGTTTGAAAGTTTGCAAAAGAAGGACCAGAGGAGGAATACCTCCCTACTTTTGATTTTCTGTCCTTTGGGGGTAGGTTTCTGCTCAGACTGTTTTACAGCCTGTCTCTCAGTTCACACTCTTAGGCTGCTTTCTGTGCATCACACATAGTCTATCAGCTGCTAAGCTTCTTTTGCTTTCATGGTTTTGGAAGCATTTGCCAGAGCCATGAAGGAGGCATCTCTGTTTGAGTAGCTTTTGTTCTTGTTAGTTGGTTGTTTGGTTGGGGTTTTGTGGTAAAGAACAAGAGGAAAGAACAAGAAATGAAGTTGTTAACTCGTTACAGAGACTACAGGTCAACAGAGCAGGCTAATGCCTGGGGTGGGAGCGTTTACTTACACATTTTGTTTTACATCACCATTTTGAAGGTTCTGCTCCAAGGGAGAATTCAGTGGGTTTCCTTAACTTGATCTCCACTTCTGAATTCATATTGATTTGTGGATGTAGGTTCTGGAATCCCGTTTTATATTGCACATGCAGGAACACTGTATAAATGAGTGCCTTTATTTCTCATATCATGAGTCATATCATGGACCATTGGAAGCCTATTAACCTTGCGTCATTCATCTTTTAAAGATGTGTGTATATGTGTGTGTGTGAAATATGAGACTTCCTCACTAAAGCAGGGCTTCAAAATTTTGGGGAAAGTTTGACAGTGTATCATGTGAATTCAGATTTATCTCAATACTAAGAATTACTTTTAGATATGAAAAATAAAACTTGTTTTGATCTCAGGTAGAAAAATGATTGTTTTGAGTTTTGTATAGTTTTAGACATTTAAAAAGTTATAATTTGTTACTAAAAAGTGTTTGGAAAATTATGCCTTTGGATTAATTATTAATGACTGCATTACCACCCTCTCTACCATATGTACAGAGTCAAGTTTATGTAGATTCTGAAGGACTAGGAAGGCTGAGTTGGTAATTGTTGCCTTCATTTAAAATTAGCATCTGTACATTTCAGAGTTACCAAAGTAAAGTATTGCTTGATTCTTATAATTAAATTTTGTAACTAATGGTATTGTTCTTTCAGATAGGTAACATGTTTATGACTTATTGGTGGGGGCAATCATTTAATGAGCTTTTGTTAACAACTCAAATAAAGGAAATGTTCATACATCAAGCACTCCAGTAGAAAGCTTCATTAGCTCTTTTCCAGTTTTTATTAGAAATGCTTACAGGAGTTTCAAGGATTTGTCAGGAGTCCATTTTAGTTATTACTTGTCTCAGTCATTTGAACTTAAATACACTGAGTATTTCTGAGTGAGAATTACAAGTCAATTACTAAAGATGATATAGCTAGCTTAGAGATAAAGGGTGAAGAGGACAACATTTAAGTAAAGCAAAAAAGAAATGTTCTACATTAGAATGGATAGTTTGTCAGGTGCAGGTATTGAATGTATAATGTATGACTAAGTATAAAACACTAGAAGATTGTGCTGTACTTAAAAATATTTTTTTAAAAAGCATTTAAAAACCTAATCCTAATTGATCTTATAACAAAAACCTGGAGCCAGATATTGGGGGCAAATTCTAAAAGATCATAGACAGAGGAATAAGCAACAGGTATTTCTAACCTAGCCAGTGTCTCAGGCCGAAAGGGCACGATCTTGTCTTTACAAATCTTCATACTGAAGCCTCTTGAGTTCTCACCCAAAAGGGAAGAAACAAACTGTCTCTTTCTACCTTTCTCTGCCCAGCAATATCACTTCCTGGTTCAAACTTCCTAGTGTTAGGATTAAAAGTGTGTGTCGGAGCTGGAGAGATGGCTCAGTAGTTAAGAGTACTGACTGCTCTTCCAGAGGACCGGGGTTCAATTCCCAGCACACACATGGAAGCTCACAACTGTCTGTAGTTCCAGTTCCCAGTTCCAGGCAAATACAAAGGCAAATAGATTAAAAAAAAAAAAAGTGTGTGTCACCACTCCCTGACCTTCATGGCTAAATTTGTGGCTGACTTTGTCCTGTGATTTTCAGGCAAACTTTATTGAATTTGTAGTATATTACTATATATCCCCTTTTGATTCAAAAATAAAAAGGTTATAACTTATATAAGAAAAACTATACAATAAGTATAATAACTATATATAACATATGTAGGAAATAAATAAATCAATAATGTCCAGACCATTAACAATTGACAGATTCAGAGAAAATACTTTATTGTTGTGCCCAAAGCTCGACCTCCAAAGAGACTACTGGAGAGAGAGATGCCCGGCATACAACAGCAAGGTTTATTGGCAGTGCAATACAAGCCAGGTTGAGAGCTCACTCCAAGAGCAAGCAAGGAGGAGCTACCTGTCCTTGCTTACATGAACTTTTATAGACAAAAATCTATAACAAAGTTGGTTGCTTGGGGACATGGTGCTGGTGTGCTACTAATTGTCTTGTGCACAGGGACTTTTCTGTCCCAGGACACTTTTGGACCCCATCTGGGTGGAATCTACCTGGGCAGACTTCACCTAGGATGTCTGGTTTTTCCCAGAAGTGGTCGGGCATAAGATGTGCCCTTGGCTAATACTTGGCCTATTCTTCTCCCAGAACTGGGAAAGCATCTTGGCTAATCTACCAGAACTGGGCAGGCCCCCTGAAGGAATACAAAACTAAACTTTATTTTACCTTTTTCATAAAATAGCTACTAGATTGCAAAATAGGGTTTCTTGAGCTATGTTTTCTCTCTTTAATTATTTTTTTCTATTTTGGTCAGTCCAAAATGTTGTAATTCACTTTCTGTCTGCCTTGTATTAACAACCAAAAACTATCTTTTGATGTCTTTCACACTTATACACTTTATATCTCTTGAGTGAGTTTTTTCCTGAGTCTGAAACTAGGAAGACTATATGACTATCTAGTCTTCAACTCCATCAGAGACCCAAGAAGGAAATCTTAACTGAGATAGTAGGAAATGCAAGCAAATGACTTCCAAAAACTGTGAGAAATGACAGAAACATCTGGCTGCTTGGACGGTCACCCAAGGTTTTTCTGCAATGTTAGGGCATCTGTCTTTGGCCTACAGGCCTTCCATATCTGACAAATTTATCTGTGAAGCAGGATATTCTGAAGCACTGTCCTACTTTGTCTTGGCAAAGTTTGGCAGTCCTTTATTCTGTATCCTGCTTTTTCATTTGGGCAGCACATTGTTAGCAGCTGAGGCAAGGGCACTCTCTTGCCTAGTGGCTGATTTTGCCATTAAGAAAGTCAACCCATATGGATAGTCTTCAGTGCCCATAATCTTTTCTGAAGTAGATTGGTACTGCCAGGAGCAGACATATCTCACTGTCATAAAAATGAAAAGAACTTGTTATTAAAATATCTGAAATGTCATAACTATATATTTCTGAAATGTTTAAAGACAGCTTGTTTATCTAAAATATATCTCTCTGTTTGACCTTGAAAATATACCTAGTATGACTATAAGTTGGACTGTAATGACTAGCTACTAATTTGCATTCCTTTATATTCGAATTAGTTGGTAATAACAACATTCAAGGTCTAGTAATTTGCATAACATTGTTAGATAAGCTGTATAGATATAATATTTTGAACAAGAGTAGAAATACACGTATATTAACAAAAAAGAATTTGATTATATTTATATTTATTTGCAATTTGATAGCTCAAAATGATATCCTATGTATCTAATATTTAATAAAATTTCCTTGCCTAACACTGTTCTATAAAATATGCTTTCATTAGTTTTTTTGATTTTTCAGTGTTTTGACAACATTATTCTCTCTAATAATCTATGAAGAGAGACTAAATCCAAATAGACCTAAGGAAAATGTCACAAAGGGTTAACATACTGTCTGTGATTACATTTGAAATTGATAATAATAATGTTAGAACCAAGACGTCCATCATCATTACATTTCCCATAATCTATGATAATATGCCTAGCCAGGGAGCTGATCCTTTTTTTCTCTGCCATCTGTGTAGGCTCTGGGGCTCTTCATGACCTCAACTCTGTCTGCCTCATCAGTCTGCTGCCTCTCTGCCTACATTTTATGGTCCAGGGACATTGGTGTTTCCTGTTTCTGGGCCCCTGTTCCAGTCTGGCCTTGCACACACTGCTTCCTCTGCTGGCATGTTCTTTTGACACTAATGTCTGCTTAACTTAGGTCTCAGCTTCAGTGCCTGCTGTTTATGGCATCTCTGATGGTCTGGACTGCTCTGAGCCTCTTAAATCCTTTATAATTCCCTAAGCTTTTCATTATCATCCTTCCCCTAAATATGTTTAAATGTTTATGCATACAGTTTTAGTTTACTATAAGTTTTTGCTATGAACATTTATTTTCATTTTGAGAAAGACTATATATTTCCAGTTTGTTGATGGTTTTAATACTTGGAGAACTTGTTCAATAAGTACTTCTGGATGGCTGGGTAGGTAGGAGAGTCTGAACAAGAGGCTAATGCTGACTCACTTTGAGACAGTAGATAATCATAGCAGGAACAGTTTTCTCTTTTCTTGTCCTGTGATCCTGATAAAGAAATTGAACATCTCAAAGCCCTGTAATACAGAGTAAATGCATTATAGTTATTTTGAAATATTAATTTGATGGTAGTACATTCACAAGCACCCAGTACAATGCCAAACAGATTAATCACTCAATAAAAATTTTCCAGTGCTCAAAGCTCTTAACTGTTACGTTTGATGTGCAAAATAAATTTTAATGTGACCATGATAAATGTCATGCATGTGATAGTCACTAAAACCCAAACAAATGATATCATTTCTCATCATTGGTAGATAAGGTCCTGATGCATTGCATCTCAACATCCCTCTTCTCCTTTAGCTTGTGGGAAGGGTTACCATTCAAATTGCAACACCACATATCTTCTCCCAGGAGGACTCCTTAGATGCCCAAACTTTGGTTCCAGTTACATCGTTTACACCAACATATGATGTAATTCATGTTGTGGAATTTGGAACAGCAAGATCTCCCAATATTTTCCTCAGCAATACATTGTCACCAGCCAGTGCATGAGGGGAGTCTTCTTATAACACCCTGATCTGGACATGAGACTAGCTCTCTTTCCCATTGTTGAACACATAGACTGTGCCCCATGCCCAGAAATTTACACAGTGAAAATGAAGCCTCTGCACATAGCCATCTTAGATGTGAGTTCTATTGCTCTATACTGGAAATAAAAACACTTTAATAAATATGGCTAACGGCATTTCCTTTCTGCTTATACATTGTTGAAAATTGTATTAAACCAGAACAGTCCCCCATTCTTTAAAATGCCATTTCTAAAGAACATTTTAGGAAAAGAACATGTGTAAAAAAATGTTAACTATTGTTACTGTGGGAATTGATCCTATATTATAATTTTAAACAATACAGTCTAGAGAAGCACATAGCTAAATAGCTTCTAAGTCAAGGTGAGGTTTTCTCAGGTAGTATAGAAGTCATCTCAGGGGAGCATCATTCTTGGACAATTCTATCTCATGGAGTTTAACACAGTAAAATGTTTTATATTGAGACTGATCTCAATATTTTGAGTCCCAAATATAATAATCCTTTGTATTTGCTTCTTGATAGCCAACTGCATGCAGTTATAATATACATCATTGCTACTATCTCCTTCCCACACTGCTGTTTTCTAGGATGTCAAGCTCACAATAGGACTATGTAATCTCAGAGTCTCTATCACAGTGAAGTATATTGTGCTTCTCAGACTTTCTCACTGATCACTTCATCATCCTGTGTGCTCATTTGTAAGTGCATTCTCCATGTCTCAACAACCAAGGCTAGCCTTAGAGAAGCTTTTCTGTGTGATGAAATATTCAGAGAAACAGTGACTTTTCTTGTGGACAGGCTCAGGGTGAGTGCCACTTAGAAGAACAGTGCATTCTTTGCGGGTGAACTGTTGTGTCAAAGAGCCAGGAACACAGCTGAGGGTTTCTCACTAGGGCCAGTAAAAGGCAGCATCAAAGGAGTGATCTGAAATGTGAAAAAGAATCAATAATCATTCTTCAAAATGAGGCCTTTTCAAACATGGCAAATGTCACTGGCTCTTGGCAACATTACTTTGGATTTATTTTCTCAGAAAGGGTACCACCACAGGGCTGGGATAAAAAGTCCTGGTATGCTATTCTTTAAAATGGCAAAATGACAGAAAGGCAGCCATGGGGAATTAAGACTTAGACATAAATTAAATGTGCATAATTCCTTGGTATATTTTGATCCGTATCTCCTATGACCAATGCTGCTAAGATAAACATGGATAAAGTAAGCCATGGTAAGGGTGGGTGTCCATAAAAATCTGTGCATATCATTCACATTCACATCTCAGGTTTAAGTATATGTGGTTTATTTTTGTCTTAGTCTATAACGCAATTGTTAATCCACAAAACCCATATTTTTATTTCTCTTTCCTGTTCAAACATGTTTCTCATCCACCTACTTGTCTGTCTGCCGCCATTATTTCATTACTTTTCTTCTCATGACTCAAAATCAAGCTGCTTGAGTTACTATCGTGGCCTTTTCTCTGTTTCGTTTGCTTTTTGACTCTGGATTCTAATTTTTACCCTGAACTTACATTTTTAAACAAGACTAATTTGTCAAACACATTATTTGACCATGTCACAACTAAGGTGTAAATAATCTGATGATTTCAGGTGGAGGTTCTTCCAATGAATCTATATCCTTTGAAAATTTTCCATAATCCTTTTTCAACTTCAATCACTGTAACAACCCCAAATTACTATAAATTCCTATGATGACTCCCAAATATATACTCCCTTCTTCCCAGCTGGCCCTCTCTGCGCAGTACAACCACATCCTAAAACAGTCATCATCAGTAAGAAGTGGCAAGAAGACAGAAGTGTGCATCACATACATTTGATTCCTATAGATGCACATTTATCTGAAAAAGCCAGTTATGAAAGAGAGCATATCATAGATATGAGTCTATGTACAAGAAATTTAAAACATGTGAAATGATTCCATGGTGGTAAAATGATAGTTAAGCCTTGAAGATGAGAAGTATTGACTACAATGACCATTTCAAAGACTGAAAAGCTACATCTGATGTGTTGAACTGGATAGTAACTGGTAAGTGGTGAACATATATACAAAATGCATGGATACTTGCTGAAAAGATTAAAAGTATGACTGGATGTGTGACATAACTCATTTGAAGAAGTATCAACAAATGATTGGCTTCTCTCAGGAGGATTTTTCACCCCATAACTTCTGCTTATAGAATAATCACCATACATTTGTCTCTTCATTGTCTTTTATAACTTGTGACGGCTAGTAGTTGTCAACTTGACTATACATGGAATGAACTATAAACTAGAAATGGAAGACACACTTTTGAGCCAGATTTTGAGGCAAGAAGACAACATGCTTTGATCTAGATCTTGAGACTGGAAGATACATGCCTTTCATCAAGACCTTTAAACTGGACCTAAAACATCTTTTAATCTGGACCACACCTTCTGTTGGAAGCCCATATAAGGACAATGCAAAAAGAAAGTGCGTGTTCTTTGCCTGCTTGCCCTCGCCTCTGTCAGTGTGTCCATTCCTTTTTTAAGATCCCAACCGACCAACTGAGACAATGTCATGGGCTGCAGCCTGTAAGTAATATATATGAACCTTAACTAGAGAACTCTAAATAATACATAACTATTATTGTAATAAATTATTTGTGTTATTCTTATTCTTAGGTTGTGACATCTTTACATAGAGGAACTTGCTGACATTTTCTTTTCAGCTCCAATATTTAACACAGTGTTTGGTCAGCTATAAAAACTGAGCTGAATTGGCCTCCTAAGAGTGTGAGGCCAATGATCCTTTCAGGAATATCTTTAAACATGCATTCCTATATTCTGTTAAATCCAGAACTGGAAACAGCAGGGATATATTGCCTGTATATGTGTTAGCAAACTGGACTGTCTTCTTCTTAAAAGGCTGACTTGTGAAGGGAAAATCGTTTGTAGTACATGATGGTAGGGACAGCAGGCTCCACTGGGCAAGGAGAGCACACAGTGAGGCTTGTCAGCTGCAGAAACATTTGGCTGGGTAGTTGTTTAAGAAAGCAATATTAATTTGTAGCTGTCAATCAGCTGAGTGTGATTTGCTTTGGTTTGGAATTTATTGACAGACTCTAATAACAGGCACTTAAATTGTCTTTTCTGGAAGCAAACAGCATATGCTGAGAGCAGGAAATGTGATGCTCACCTCTGGTTCCCATGCAAAATAGAAAAAGGCTGTTGTGGTCATATTGGTTTTATACCATTTTCAAATTTTAATAGACATTTTGCTACTGGAAACTTCCCAAATTAGCTTGCTGGTTTTCTTTATTGCTGCAAGGTTAATTTAGTCTGAGTGTTTTGGCAAGGTTCCCACAAAGACTAGGGTGGAGGTGGGGAAGAGAACCCTGATTGCCTATAACAAAGAGGGTATGGAAAGTTCATGATTCGACAGTCATTTTGTTGAGAGACTTCTTGCTGTGCTGTATTTAACTCATTTAGATCATATCCAATATGAAAAGAGGGTTTTCAGATGGGGAAATTGAAACTGTAGAAGTAAAAAAAATGCATTTTATAATAACTGGAAAACTTGAAATTTAGATTATAACATTTTATGGAGTATCTTAACTTAAGAACATGATAATCCTAGCAGATCCAGCTTCCTCACCCCAACATCGAGACTGAGTCAGATGTTTCCCTAGAGGTGTTTCCAAGGTGTCAGTCCAAGGTGTTTCAGATCCTAAGCTGTTCAGTGGTTGTGGTTTGCAGCTTGGACATGCTTTGTTTTTTTTATTTTTTATTTTTCATTTTTTTGCGTCTTTGTTTAGAGTCCACTAACGAGTGAGTACATCCCCTGCTTATCTTTCTGTGTTTGAGATACCTTGCTCAGAAGGATATTCTCCAAATCCATCCATTTGCCTGCAAATTTTAGGATATCATTTTTTCTTACTGCTGAGTAGTATTCCATTGTGTAGATGTACCACATTTATTAATCCATTCTTCAGGTGAGGGGCATCTAGGTTGTTTCCAGGTTCTTGCTATTACGAATAATGCTGCTATGAACATAGGTTACCTAATACCTTTGGAGTGCAAATGTGCGCCTTTAGGTTATACACCCAGAAGTAGTATTGCTGAATCCTTGGGGAGATTGATTCCCAGGTTTGTGAGAAACTGCCAAATTGCATTCCAGAAAGGCTGAACAAGTTTACACTCCCACCAGCAATAGAGGAGTGTTCCCCTTGCTCCACAACCTCTCCCTCATAGGCTGTCATCAGTGTCTTTAATCTTAGCCATTCTGGCAGGTGTTAGGTGGTATCTCAGAGTTGTTTTGATTTCCATTTCTCTGATGGCTAAAGAAGTTGAGCACTTTTTCAAGTGCCTTCCACCCATTTGTAATTCTGCTGAGAATTCCCTTTTTAGTTCTGAACCCCATTTTTTGATTGGGTTATTCAAGATTTTGGGTTCTAGTTTCTTGAGTTCTCTCTATATTTTTGAATTCACTCCTCTTTCACTTGTTGGTGAAATGTGAAAATATTTTCCCATTCTGTAGGCTGTCATTTTGTTCTACTGATAGTAGCCTTGGCTTTACAGAAGCTTCTCAGTTTCAAGAGGTCCCATCTATTGATTTTTGTTCTTAGTGTCTGTGCCACTGTTGTTATATTTAGGAAGTGGTCACCTGTGCCAGTTTGTTGTAGAGTATTTCCCACTTTATTTTCTATCAAGTTCAGAGTGGCTGGGTTTATGTTGAGGCCTTTGATCCACTTGGATTTGAGTTTTGTGCAGGGTGACAGGCTTGGATCTATTTGCATTTTTCTACACACTACCAACCAGCTATGCCAACACCATGTGTTAAAGATACTATCTTTTTTCCATTTAATATTTTGGGCCTCTTTGTCAAAGATCAGGTGTTCATAGGTTTTTGGGTTAATGCCCGGATCTTCAACTCAATTCCATTGATCCACAAGTCTGTTTTTATGCCAGTACCAGGCTGTTTTTATTACTGTAGCTCTATAGTATAACTTGAAGTTGGGGATGGTGATGCCTCCTGAGGTTCTTTTGTTGAGTAAAATTGTTTTGGAAATCCTGGCTTTCCTGTTATTCCAAATGAAACTGAGTATTGTTCTTTGTAGGTCCGTAAAATATTGTGTTGGGATTTTGATGGGCAGTGCATTGAATCTGGAGACTGCTTTTGGAAGAATTGCCATTTTTACTATGTTGATCCTACCTATCCAGGAACATGGGAGATCTTTCCATTTTCTGATATCCTCTTCAATTTCTTTCTTCAGTGATTTAAAGATTTTATCAAATAGATCTGTCACTTCTTGTTTATAGTTACTCCAAGGTATTTAATACTATTTGCAGCTATTATAAAGGGTAATGTTACCCTTATTTCTTTTTCAGCCCTTTTATCTTTCTAGGGGAACACCTGACTCAGTCTTGATGTTGGGGTGAGGAAACTGGATCTGCCAGGAGTGGATACTGAACTAAGCAATATTGAGACATTGGCACCTTAGGACCTACTGCTCTTGCTGGGGAGGAGATGGGGAGATGTGGAGAAGAGAGAGTGACTGGAGGGGGTGGGAGGGAGAAGCGACTTTGAACCAGGATATACATGGATACAAAATGTGACTTTATTCATAATAATAATAAAAAGAAGTAAAAAAAAGAACTTGACAATCAGTAACTTATAATGTCCAAGCTAAAAAAGGCCTTGAAACTTTTCAGATTCACATCTATTTCTCTAATAATTCATGTAAGCCAAACTAAGCTACTTCTGATTGTACCATTCAATTGAAAGCAATATGGCATAAAATATATATATATATATATATATATATATATATATATATATATATATAGTACCTTGCTTTGATTCATCTGTTACTTTGTGCTCTCCCTAAGGAACCCAAAGACAAGTGCAGAATTCTCGTCTTCCCTAAGATATCTTATCCATGACTAAGATATTTCATCTGATATATGATGAAAGAACTTGGCCATTTCCACAATGTTTAAGATCAGATGAGAAGTTGTGTAACAATCTGAAACTGTTGATTGCCAACAGAGCAAGAAGCAGCATTTCTCACAAAGTTACCTTCTGCTTGTGTGTTATACTAGTGATTACTCTAGTTGGTCTAAGAATCAGTAGGATGTAGGATCTGCAATGTCCAGGAGTCAACTACTCTTACCACATTATATGTGCTATTTGCAGTTAGAAAAGCCTTGAGTACAGTAGTTGCTGAATGCCAGGGATTCATAGAGAAGGGTACAGAATTTGATCCCTACCAAACAGATTGAGTATACTGATTCTGTGCATAGGAAGAATTTAATGGATGAAGCCAGCTATGGAGTAAAGATATCTCATTTGACAAAAGTGTGTCAGGGCCAGTGGTTGAGGAGATCAAAACTTTTGGGGCAACATAAACATAAATAATTATCATTAAAAACGGAACCCAGATAAAAAGTAGAGACGAAATGTCACTAGAACAAAGGGATGCTTACATTAAAATTGTTTAAGCCAGTTGAGAAATGCCAAACAAAGAAAACTCAAGACTGTTCCAACATAGGAGACAAGATACAACACAGCCAGGGGTTACTGAAGAACATGCCATGGGTTCAGAATGGTAGGAGCTGTAATTTCACTACATAGTAGTGTAAATGCTGGCTTTGAACTATTTCTCTACTTGAAGATGTTTTCTTTGGCTATTTTTGTATGATTATTCATCTGATTGTTTTTCCTTTATATGTATACAAATTGTGAATGACCTCATTTAAAAATAGATGACCCTGTGTATCACCATTCTCCAGAGAAATAGATCAATAAGGTACATACATAAATACTCAAAATATATAAATCATGTTAAGAAATTGTCTGGTATGGTTATGAGACCTATGAAAAGTTATGTTCTCAGGCTGAAGATCCAGAAAAGATTTGAAATCTAACAGGAAAATCAGACTGCTGATAGAATATTTTCTGCTCAGTGGACATTGTGTTCAATCTTCAGCTGATTGGATGGATGGAACCCATAACACTGCACAAGGCAACTAACCCTACTCAGATACCACCAACTTAAATGTTAATATGATCCCCCCAAACATACACAAAACATCAAACTTAATGTTTAATGATATGTATTTTTCAGCCAGTGCATAGGGAAGCATGCTTAAATTCTAAGTTTTAAAGAATATTTTAGGTATCATTAGTCAAATAGTGATATAACCTACAATTTAAAAAATAGGTAGAGCTTCATTATGGATAGTGCCTTCGTTTTTAATTGAACATATGCTAATTATATTAACTGAGACAAATATAGAAAGTAAAGTTAGGAATTAGTAGTGTGGCATTTGAAATGGCATCATGACAACTCTGTATAAATATGCACAGAGCATTGCAAACACAGGTGTGAGTGTGTGCGGTTTAGATAAGAAGATACACCTTTTTGAAATTGTTGGCACATAATTGACTGATGAAATCATGCATTTCATCAGATAGAGAGAAAGAGAAGACAGCTGAGGGTGGTATTCCAGAGAACATGAGCATTTATATAGCAAGAAGGAACACAGAGATTTAAAGAAAGCTGTAAAGAAAGATTTATAAAATTTTCTAGAATGGTGGTGAAGAAACACAGAGAGTCCCTGCAGATGTAAAGAAGAAATAGACTTAGTTGAAAGATAAACAGTAGAATGTGAACAATGTAAAAGCATAAAGAAGTTCTAAGCCATCCTGGATCCTCATTGGGTCCCCTGTAAGCCTGAATGAGGAGGATAGAGGTGATAAAGGGAAACCAAAGTAAGAAACATGAGAATTTTAAACACAAGAAGAAGAGCTACCACATGATCATCAATGATCAGCGCCAAGACTAAAGAGAGGAAATAATGTTTGGCAGAACAATAGAGATAATTTGGGAAAGTAGAACACACACTGGTGGACAAGCATTTGAAAGCAATATGGCAGAGAAATGAATGAGTAGACACTCAAAAGGACTTAGGGAAACCTTTATAGCAGAGAAATAGGCAGCATCTCTTTATCTCTGCTTTTCCTTCCAGTCATCATTACCACAAACTATTGACCTCGTTCTCTCTCCTCACTTCCTCTATGGTATATGTTATGATTTATCTTCTTAGTAAAAAAGGAAAGAATTTACTGTTCGCCTCAGGAGCAGGTCTGCCAGCACCTGGTGTGTCCTTCCACTTCTCTATGCTATATCGTGAACCTATTTAAGACAGGCCCTATCCAAGTTTATTAAGCCTGGGGCCCCCATGCTAGTGAGGATGGTGTAGGCATGCCTCACCAGTTCTGGAGATCCATGCTGGAGCTAGGATCTGGAAATGTACGCTTTTTTTTCCATTGTCAAGATGGGCACTAAGAGAGCTTTTGATATGCTTCTTGCTGTGGTTTGGCTTAATGCTCCACAGAAACAGAATGATAAATGAAGAAAAATGTTATGTTATAATCTCAAAATTTTATGATTAAAATGTCAATATACAAGTTTTATATCATCTACATGTGGAATGAGCTACTTGTATGCAAGGAAGGACATCTTTCTAGTTCTTTACCCCAGTACCTACTTGGCTTAAAAATAGCACCAATTGGCCAAAACCAATCAATAAAACATGAAATATTTTTAACTATCTATAACCTTCATATAGTTCCTCATTATTGAATTTTTAGGTAGAAGAATAAGACAGATAAAACCTGGCTCTTACATGTTCAACATAAAGTTAATATTAAGTACATGAGATAACTGCCTATAACAGTAAAAGGAAAAGAGGAATAATCAGAAAGAAAATAGATAAGCAATATAGATGATACATTTGACATGAAAAGAAAAAGTAGAATAAAATTTGGCAGTCAATAGGGTAGCTGGCCTTATTCACATCATAGAACACAATTATCCAACAAAATGAGAAAGATGGATAATACACAGCATCAGTAAGGATTCAGAAAATAGGTAATTCTGATTGGATTTTGACAGGTAAGTTAAGGAAGATCATTCATATGTTTTGCTTTAGAATTTTATTTGTTTGTTTAATTTGTGGGGGCACACATGTGCCCCACCCTACATGTGGATAAATTCCAGGTGCCAATTCTCTTTCTCTATGTGTGTTCTCATGATTTAACTCATCTTATGAGGCTTTGTTACTGGAGCTCTGATCTACTAAGCCATTTTATCAGCCCAGAAAGTTCACCTTAGAAGGTGGCAGCACTATTCAAACACTAACTGTGCAAAATCATATCAGCAATTCTGTACACAAGAACTTATATTAAAAATTCTGTACACATATTCACATTCATGAGGGGCATGGTACATCTTGGCATTGTTAAAAACAACCTTATCATTGATAAGTTGTGGCTGTTAAAAATTATATCTCAACTATGTTATGAAATCCTCCAGAGCAATGTCTTTCTACTTCATTGTGACATTTCCATTTGAAACTTGACATTTAACTTTCAGAATTCTTTGTCATGGAAGAATGTCTGTGCAGTGTAGATATTTAGGAGCATCTATGCTTTCTGTAATCTACTACTTCCAAAGTCATGACAACCAAACATATTTTCAGACATGGGTAAGAGCATCCTGTGAGACAGGCACATAATTACACATGTTGTAAAATTGCAAGCATACAGGGGCAAATGACAAGTTGAATACCTAAATATTTTAAGTAAAAGTATTCTAAGTCATTATTTGTATACAAGTCAAAACTTGTCATGGAAAAAAAAAAGAAATGAAATCCATTGTGTGCTGAAGAAAGGAATGTGAGTGTGAGCATGCACATTTGTGAATGAATCAAGTGTTCAATGATCCAAAGTCTCTTGCCAGGCCTTACCTTCGCTAAGTGAGGCCCTCTGCATTTCCATTGCCATCACTTTGATGTATTGACATATGGAGACCATTAACTTGGTCTCTGATTGGCTGCTCTTCAATTTCATGTCTATTTTCATTTATGCTATACTCTGCAGCACCTTGACAAGTAACTTTTAGGCATTGTTCTCTAGTCGCATGGTACAAAATTACCACCACGGTAAAGCGTGCAAGCTGAAGTACAAAGGTCTACTTTCACCCTGGTCAAGGTCAACCAACTAATAACTTCAGAGATGGCACACTTAGCTTAGTTTCCTTTTTCCTCTTCTGCTAGGATCAGAAAAATCTCCCCATTCAGAGAGGTCACCTTTTATATTTCCCAGCTTTCTGTGACCAGCTGCATTTACATTGTTCATAAGCAAATTCTTCACTGCGAGCCTCCTGGAAGCTGTATGTGAAGCCAAACATCAGGCCAGGGAGAAACATTAGGTTGGAAAGCCATTGTTTGGGCAGCAGAGTTAGGGTGGGACAAGTGCCAGCATCTATGACTTCTATGTTTTAATATTCACTTAACTTTGTAGAGAGTAATTATATTCCACTCATTCTACACCAGCTGGTATTTACTTCATCCTCCATCAGGCATCAACAGAGCATGGGGCTGCAAGACAGAAATATTACTCTGGCGAGCATAAATATTTCATTTTTCACACCACAAATGTGTTGATGATTTATTAATTGGCCTAAAGGCTGCTGCTGCAAAACTGAAAACTAAGGTTTTCTGCTCTGTGGATCAGGCCTGATGGGGGCACAGTGCCCATGCGTGATGCCCAGCAAGGAACATGGGCTGTGTTTTACAAAGAGCCTCTGGAAGATCCAGTCCAAATTTTGCAGTCTTGTCTTGGCTTCTAACTTCACAAAGAAGCCTTGCATGAAACTTTACCAGCTGCAAAAATATCTTCTGTTTTTCTAAAAGAAGAAAGCCAAGTCCCCAGACAACTGTTCTACCTACAAGCTGACTGCTGAGGTGAGGCTGCCAGCCTGTTGGAGTTGATGCTTGCTTTTGGGCACACTACTGAGGCTACAAGTTGGACATTCCCTTGAAACCTATCCACTTGATAAGTGGAAGTACCTAGAATTTTGTTTTATAACTTTCCATACACCAGAAAAGAAAGAATTATCTAAGGTATAAAACATTTATATAACAGAGGTACATTCCACTGGAGCTCTCTGACAGTACCCATTTTTGTGTGTGGACAAGCTAAGTTTTTATGTTTTGAGAGTGGAGGTCAAAACATTGGCTGTATTTGTGATGAAGATAAATTAGAGGTCGTGATTTGTCTGGAGGCCCCAAATTATCTGACAACTCCCAGCATCATACAAAGTATGGCTTTCAGCAAAGCAGGGTGATTGTGACTGTCCTCATGTCTGGAGACATTCTCTGGTTATTACAACTGTGAAATTCAATAGTAATTAATAAGTGGAAATCAAGATACAAGCAAGAATCTGAAAATGCATAGGAATGTTTATTGCTGACACACATAGGGAATGAACAACAATATCAGTAACTCACACTAGAGTTTACTTAGGAAGCTTGCAGGAAGAATATGAAAAAGGAAGAAAGAGAAAGAGCAATATGCGGTCTTTGACTTATAATGGTGCAGGTGGCATGTGAGGTTTATGCGGCCATGCCTGGTCATGCATATGGATGAAAGGGAACTCTCCTCCCACTCCCACCCCACCCCTGCTGCACACAGCATGCTCTGGGAGTACCATGTTGGAACAGTGCCTTTACCAAGCAGCAACCATGAGCCAGAATGCTAACAATATTGCCCCCAACCTCCAGAAACAACCTGATCTACAACATCTGCAGGACTGTGAGAAGGACTGTGCTGTATTATAGGCAGATTGTAGATGCTTACACATATTATTAACTTCTACTGGCTTTGGAGAAAATGTAAACAATGAGAACTCAAACTCATGCTCAGGAACTTAGCTGACTATACCCAGGACCGTTGGGAAACATGGGTTGATGACTGTTGCATCCTATCTAGGAAAATCAGGTTATCTTAACTGATGGATACAATGGGGGGGGGGAAACGACAGAAAGTCAAGAATATTTTTGAATGAATTCTCTCATAAATACAGGAAGGAGAAAAGTTCCTATTCTCAGACTCTAGCCAGTTACAATGTTCAACTCTATAAACAGAGATGAACCTGTGATCTTATGCCAAGGTCCTAACAGGGAGAGAAATATTCTAAGGAGAGAAACTCATGCTCTTCCCACTGACAAGCAACTTTTATTCACTTGAAAATTTAGCGTCTTTTACTCACTTTAACACTTTTGGTAGAAATGGACTCATTCTACTCTATTTGCTCAAGTTGGTCTGCAAAGAAAACATATAAAAGGCTTACTACATACTTGAAAGTAATATATATTTATACATGCTTATAATGGATAGGAATTCTATATCCCACAAAATGTAATTTCTTTTATTTGCTTTGAGACAAGTTTTTGCTATGTAACCCAGGCTAGCCTCAAACTTTCTGGGTAGACCTGGGATGACTGCCATGTACCACTAAACCCATCTAAAATGAGAGGCCCTTAAGATTCTATTTTTCTCAGCCAAAACTTAAATGAGAACCTATCTCTATAATAGATAATGGAGACAGCCAAGGGCCCAGGTGTCCTTCCCTTCAAGAAGGGAATATTTAATCTGTTTTATAGTTAATTGATACATACATATTTCTTAGTTGTTGCTTCAGCTCTTCTATAAAATTGTTGTGCTGATATAAGAAAAAAATAGATAAGAAAACCAGAGAAACTAGGAGCCAGTCTTGCATCCTGAATACAGGGGCTTGTTCAGTTGATTTGTACATCTGCCCTTGACCCAATGTCTTGTCAGTCTTTACCCTGGATTTCAGCTTCAGGATTATCCTTGTTTTGACCTCCTCTGATTTATAACCATCTTTTAAAACATGTCCATAAATCACTGAGCTGATACTTTGTCCCTGTTAGGGGACAACTGGTAAGGGTACCAGAAGCCACTATAAAATGTCCCTCAGCTCTACCTTTGTGCATATCCCAGTTAATCTTAGCAAACATCCTTTCAAACAAGAGCTTATATAACATTATATAAGAGCTGTTGCAATTGTGATGGAAATGATAGTTCCTGGAACTAGAGGACAACCGACGTTGAACAAATGTGGATGAATTATTAACTGAATGAGCCAGCTGATACAAAGCAGAAGCAGCTGAGAAAGAAGTGATACAAAACAGAAGCAGCTGAGAAAGGCTGCAGCTTTCTATGCCATTCTGTTTTTCAGCTCTCCTCTGTCACTACCTCCCCATCTCCTACTCATGGGTTACATGGCTTTCCTCTTGAAGCTAAATGTCTCATATTCTGTCAGCTGTGTTATATTCAAACCTTAGATATGTGTCCAAAGTTCCTTTGGGACAGGAACATCATATGAGGCTTTACACAATATATTACTACAGCTATATTACCTAGACTGAGACCACTTACACATAGTCAAGTTTTCCTTTAAAAGTATGCATAAGGAAGCATTATGGCATGGTCTAGAAAGCTCACAGTAGTGGTGAGGAGTGAATGCTCTGGATTCACACAGCTTGGAATCAAATCATGCTTCACTCACAGCTTGTGACCTGGAATTATTACATCCATTTAAGTCCGACCAATTTCTGTGAGGATGAAAAGAATGCTAAAGCACGCTGCATAATCCTTCTGTGAAAACAAACCACATTTATTCTGTGCTGTGACACATGGAATAATTTAGTTACATGTTAGCTCCACACAGATATGATCTGCTTTCCACATAGAATGTGTACCTTACTTTATTCAAGAGCACTTTTTTTGTGTTTTGATTTTTTAAATTGATTTTGTTTTGGTTTGTCTTTTTCTTTTGTAACTTGAGAAAGAATCTTACACTTTAGTCTAGGACAGTTTAAAAATTGAAAGCTTTCTGATTTGGGTCTTCTGAACTGGCTCTACAGATATTTCCTACCATGTCCATAATAAAACAACTGATTTTAGCAAAAATTAATTAACATGTTGCATCTTTCTGCTCTGTTTGATACTTTTCTTAACTTTTAAAATGTTTCATTTGTTATCACCATACGTCCTCTATCGGTTCGCTGCACACCACCATATCGCTCTGTTGGATGAAGGATGTGAGGTGGAACTGAGTATTTTGTTTTCTCAGTGTCACATGACCAATAATATGAATTGCATGCCCTGGCTATCCAAAGCATTAGACTAGGGAAGGGTGGGTGTGAAGACACCAAAATCTCTGCAATGTAGGGATCTGAGATACACAGGGATCTCTATCCAGGATTTAAAGGGGCCTCAGATGATAAAGAAGGCTTCATACATGACATCTTATTTACTTGAAGCATGATGCATGAAAGATGCGAGGGTGGAGGAGATGTGAGAACCCTTTGTACAAGAGTCTTAATACGTCAGAGCAATTTAGCCTCCGGATAACGCCTTGACTGTGACTTTCAGCAGAAAGGGAGAGGAACTGTACAGGAGGCTAGGCCAGACCGCAGGGGAAGTAAGTCACTATTGAAGGGTCTGACTCCCAGGATTTAATAGGAAAAGCCCACAAGTACATTTACTTCTTCAGTCACTCCCAGCCATAGTGCTCCAAAGAGGGAAAGAGTGAGATGAGGAAGGTAAAACCCAATCAAAGAAACATCCATGAGAACACTTCTACACAAGTAAAAAACTGATGTGGGAGAAATTTAGATAGAAATTCCCTGTGTTTGAATCTATGTATGTAAACTAGGAGTTTCCTAACAAACTCAGAGCTTGATCATTGCAGACTTAGCTATTAGTAAGGGCCTGACACTATGGGCAGGACATGAATTATAACCAGACAATAGCAGTAACAGAAATTCATCACACATCACACATCTTTCCTTCAACACTGAGTCTGCCTGTGCAGTTCTGCATTCATGGGCCTCAAGGACTTTCCACTGGCCTGCTTTTGATTAAGGAATCAAGGGATGATTTGAAAATGAATAATTTTTCACTCTTAGTTTAACAAATAAAGAAAATGTATGGTAAGATATGATATTATTCAAAATGATGAATTCTATCAAAGTCTCATAAATTAGTTCACCCTGCTTGATTTAGAAGATCTATAAACTTCACAAGGCTATTGTCAACATAAGGACAATCTTCAGTCTGCTATGAAAGTACTGGGAAGAAACACTTCATGCTTTAAATATTGACTATATGCTGTCCTCAAAGACAGACGCCGCAGTCTCTCTCACACAGAGATAATACCAAGGCTGAATTCAGGATTGTGAGGTGAGGCTGCAGAGTAAAAAGACTTCAGGACACCTGGATATTTATGGGGAACCTGCTGAGTTCAGATATAGCCAAACAATTTCTCAAGGGAAAGACCTAAGAATATTTGCAGACCCTGTGAATAGCTAAAAGTCAAGCTGCAGGCGATTTGCCTAGCCTGGATCTACTACAGTAGAACAATAATTTGTTAAGCAAGGCACTTTGTTGAAATACCTGCATACCAAATTTACAATATTTCTTATACAGTGGGCTAATTTTTGCAGTTACTGAGAATGTCATGGGGTTTTTGATGTGCATTTTTTTCCTAGCTGGACCATTTTTACATATTTCAAACTAAAAGCAAAATCCAAGTTGTCAAGTTTTCCTTGTAGTCAGTGAGAATTGAATCATTTCAGGCTACATCGTACCCTGTGCTAGTCCTTAGACAATGAACAAACAGATGACAAACATGGAGCATATTGGCTGGATCCTTGCATCTTCTTCTGGAGGAAAGCTAAAAATAGCACTTCCTCAGAGCTACATAGAGCATGAAAAGATAGATTTTTGATGACCTGAACAGTTAAATGTTTTTAAAACACAATGCAATCAGTTTTTAGAAATTAAACAGTTATATTATTTGGTTAAATTTGAAGCAAACACACAAACATATAGTAATATGTAAGTACCAAGAGCAAAGGGAAGAATAAGTAATACATTTAAATTAAATCTCCAAAGTTAGACTCATGAAACTAAAGTACTACAAATGCTGCAATATGAGACATCACTAAAAAGGAAAATGTTGATTATATGTCATAATTTGTTATACTAAAGTACAGTATGTTACAGTAGAGCAAAACATAGTTCTAAACTAATCAATGGCAGTGGTTCAAGTAAAGTAAAAGGAAGGGACAATATTCAACTTGACAGAAATGGAAATCCTTGTCAGGGCAAAGAATCTCAGGCACATCAAGAATTTCAGTAGATTTAAAGCAAAGAATTTTTGCTACTATAATTAGAAGTTTAAAGAAAAAAAAAACATTCAGACAATGTAACTACCTAAAAATTAACAAGAATGAAGGACAGCAAAAGCAACACATTTAAATAAGTCTTGCAATAAATATCCAACATTAGAAATATATGTGATACTCTGTTGTCCTGTGTCATAGAGACCCTGCTGTTTCAGATCCATAGGTTAGTCCCCTTCACATACTCTAATAGTTCATAGATGAAGTGGATGCTGGAGTGGGCGAACTCAGCCCCGGTTTTGGGTCTGGGTGGTAGCTGCGTTAGTCACTACCTAGATGAGCTCTCCAGCACTCCTCATCTTGTTCACCCAGGGTAGACTTCAGCAGGGAGTAAAGCTATCCCTCCTGTTCTTAGGCCCTCTGGTCTGGGCCCTCCTTACTAGTATCTCCAAGGTCAGATCTACTGTTTTCTCCAGGCAAGGTGCAGAGCACTCTCTCCCAATTGCTGTAGGGGGCATAATAGGAGGGGGGTCAGATCTCTTGTGTGTTGTAGCTGGTGTGGGGCTAGTATAGGAAGTGTATTTAAGCCAGACCAATGGCCTGTGACAACGAGCGTAAGTAAACCTAAACTGACTAAAGGGAAAAAAAGTCAGTCTCACAGGGCCGCAACATAGCTTCCACAGCAACACTCTTCTTCTTTTGTGTTTTTGTATTGTTTCTTTGTTGGGTTTGGGTTTGTTTTTCCTCCCAGTATTCATGGCTACCTTTTATTAAGAAAACAAACACATCTTCACTCTGACTTCTTTGATTACAGATATTCCAAACTTGGACTTAGAAGATTTTATTTCAAGTCTCCATCAGTTTTCAAGGTAATCATTAAATGGCTCTCAGCCCCAGAATCCTTCCTATCAGATAAAAAACTTAAACCAAGTCTACCATCCAGGATGCATGTGAAATAATCAATTCCAGTGTGGTATCTGAAACCTTAACATACAAAGAAATTGTCATTATACAGTTAATACATTTTTCAAAGCGTAATCCAACATCTAACATAGTTCAGTCTAGATAATCTAATGCTTCTCCACACGATTTCACTTGTTCATTATTCTCGCTTTGCTGCTCACTTAGTTTTATACAAGCTCTCTGAAACTTCCCATGCATACAGCCACATAGTGCTTGCAAAGTTACTTTATGTTTGTTTCATCATATACATTCATCATTGCATGGCTTAAACTCCCTGGATGGAAAAGAGCTGCAAAACTCACTAGACCAACAGCCAGAGGATACAGTTCCCCCAAAAGACAAATTTTTTCTCCTAAGACAAGTTGAAGCAGCCTTAAGAATCTGTCTGTTCTGATCCAATCCATTTTTCCCTTGCCCCCTATATAAACCTGGCTTTTTAAAAATAATAAGCATGAGGATAAGATGTAAGTATTCCTGACATGTAGTGGCCACATGGTAAAGCCAACATGGCACTGGCAGAAGATGCCACATATGGAGGGCACACCCCTAGTCATGGCTATGTAAATCCATGCCCACTTGTTCTCTTAAAAGAAGACACATGTGGCAGTCTGTCTCTCCTCTCTTCTGCTTCTCTGCTCCTGTACTGGCATAGCAACTATCCTGAATAAACTTTAGTGTAGCCCTGGTAGTATATGTGTATATCTGATGTCACACATGAAACCAACACACAAATGGGTGGATACATACCATATTTGTTTTTCTGGCTCTGTATTGCCTCACTCGGGATGATGTTTTCTAGTTCCATTCATTTGCCTGCAAATTTCAGTTTGTCATTTTTTTAAAAAAAATTCTGAGTAGTACTTCATTGTGTAAATGTACCACATTCTCCAGCTCAGAGACATTTAGATTTATTTTCAGGTTCTAGCAATTATGAATAATACTGCTATGAACATAGTTTAGCAGATATCCTTAGGTAAGAATGTGCATCCTTTGGGTATATGCCTAAGAGTGGTATTTCTGGATCATTGGGTAAATTGATTCCCAATTTTCTGAGAAACTGACATACTGCATTCCAAAGTGGCTGTACAAGTTTACATTCCCACAAACAATGAAGGAGAATTCCCCTTATTTCACATCTCTTCCATCATAGGCTGTCAATCAATAATGTTGATCTTCGCCATTTTGACAGGTATCTCAGTTGTTTTGATTTGCATTTCCTTGAAGGCTAAGGATGTTGAGCAATCCTTTGAGTGTCTTTTGGCCATTTGAGATTCTTCTGTTGAGAATTCTTCTGTTTAGCTCTAAACCCCATTTTTAATTGTATTATTTGGTTCTATGATCTCTGGTTTCTTGAGTTCTTTATATATTTTAGAGATCAGCCCTCAGTCAGATGTAGAGTTGGTGAAGATCTTTTCCCATTCTGTAGGCTGTTGTTTTGTGTTATTGACCATATCCTTTGTCTTAAAGAAGCTTCACTTGTTGAAGATGCTATTTTCCCAAAGTATATTTTTGGCTTCTTTGTCAAAAATCAATTGTTGATAGGTGTGTGGATTAATGTCATAGTCTTCAATTTGATTACATTATTTCACACATCTGTTTTTATGTCAATACCAAGCTGTTTTTCTTACTGTAGCTCTATAGTAGATCTTGAAGTCAGGGATGATGATGCCTC
Organism: Sigmodon hispidus; assembly: GCA_004025045.1. Lineage (NCBI taxonomy): Eukaryota > Metazoa > Chordata > Mammalia > Rodentia > Cricetidae > Sigmodon > Sigmodon hispidus. Next base: position 197,056 of record PVIH01001778.1, read on the forward strand.
CACAAATTTTTTTTATTGAACATGATTCTTTTGGCAATCTTGCATTTTGATTTTCTATATAAAATTGAATAGTGCTCTTTTGAAATCTGTGAAGAATTGTCTTGACATCATGGTAAGGATTGCAATGAATCTCTAGACTGCTTTTGGTAGGATTACCATTTTTACCATTTTGATCCTACCTATTCAAGAGCATGAAGAAAAAAAATAAAAACTAGTTAAAGAAGAAAATACAGAAAAGTCAACTGTATTATTAAATTGTCTGAGTAAGCTACTCATCAATAAGAAGGAATGGGTTAATTTACATCAGATTTTAAATAATTGTAATGAGAAAAACAAAACTGCTGAAAAATTATAGCAGATCCCCACTCACATCAACTTCAAGACACAGCATCCTAATGAATCTTTACCGAGTGGTTGCTCCTGAAGATCAAGAAGGATGGTGGTAGGGAGAACCATTGAGGAAGGATAACAGGGAACTAAAGTGGGTTTGGGAAATGAGTTGTATGTTTATTATACTAGTAATATTGATTGTTTCAATGGAAAACATTTGTAAAATTATTCAAATTATGTACTTTATGTAGAATGTATTTTATATCAATTATACAAGATATTATGATTGATAATTGTATTTAACAGAAAAATAAAATTCTTAAAACTCTAGTTATTCTAAGCATATTTCTGTATTTATGGAATATATTTTCCCCTTACATGACTTACTCCTTTGTTTTCTTGCCTCCATACCCTCCCATGTGCTTTTGCTTTCTCACTCACTCACTTTCTCTCTTTATCTCTCAAGTTAATGGCCTCTTTTTCTTTAATTTTATATATGTATATATATACATACAGATATATAGATAGAGAGAGATAGAAAGAGAAGGTTGTATTTCAGTGTTTCTGAATATATGTATATGGTTATATTACTAAATACAACCTGTTCATTCCATGTAATATTACTTGTATGTACAGGTTTTCAAATTTGATAATTTGATATTGGATACCAATCGTTGTGTACTCTGTCTTTAAGTATTTCTTAGTTCCCTGTCATTCTTTGTCTTGGTTAACCTCATTGGATTTCCCTTTTTCATATTAGTGTTTCTATTGGTTACCCTTGTTTAATTTATGTTTAGGCAGACATGTTGGTGAGATCTCATGGGCATAGCATCTGACATTCCTAGAAGAAATAGACTCATGGCAAACTTCTCATTCCTTAGGCTCATATAATCTTTCTATTCCATTTCCACAATTTGACTCTCAGGGTTATCAAGTCATGTTGGCCCTCATTATGGTTTATAGGCATTATAGCTACTAGAATTATTGGTTGCTTCCTTTCCAAGGAATCTTACTTTACACCATCTGGTAACAGGCAAGATTGTTCTCAGGGAAGAGGTTTTCAGGTCAGTTTCAGCTCATGGTCTTCTGAGCCCTATGTCAACGTGCATGGGGACTTCAGCAACAAGGGTCTCCCTTCATCCTCTGGTATACAAACAAGGGCAATCGCAGAACACAAAGGGGGTACCTTTGAACGACTGTGTATAAAGTTTAAGTTAAAATACATGAGTTACTAGAAATTACTAGAAATTACAGAATTAGTTAAGCAAAAGTAGAGAAACAGAAGAAAATATTCCTAGAAGAATATGCACAATTATTTAACAGGGACTGCGTTGTCTATAGACAGTAAACTATATTTTATTGAATAAGCATTCATTTTAGATATCATTAGAAAGATTTCTATTCATCACATTAATTTTGCTCAAGTGATGGTTGGCAGTTTCTCTGATCCAAGATTAAGTGTCAATTAATGATGATAATGTGTGTGAACTAATACATCAACTAACAAAAAAACGGTCAGCAGAACAATAAAATGCCTAAATACAAAAATAAGGACACAAGTTTAACTCTCCCAGTTAGGAAGATTAACAATACAATGAATAAACAATGTTGTGGCTAGATGCCTACATAGTTGCTTCATTTGTGACAGGTACCCCAGCAGGTGCATATGAAAGTTCATTAAATTCACATAGATAAGAGGGAGACAGAAATGAGCAACCCTGCAGTTATAGTTCAATATTCAGAACACAGAGAAGAGAGGAAAGCTCAAAGTGTGCTGCATCAGCTCATGGCAGATGTTGGCATTCAGAGCGGCCAAGGAAATGTGAGGTTTGTTCTTGACCTAAAATGAGGAGAAAAAGAGAGAGTGAGAGATGACAAAAGGTGAGAAGCTAGTTCACCGGGAGATAGGAAGTGGTTAAATCAATGTTTTGACCTCAAGAATTGGCTATGTAATATGTATTTGCTTAATTATTAATTTATTTTCTAAATATTTTAAAATTAGCAAAAATAGAGATTAACGAGTAGAAAGGAGAATATTTTGAAGATCAATATCCAGTACTTAGTTCAAAATTGACTGTGGATGGTGACATACCATTAACTGAGATGTGAACAGAATTTAGAATAATGAGCTGATTGTCACAGTACTTGTGAGTTTTGTATTGGATGGGCTGATTTGTGTTGTTCTTGTGTAAATACAGAAATATAAAAAATAGACACATAGTTTGTAATTTTAATTTTGAGTTACTGAGTTAGATTTGTCAGTGGAAGCCTGCAAAGTAAAATAATTATAAGCAGAGTTTGCACAGTCAGACAGGACATAAGCACATTGAGAAATTTGTTGCTAGGTGATTTGGGCATTGCACAAACAACAGAAGGTATATGTAAATGTACCACAGTGATGTAGGTCAGTTGTTGTCATAGCTTCTTATGTAATCTGGAGATGTGGCACATATGAGACATGTTTTCTGCCAATGATTTAACATGCTTTTTTACAGAAAACTTTTATAGTTAAAATAAAACTCTATAATATTGAATTAAAAGTATAATATAGTAAATACCTAAACCAGCCACACAGTCAGTATTATGCCATGCATGTAATTGTATTAACATACTTTTATATAACTAGACATATAGTACATTTCCTAAACCATCACCACAAACACATGAGTAATGGCTTGTGTGGTGATATCACAATTGTTATGATATCTCTGGGTGGTATAAATTACCATAAATCTCTCTACCAGTCAATACACAAGCAACTTTTGCCTTCATTTTCTCCTTTTTTTTAGTATAAAGGCAAACAAATATGTGAGTAATACAAAAAGCCATGATGTTACAATGTATGTGACATCTGTTATCTTTAAAAGTTATCACTATCTAGAGAGTCAACCATTAAGTAAAACATAATCTTTCAGAGTAAAACACATATGCACATATAATTTGTATACATATGTATTGGGTGTTTATTCATAACAAAGTATTTAAAGTATTTTGCATATATTTACTTGCTGAACTATGACAGTAATCCTGTGAGTTAGATATTATATTACTTTATTACACACATAAATTTATGACAGACCAGCATTCAGGCTACTGCTTCTTTTAGTCATATTTACAATGAGGATCATAAGCAAGAGACAAAGTGCAAATAATTTCAAAAACATGTAATTTTGTCAAAAGAATTGACAACAAAGCCTCAAATGAAAACTTGGGGCTAAGGAAAATTGAGTTGCTGAAGAGATGAGCCAAGTACTATGTTGGAGGCAATAGGGAAAATGCCAACTGGGTGTCTCAGACCTGGCTAGACACTGTTATTCTAGGTACAAGGCCATAAGTCTTCATTCATTTGAAAGAAGATGACCATGGGTGCTGGGATAGAAGCAAAGTGTCTTTGGACAGTGGTCCAGGTACTCAAAAACCACTTTAGTTTCTGTTCAGATTTGCTGCAGGTGCTCTTGGAATTGTTCAAACAATGCTGACTTTGAAGTTATTCAACATGCAAGAGTTATACAGTGGCAAGTGCTTTGACCTAGACTTCAAAGGAGACTCTCTGAGACTAAGTAGTATATGGATGGTGTGGTGAGCACCCCTACAGGAAGCCTTTCAGAGGGTAAATTCAGAGTGTGGAGGTGAAGCTGATAAATTTATGGAGACCATAGGATGTTAGGATGATGGGGAAATTATGGACATCAATGGAATTCAGGACAAAGAAATACCACATGGGCATGTGGGCTACAGTCATCAAAGTCATAGAGGCAAAACTATCCAAGACTTTTGGAACTTGGAGCACACCAGTGTGTGACCCACACATTGAAAGTAGAGCTACAGGACTTAATTTTTTCCTGCTGGATTTCAATTTTGCTTTGGACTGATTGATCCTGTCTGAGTAGTCTATTACTCCATTTTCAAATGTGGATATTACTCTCTATCAGTTTATAAGAGTATATAACTTCCTTTTTATTTTACTGCTTTAAAAAATGATAAAGGAAGCCTTAATTTTCCATTTGACAACCCATACTGTATTAGAGTGTGTTACGGCCAGAGAGACATTTATCAACATATATAATCAAGAGAAGTTCCCAGAGACCTTTCCGCTGTTTTCCCATAAAGAGAAATGAATTGTGGAGTGTGAGATTACAAAATGACTGGCAACAAGATGAAAAAAGGACTGGAACAGGCCTCTAAGATTGAATGTGTTCTTAAGATGAACAAGATACACATCTAAACTTCATTCTGCCCTTGTGTAACTATCTCTTAATTAAAATTCAAAGTAAATTCTCTAATGGACCAATGTAACTTTGAAAGTTACAAGGTCTGAGTCAGTATGGTAGGTGCAGCAAGCCTGATGAACTTGCAGAGAAAAAATTCTGAATTCATACTTGGAAATAAAAAATTATTGGTCACTCTAAGGTGTTCAGAGAACAGCAGAGATGCTTCTGTTAAGTTAATTTTTATCTTGTGTGAAACTTATAGGAACTTTCTTATCTCACTTTGGACTTCCTCTCAGAAAATACAACAAGAATCTGCAGTTTGTGGAGCAAGGAAGTATAATCTGTTAGAGCTAGAAAGGAAGGAAGGAACTCTCAGAACCAGCACTATCAATGGAATTACTCAGCTCTTAGAAACCAATGTCATCTGAAATCAACCAGGTATGTGACCAGCACCTGCTTGCCTTCTATCAAAGCTGATCAGAGACAGGGAAGAAAATCAGTGGCAGATGTGAAGGGATAGAGTTTGTGTCCCTGTCTATCAGCTGTCCTCAGTGATTCTAGTCTCTGCCTCCCACAAAGAACTACAGGAATGCTTTCTCTTGTCACTCATCATATTTGCCTTGGAAAGAACAGAACCATTTTGCATAATGTATTGGTTCTTCCTAAATTATACATACACTGTGACTGCAGATTTTCCCATTACCTCTATATATACCTTAATATCTGCTTAAAAATTGTCTTCTCAGGGCCAGAAACATGAACAGCTAATTAGATATGGCAAGACCAGAAGTCAGAGCCAGGAACCTACCATGCATCTTGGCCAGCTTTCAAGATATATGAGGGCAGTCTATCAAGTTAGATTTTGCCATAGCCCACAGGCTTCATCTTATGGGTTACTTCTTTACTAAATTGCTTGCCGTAAGTCCTGTGTGTTTATGGAGTCATCTCTGGATTGCCCCTGTGGGAAGACATTGCTATGTTCTATACTGCTATCTAGCCCAAATGCTGAGCTCACCCTTTCTGAGTTATTCCTGGCTATTCAGAAAGGATTCTTTTCTGTTTTCAGTGGCTTCCTCTCCCAAGATTCAACTTTCTAACTGTCTATTTGATTGGTTTGGCTTTTTGCTTAATGAAAAATATTTTGTAATGTATACCAAACCAAAGATCAAACATAATGAAGCAAGTAATTTAAAAATTTTTTAAAAATGTTTACATGTATGTGTGCACACAACACACACATACACACACACACACACACACACACACACACACACACTTATATTCATGCCTGAAGAATCCTTAAAATGGCATCAGATCCTCTGGAGCTGGAGTTATATATAAGCTGTTTTTTAGGAGCTTGGACCCAAAATCTGATCTTATGAAAAAGGAGCAAATGTTCATAAAGTACTGAGCCAATTCTACATTACTAAAAAGCAAATATTTTAATATGTCCCATCTTTATTTCAAAAATGATAAGGTCAGTAACTTATTAAGTTGCAGATTATGTATATACATATATGTATATTAATTATATGTATGTGTATATTACTACATTACAGATAGTTTATTATATCTATCTATCTATCTAAATTACTATATATATAACTATCTAAATTACTGATAGTTTATATGTATAGTTTACACATATACAGAATACATATATATGCATACATACATATAGTAAATGACAATTTGTATTGCAGAACTCATTGGTTCTCAATCTTCTTAATGTTGCAGTCTCTTAGTATAGTTCTTCATGTTGTAGTGACCCCAAACTATAAAATAATTTTTATTGTTCCTTCATAACTGTGATTATGTTACTGTTATAAATCTAATTGTAAATAGCTATCATGCAGAATACCTAATATGTAACTCCCAAAGGTGTCATGACCCGTTGGTTGAGAAATGCTTATGTAACAGAAACACAAGACTGCATTTCTGAGACCCATCAGCTAAGCAGTTTTTCCAAGTGTTGTTATAAGTTTATTATTTTTTAAAATTTTTATTATGAATAAAGTCACTTTTTTTATCCATGTATATCCTTATTCAAGGTTCCTTGCCCCTCCCACCCCCTGAGGTCACTCTCTCTTCTCCACATCTCTCCATCTCTTCCCCAGCATTGGTAGGAGGTCCCAAGGTCCCAATATTGCTCAGTTCAGCCTCCACTCCTGGCAGATCCAGTTTCCTCCTCCAACATCAGGACTGAGTCAGGTGTTCCTCTAGAGGGAGTGGGATCAAAGGTGTTAGTCCAAGGTGTTTCAGATCATAAGCTGTTCAGTGGTTGTAGTTTGCAGCTTGGACATGCTTTGCTCTTTTTCTTTGTTTTGTTTTGTTTTTTGTTTTTTTGTTTAGAGTCCACTAATGAGTGAGTGCATCCCCTGCTTATCTTTCTTGGTTTGAGATACCTTGCTCAGAAGGATATTCTCCAAATCCATCCATTTGCCTGCAAATTTTAGGATATCATTTTTTTCTTACTGCTGAGTAGTACTCCACTGTGTAGATGTACCACAGTTTGTTAATCCATTCTTCAATTGAGGGGCATCTAGGTTGTTTCCAGGTTCTTGCTATTACAAATAATGCTGCTATGAACATAGTTGAGCTCATGGAGTACAACTGTACATCTTTAGTGTATACACCCAGAAGTGGTATTGATGGATCCTTGGGGAGATTGATTCCCAGTTTTCTAAGAAACCGCCACACTGTATTCCAGAGTGGCTGAACAAGCTTACACTCCCACCAACAATGGAGGAGTGTTCCCCTTGCTCTACAATCTCTCCAGCATAGGCCGTCATCTGTGTCTTTTGAATTTCTTATTTTTTAATAAATGATTTTATTTATTTATTTTATATCCTAAATGCAGTTTGTCCTCCCTTTTTTCCTCCAAGTCCCTTCTTCCATATCCACTCTTTCTCTGTTTCTGTTCAGAAAAGAGAAAGCTTACCACAGACATCAATAAAACATGGCAAATCAAGTTGTACTAAGGGCCTCACCTTGGATTAAGGGTAGGCAAGAAGCTCCAGTATGAGGAATAGGGTCATAAAAGAAAGTAAAAGAGTCAGAGACAGACCCTGCTTCCACTGTTAGGAGGGAAGAATGCTGAGCTACACAAAGATCAAGCTACATAACTGTCACATATAAGCAGAACACCTAAGTCAGTCCTATGCAGCCGCCTTGGTTGTTGGTTCAGCAAATTCCCATGACCCAGGGTAGGTGATTCTATGTCTTTTCTTGTGATGTCCTTAACCCCTCTAATTCCTACAAAACTTATTATGTGTCTTCAGTAGGATTCCCAGAGCTTGGTCTAATATTAGACTGTGGGTCTCTATATCTTTTTACAAGTTGTTGGATAAAGCCTCTTTGATGACTATTGTGCTGGGAACCAATCTATGAATACAGTGAAATATCATTAGGTATCATTGCATTGACATTTTCCTCTCCATTTGTATTAGGCTTCCTAGGTCTCTAGGCCATTCAACTTCTGGTGCCTGGCATTCCATGCAGTGTCTGGGGTGGTCTCACTATTTTGTCATGGACTACCTTAGGCTGGACCAGTCATTGGCTGACTACTGCCACAATCTCTCTGCCACCCTTAACCCTTACCAGCCTCTCTAACACATTTTATAAGCAGGACAGACTATTGTCAAAAATATTGTGGCTGGGTTGCTGTCCAAATCCCTCAAATAGAATATTTGGTTAGTCATAGGATGTGATTAGTTCAGGCTACCTAGCCACAATTGCTAGGAAACTTAGCTGTAGTAGTCAATATTGTAGATTCCTATAAAATTTTCTTGCTCCAAGTTTCTACCTAACCCTGAAAATCCCCCCTATTCCAGTTGACTCCTTCATGCTCTCCCATGACCCTTATCTGATACCTTATGTTCTGACCCCCACTGGTCCGCAGTCTATCCATAAAATTTATTTCCTCAACTCAGGGAGATTCCAGTGGCACTCTTGGGCTTTCCTTGTTATCTAGCCTTTTAGAGTTTATGAATTATAGCATGATTATTTCTTACAAAGCTAATATTCACTTATAAGTGAATATTATAAGTACATACCATATTTGTCATTCTGAGACTGAGTTACCTCACTCGGGATAATTTTTTTCTTGCTCTGTCCATTTGCCTTTAAACTTTATGACATCATGTTTTTATAACAGCACCACATTTTCTTTATTTTTCTTTCATTTTAGGGACATGTATGTTGTTTCCAAGTTCTGGTTACTAGGAATAAAGCTGCTATAAACTTAGTTGAGCAAATGCCTATGGTATAATTAAGCATCTTTTGCTAAGTCTCTGAAATATTGGGATACAAGGAACATACCTAAACATAATAAAAGCAATATATTGAAAGCCAATAGACAACATCAAAGTGAAGGGAAAAAACTCAAAAGAAATGTAACTTAAAACTGAGACAAGACAAGCTATCCACTCTCTTTACACCTATTCAATATAATATTTGAAGATCTAACTAGAGAAATAAGACAACTAAAAGAGATTAAGGGAATACAAATTGGAAAGGAAGAAGTTAAAATATCATTACACACAGATGATATTATAATATACACAATTGACCGCAATAATTCTATCAGGGAAATTCTTCAGCTGAAAAATACTTAGTGATGTGGCTAAACACAAAATTAACTAGAAATGTTAGTAGCCCTCCTATATAGGAATGATAAATAGGCTAAGAAAGAAATCTGGGAAACAACACCCTTGACAATAGCTACAAATATTATAAAATATCTGAATGTAACTCTAGTCAATCAAGTGAAAATCCTATGTCATAAAGAAGTAGAAGTAAATACAAACAAAAAAAATGGAAGAGATGAACAAATCCTTGAAAGAAAACCAAGAAAAGGTAAACCAAAAGATGAAAGAAACATTTCAGGAACTAAAAACTGAAACAGAAGCAATAAAAAAGGCACAAAATGAAGAAAAGATGGAAATAAAAAACCTGAAGAAAAGAGCTGGAACTACAGATACAAGCATAACCAACAGAATCCAAGAGATATAAGAGAGAATCACTGAAGTAGAAGACTCAGTAGCGGAAATAAATACACCAGTCAAAGAAAATACTAAAACCAAAAAAGCCATAACACAAAATGTTCAGGAAATCTGGGACACCATGAAAAGATATAACTTGAGAATAATAGGAATGGAGGACGGAGAACAATACCAGCTCAAAGGAACAGATAATGTATTCAATAAAAGCATAGAAGAAAACTTTCCTAACCTAAAGAAGGAAATGTCTATAAAGGTACAAGAAGCTTACAGAACACCAAATAGATATGACAAAAAAAAAAAAAAAGCCAACTTGCCTCATAACAATCAAGCCACAAAATATACAGAACAAAGAAAAAATTTTAGGAGCTGCAAAAGAAAAGGGCCAACTTACTTATAAAGACAGACCCATCAGAATAACACCTGAATATTCAATGGAAATGATGAAAGCAAGAAGGGCTTGGTCAGAAGTTATATAGTCACTAAAAGAGCATGGGTGCCAGCCTAGAATACTATACATTGCAAAATTATCAATTACCATAGATGGAGTAAACAATATATTTCTTGATAAATTCAGACTGAAACAATACCTATCTACCAATACAGCTCTCCAGAAAGCATTAGAGGGAAAACTCCAACCTAAGGACCCAAGATACACCCATGAAATCACAGTCAATAATCCTACAGAAGAATAGCCCACAGAAAGAAAATACATACAAGCTACCACCAAAAATAGCAGGAACTATCAATCAGTGGTCACTGATATCCCTTATTATCAATGGACTCAACTCACCTATAAAAAGATACACACTAACAAGATGGATACAAAAACAGAAGCCATCCTTCTGCTTCATACAAGAAACAGACCTCAACCACAAAGACAGAAACAGGCTCAGAGCAAAGAGTTGGGAAAAGACTTTCCAATCAAATGGTCCTAAGAAACAACCTGGGGTTGCCATCCTAATATCTAACAAAGTAGACTTTAAGCTAAAAGCAATTAAAAGGGACCAAGATGGTCATTACTTACTCATCATTGGAAAAATTGGTCAAGAGATTTCAATCCTAAATATTTATGCCCCTAATATAAGGGCACCTACCTATATAAAAGAAACAATGATAAAGCTCAAATCCCACATCAATTCTCACACCCTAATAGTGGGAGATTTCAATACCCCACTTTCAACCCTGGATAGATCAAACAGAGACTCAACAGAGAAATAAGGAGTCTAACAGAGGTTATGATGCAAATGGATTTAATAGATATTTACAGAAGCTTCCACCCAAAAGCAAAGGAATATACATATTTCTCAGCTCCTAATGGATCTTTCTCTAAAATTGACCACATAATTGGTCATAAAGCAAATATCAACAGATACAAAAAATATGGAAATAATGCCTTGTGTCTTGTTGGACCACCAGGGCCTAAAGTTAGAGTTCAACAACATCAAAAATCACAGAAAGCCTACCATCTCATGGAAACTAAACACTACTCAGCTGAACCACCTCTGGGTCAAGGAAGAAATTAAGAAAGAAATCAAAGTCTTCCTAGAACTTAATGGAAATGAATCCACAAAGTACCCAAACTTCTGGGACACAATGAAAGCAGTCTTAAGAGGAAAATTCATAGCACTAAATGCCTATATGAAAAGCCTAGACAAATCCCACACTAGAGAACTAACAGCACAGCTGAAAGCCTTTGAACAATTAGAAGCAAACTCACCTAAAAGGAGTAGATGGCAGGAAATAATCAAACTTAGAGCTGAAATCAATAAAATTGAAACAAAAAGAACAATACAAAGAATCAATGAATCAAAGAGTTGGTTCTTTGAGAAAGTTGACAAGATAGATAAGCCCTTATCCAAACTAACCAAAAAGCAGAGAAAGAGAGTATCCAAATCAATGCAATCAGAAATGAGAAGGGGAACATAACAACATATCGCCAGGAAATCCAGTGAATTATCAGATCATACTTTGAAAATCTATGTTCCACAAAAATGGAAAATCTAGAAGAAATGGACAGCTTTTTGGACAGGTATCATTTACCCAAATTAAATGAAGAACAGATTAATTACCTACACAGACCTATAACCATTAAGGAAACTGAAGCTATCATTAAAAGACTCTCAAGAAAAAAAAAAGCCCAGGTACAGATGGTTTCAGTGCAGAACTCTACCAGACATTCAAAGAAGTATTACTATCATTACTCCTCAAACTATTTCACACAGTAGAAACTGAAGGAATATTGCCAAATTCATTTTGTGAGGCCACAATTACCCTAATACCCAAGATACTCAGAGACATAACAAAGAAGGAGAATTACAGACCAATTTCCCTCATGAATTTTGATGCTAAAATTATCAACACAATTTTGGAAAACCGTATACAACAATATATAAAAAATATCATCCTCCATGACCAAGTAGGCTTCATCCCAGAAATGCAGGGATGGTTCACCATACAAAAACCTGTAAACGTCATCCATCATATAAACGAACTAAAGGAAAAAAAAAAACACATGATCATCCTTAGATGCTGAAAAAAACCTTTGACAAAATTCAACACTCCTTTTTGATAAAAGCTCTGGAGGGATCAGGAATACAAGGAAAATATCTCAGTATAATAAAGGTGATTTACAAGAAGCCAACAGCCAACATCAAACTTAATGGAGAAAAACAGAGAAATCCCACTAAAATCAGGAATTAGACAAGGATGTCCTCTCTCCCCTTATCTATTCAATATAGTTCTCGAAGTTTTAGCAAAAGCAATAAGAAAATGTAAGGAGATTAAGGGGATACAAATTGGAAAAGAAGAAGTGAAACTATCTCTATTTGCCGATGATGTGATTGTATACAAAAGTGACCCACAAAATTCTACCAGAGAAATTCTACAGCTGATAAACACCTTCAGCAATGTAGCAGGATACAAGATTAACCCAAAGAAATCAGTAGCCCTCTTATACACTAAATATAAAAGGGCTGAAAGGGAATAAGTGAAACATCACTTATTATAATAGCTGCTAACAGCATTAAATACCTTGAAGTAAGTATAACCAAAGAAGTAACAGACCTATTTGACAAAAATTTTAAATCACTGAAGAAAGAAATTGAAGAGGAAATCAGAAAATGGAAAGTTCTCCCATGTTCCTGGATAGGTATGATCAACATAGTAAAAATGGCAATTCTACCAAAAGCAATCTACAGATTCAATGCACTGCCCATCAAAAATCCTAACACAATATTTTACGGACCTAGAAAGAACATACTCAACTTCATTTGGAATAACAGAAAATCTAGGATTTCCAAAACAATTTTGCTCAACAAAAGAATCTCAGGAGGCATCACCATCCCCAACTTCAAGTTATACTATAGAGCTACAGTAATAAAAACAGCCTGGTACTGGCATAAAAACAGACTTGTGGATCAATGGAATCGAACTGAGGATCGGGGAATGAACCCAAAAACCTATGAAAACCTGATCTTCGACAAAGAGGCCCAAAATAATCAATGGAAAACAGATAGTATTTTTAACAAATGGTGTTGGCATAGCTGGTTGGTAGTGTGTAGAAAAATGCAAATAGATCCAAGCCTATCACCATGCACAAAACTCAAATCCAAGTGGATCAAAGATCTCAACATAAACCCAGCTACACTGAACTTGATAGAAAAGGAAGTGGGAAATACAATTCTACGAATTGGCACAGGTGACCACTTCCTAAACATAATACCAGTAGCACAGACACTAAGAACAACAATTAATAAGTGGGATCTCTTGAAACTGAGAAGCTTCTGTAAGGCCAAGGACACAGTCATTAAGACAAAATGACAGCCTACAGAATGAGAAAAGATTTTGACCAATGCTACAAGTGACAAAAGACTGATCTCTAAAATATGTAGAGAACTCAAGAAAGTAGAATCCAAAGCCCTAAATAAGCCAATTAAAAAAATAGGGTTATGAGAATTCTCTTTTTAGGGAATTCTCAGAAGAAAAAATACAAATGTCTGAAAGGCGCTTGAAAAAATGCTCAGCATCTTTAGCCATCAGATAAATGCAAATCAAAATAACTTTGAGATACTACCTTTCACCTTTCAGAATGACTAAGAGTAAAAACGCAAATGACAGTCTATTCTAGAGAAGATGCAGAGCAAGGGGAATGAATACTCCTCTATTGTTTCTGGTAGTGTAAACTTATTCAGCCACTCTGGAATGCCTTATGGCAGTTTCCCAGAAAGCTGGGAATCAATCTCCTCAAGGATCCAGCAATACCACTAATTGGGCATATACCCTAAATATGCACATTTGCACCCCAAAAGCCTTAGCGCAACTATGTTCAGAGCAGCATTATTTGTGTTAGCAAGAGCCTGGAAACAACCTAGGTGCTCCTCAACTGAAAAATGGATTAACAAAGTGTAGTTGATCTATACAATGAAGTACTTACTACTCAGCAATAAGAAAAATGGATATTCTAAAATTTATGAGCAAATGGATGGATTTTGAGGATATCTTCCTGAGCAAAGAAACACAAACCCAGAAAGATAAGCAGGGGATGTACTCACTCATTAGTAGACTTTAAACAAAAAATAAAGACGCCCAAGCTACAAGCTACAACCACTAAATAGCTTGGGATCTGAAGGGACTTAAGAGAGACATCCAGGAGTCTCCTAGGAAGAGAAAATAGAGAATATCTCCTTAGCTAATTGGGAGCATAAGAGGTTGCAACCAAGAAGAGGTGTGAACAAATTCTGAGAGAAGGAGATGGTTAAGTGAGAGAAACAATGAGGGAGAGAAAAGAAAGAGATGGAGATCTTAATAGATGAAGCAATATGGGGTTGGAAAAAGACCAGGTGCTAGGGAAACCTCCAAGAACTCACAGGATGTTCCTGCCTAGGTTTCCAACCAATAGTGAAGGTTTTGCCTAATCAGGACTTCCCCATAATCAAACGAATACCCACTCAAAGTGCTAGCACAGAAGTTACATCCAACAATGAATAGAGGTAGAGGCAGAGATACATGGCTGAGTACTGGGCTGAGTCTCTGGTTCAGCTGACAGCAGGGGTAGAGACTCTATATGAGTAAGGGAATAGGGACTATGAGGAAAATTCTCACAGTGATAGGTGGCTGAAGCTCTGGGGAGCTCACTGAATCAAGAACAGCCACCTGGGAACCATCTGGAAAAGGAACTAAGCCCTCCAAGGATAGGCAACTGTTCACTGGCATGATAATATGTAAAGCCTCAAGGGGAGGGTTCAGACTGTTTCTGTGCATGGACTGGCACCTTGGAGCCCATTTCCTCCAGAGGAACAACTAACCCAGTCTTGATATTAGGATCTAGAAATCGGAGTTGTCTGGAGTGGATGCTGAGCGAATCCACTTTGTGACCTCTTGCCCTTTCTGGGGATGGGGTAAGGGAATGGAGAGGAGGGAGGCTGAAGACTGACCAGGAAGGGTCAGCAGGGGAAAAGGAGTTGGAACAAGGGGATCCATGAATAAAACATTGAGACTTTATTCTATAAAAAGAAAAAAATCAGATTGAATGAAAAGGAAGTTGGTGGGACTGTTCTCTCTATGCAGTGAATACCATTCTATAAATAAAGAAGCTGTTTTGGCCTATGTGGAGCACTGTAGATGTAGGTGGAGGAATCAGAGCAGAAACAGGTAGATGGAAGGTTGAGTCAGGCAGATTCCATCTAGCTGCCAAAGAAGAAACATTTAGGCCTACGTACAAGCTGTAGGCCATGGGCCACATGGTAGATAGATTAATGGAAATGAGTCGAATTAAGATGAAAGAGCTAGCTATCAATGTGCCTGAGACATAGGCCAGACAGCATGAAATTAATATAAGTGTCTGAGTCATCTTTGCGGGTAAAAGCCACCATGGGCAGCTCAGACCTCTGGCCCAAACAGGGTCAGGAAATCTTTTACAACAGATGGCGTCCCTGGGTGGGCATGAACCCCAATATTTTGGTTAACATCTTTCTCTTGTCCACTCACACACTAGGAAGTCCTGAGAGTGTAAAACCCAAGACTCACTCGCAGACCTCCAATGCTGTGGGCTGGTCAGACCTCTGTCTCAAACAAAGTCAAGAAATCTTTTACAACAGTACTCTTGCTTCTTTTAAACCAGACTGTGTTCCAAAGTTCTTAGCTTTCTGTTTTCCACAAAAAAAGATCTTAATCCCAAAAATATAGTCAAAATATAGGCAGGATGCTTAGGAGGAGACAATATTGAGTTATCAGTCTATTTCAGAATAAAGACATATATATATATACATATATATATGCTCTAAAATAGATGTTCTAGGTCAATGCCAGTATTTTATGATTAAGAAATTATTTCTGTAAAAGAATGGAACATGGCACAGTTTGGTGTTCATGTGGACATGAAGGCAAATGATGGGTGATAAATCAGTGCTGAAATATTTCAAATCCAGTAAGAGCTTTTGCGTGTAAACTTCTATTCCATTGTGAATTCATTCAATTAAAACTGAGCATATGTATTAAGTACCCTCTTCAATCTTGGCATGTACTGTGAAAATTAATACAGCAGCATAAAATCAACAAGGCAGAAAAGATTCTTAAAGACATTTTACCATACATGAAACAAATATCTATAATACACGAAACATTCTTGTAAAAGTAACAAGTCAGTAAAAAAGACAAAAGTTTATTAAAATTTCTATAAAAAGATATTCTAAAGTAAACTATAAAATAATAGCTAATATGTTTTACTTGTCAATCAAATTTCTTTTAATTTTTATATATTGACAATTAATTACATAAGTAAAATTATCATACATAAGTTTACATTTACATACATAATATTATCTAAGTATATAATGCTTGTTTTGGTAAATATGAAAATCTCTTAGTGGTTAATAAGACTTTAAATTGCAGCATATTTTCAAGTTATATCTTTGAAATAGCTATTAAAAATGGTGCCATCTGTGAACTAAGAAAACCAAATTTTAGAGATGTATCATAGTAAACAAAACAATAGACTGTGATAGCTACCAACATTATAGAATTCCTCAGCAATAACACAATAATAACAATAAGGAAATACTAGTGTAAACATCTGCAAGTAGAGTGAGTTGGTCACACAATAGAACACTATGCAGCTGCTTCAAATGCTAAGGTTATTTTGAGTGTAAATCACATCAGCAGTGCTCAGTAAAAGCATCCATCCTAGCTTGTCAGCAGAATTCATGGTTGATCAGCTTGGTGCTGGCATTTGTACTTCTAATCCCTTGCTTATATTTGGTTTTATCCCTCAAGAACATTCTTGAAATCTCCCAGGAAAGGCTCTCCATGCAGCCCAAATGAGCCCTTATTATTGCTCATTTGTATAAGTCACCAACAGTGACCACTAAGTGGGGCATAGCCTTTTATCAGACAGATACCTTGCCTTGCTTTCAATCCCAAATGTCTACTTCATCTTTGTCAATATAACATTTAGGGCTTTAGTGGGTGGCTGCCATATGTAGGGAAGACCAAGAACTTAGTAGAGCTCCTTCTTTGCCCAAAATGCTGAGACTGAGACCAAGTATTGAAATATTTCTTGAGAGCTGTAAATATGACCTTTCTGTGGGAAAGTGATACTCCTTTCCCACAGAAGTCCAGTGCTCAGTTCCCAGTACCCCTGCCCTGCTAGAGAGTTAACAACTGCCTGCAATTCAAGCTCTAGGGAATTCAATACCCTCTTCAGCCTTCTCAAGCAACTTCATATACATGACACACACACACACACACACACCCCACATAAAGTTCTAAAAAATGAATAATTCTTTATTCATACAATTGCTATGTTTTTTGCTCAAGCTATTTTGGGAAAGAAGAGTATAAAAGTAGAAATAAGATAATCAAGAAAAATGAAAATGAGTTGCTTCTAGTCTCTCATTTATTTTTCCATGAATTCTAGAAGGCGTGGCAAAATCATATTTGGTTCTGGTGTTTGATTGTCCCTGAGCACTCAATATGAGGAGACTAACAGCCATGTAATATGGACATGTTTGCTCAAATAAATGCCAGTTCTTTCTGTTTTCATGACTTTAGGACACAGAACTCCAGTGAGAGGCCAAAAGCAAGTGAAATAAATGTAATTTCTATATCACTGACCATTCTGTCTTACAAGGGAGAGTATGCATGAATTAGCTAGCTAATAGAATCTTGAAATGAGATGAGGTACATAAAAATTGCACCACACTACACACACACACACACACACACACACACACACACACACACAATACTCATTCCCAAACTTTAATTTTTCTTCTCATCATTTGTTTTGAAGCAGCTTATATTCTTTTTAGAAAATGAGTGTCTGTAACCATGGAGATATCTATTGTTTTCCATCCATGGGGACATAGGATTATGTGTTTAAGAAGACACTAAATAAGCTTTGGATTTTCCTTAGATGTCATTTTTAATTTTAACTCTTCACTACTACCAAAGGTTTCTCAGGGTACTAAGATGGCAATAGAAATAGCCAATGGCAGACTTTATGTTCTATTTCTTTGACTTTATCTCAAGCATGCTCTAGAAGTTCATAGCAGGAGTGGGGATTATCAATCTTCTCCTACCATAGCCCTGATCAAATGGCAGAAGGCCATTCTGAAGTGTAGTCTTCATCCCACAGAGGCCCTAAGTCCCAGAACTGGTAAATAAAATCAGTGCTGCAGCTCAGATTCTTCAAGAACTTCTGGTGCTCTCCCATGGCCATTTTCTCTGTTGAAATGATAGGCCTACCTAGCCAGCCAATGAGTTTTGGGAACAACTGTCTCCATTTAATTTGACCTGAAGTTAACCTTGTGTTTTTAATTTCTCATGCACCATATGCCTTTTGATAAATTTAATAAATCTCTTAATTAAGTGACAAGCAGTTGAGATCATTCTTTGTCCCCCTTCGGCAAATTCTCAAAATGGAAATCAAGTCATGTGGCTCAGAAAATTAAAACAAAAAAAAAACCCAAAAAACCAAAACACAAAACCATAGGTCAGAAAAAGAAGAGCAAAAGGAATCTAACTCCTTGGCAGTTATCAGGTCTTAGTACAATGGCCATGCTTTGAGATAAAAATGTCTCTGTGGTCCTAGGCAGACAAAGGAACCCAGAAGCTCTTCAGGACTGTATGATCCTAAGAAGGTTGTTGGAAGTGCAGGAAATGCAAGCAGATGTCTCACCACCTTTGGCGCCTACTAGCTCAACTGTGCTATCTAGTGTACAGATAATTTGGCATTGTTTATCAACTTCCTTTTTCCTTAAGATTTCTGTGTTTGCCTGGCCAGCTTTCTGGCCTTTGCTTTATTGATTGTAGTAATCGTAGAGAAGAAAATTGAAAGACCATCCAAAAGGCTAACTCAATTAGCATCAGAAAGGGCAGAAAGTCTTGCATGATAGGAAAATAAATAAATAATATAGATAGGTAGAGAGATATGGAGTGAGAGGAGTCAGCATAGGTCATGTTTGCCCAGAGTTTATGGGACTGTAGGTATAAAAGACGAGGTTGAGAGACAGCTTCAGCACTATAAATGAAAGGGTCAGAGAGAGACTTGGGAATGAGATTTAGAAATCTGGCTCTGGGTTAGTGAATAAGCCCTGTTCAGTGCTTCTTAAAGAGCCATGATAAAGAATTCAGTCACTTGTCAATGTTCCTTGGATAACATACCTTTCTCCCTCTGAATGAAACTCTCTGTATTTGGGCCAGTTTTATATGGATTACAAGTGATTAAACAAGTATTCCTCAGTAGATTAGCAAGTGGCTGAGTCCTACCAGTCCAAAAAGGGAACTATACTCCACAGACTAAAGGTCTGAAACAGCTAATAACCTACAGACCAGAGTCAACAGCAGCTTGGGTGTGTTTTCTTTGTTGGTTGAGCATCCCCAGTGATCACAGCTAAGAGGATTCATGAAGCTTCAAGCCATCCATTCCTCCCAAATCTCTTTTCTGCAGCAGTTCTCTGCCACCTTTAACTAAATTCAGTGGCTGTGCCAAGCACCGATTGGTCACACTGAGCAGGGTTTTATTTACCCTTACTCCTTCACACTGGGCATTCTTCCTCAGGCATGGATAATGCCTCACTCTTGCTCTCCCCCCTTTCATTCAGGCTGGGTATTCATTCTCTGTTTATTTCACTATTTTTTCCTTCCAAGATTCTGATCTTTGATATGTTTATGATTCTTCGATTGCTCTAGTCAGCTTATCAGGTCTCATAGTTATAACTGTGTGTGGACAATTTTCAAATGTAATTCTTTGGTCCAAATATCTTCCTGAACTCCAAACCACACTTACCACCCTCTATAGGACATCCCTACTTAGATATCTGCCAGAAACCTCAAACCAGGTCATAGAAAACCTGTTGGCTTTTCCATTCCTACCCTTCCACTTTGTAATACAGCACCTCTAAAAATTTTATTTATTTCTTCTCGGTGGTTGTGGTTTGCTGATTGGGCATGTTTGGCTTTTTTTCTTGTTTGTTTGTTTAGAGACCACTAGTGAGTGAGTACATCCCCTGCTTATCTCTCTGAGTTTGTGAGACTTCGCTCAGGAGGATATTCTCCAAATCCATCCATTTGCCTGTGAATTTTAGGATATCATTTTTTCTTATTGCTGCGTAGTATTCCA
>PVIH01001779.1:0-217145 GCA_004025045.1 Sigmodon hispidus
AAAAAAAAAAAAAAAAAAAAAAAAAAAAAAAAAAAATAAAAAAAAAAAATAAAAAAAAAAAAAAAAGATTTATTTTATTTTTAATTATGTGTCTATATGTGTTTTTATGAGGATGTGCATGTTAATGTAGTGCTCCTAGAGGCCAGAAGACAGCATTGAATCTCCTGGAGGTAGAATTATAGTTGGTTTTAAGGTACCCAACACAGGCAAGAAAACTTCACTTTTCTGGAAGAGCAACCAATGCTTTCAACCACTCTATGTTTCAATTATTAACTATATATGTTGACGCAGGATGTCTTTCGGCATGTTGTGAATTACTATTGGTTAATAAAGAAACTGTTATGGTCTATGGCAAGGCAGTTTGAAGGCCGTTGGAAATTCCAAGCTGAAATAAAGGTGAAGAAGGATGGAATTGGGGGAGACACTGTAGGATGCTCAATACATATATTCATAGAAGTGGGTTGAGTTACATTGTAAGAGCTAGTTAATAATGAGCCAGAGCCATATGCCAAACAGTTTGTAATTAATGTAAGCCTTTGTGAAATTATTTAAAATGAAGCAGCTGTGAGTGAGTCTGGAACTTGGGGCAAGGCCAGGTCAGAAACTTCAGACAACAGTATGTAATTAAGAATGTTTTGCTTCAATAACTATAAGACAAATGATAAGAGATCATGAATTGTAATGCATTGCAACTGCATAAAGATGTTAATACAAGAAGATGTGAGTCCTAGAATCAATGAAATGAAATTCTTAAATGACTTAGATTATGCTTGGCCTTGAGCTGTGCTTTCTATTTACCAATTCTTTTAATCTTCTAAAGGACTAAAGTCCTGGGATAAGGGTACTTTTGTTTCCTTTATTCTAAAAATTAATAAGCTAAATTCAAGCAAAGCAAGTGACTTGACAAAGTTAACTGGACAGTGGAAGGTGATGCTAGGATTTGCTGCTTTGCCTTACTTCACTGTCTGAAATATTCATGGTATTCTGCACTGGGCTCAGCACTGAGAGCAAATCAGAAAGGAAGTATGTTGTAGTTCTCGTTCCTGAATACATTTCCTTGGCTCCATTAGTACAGACATGTATACAATCATACCTTGCATTTTGAAAGTGTGCTGTGGGCTATTGTTGTTGACTAGGCATTTTAATTATGGTTCATGTAAATTATAAAATACTTTCTGGAAAAAAAAGATGATGACCCTTCAAGGACTCTAATAAAAGCGAAGGGTGAGCTCAGCTGAGGACTGTGCATCGACAAGAACTGTTAATGATGCATTGGAAGGAGGCGTGCTGGCCTTTCTTAAGAGAGAGCAGATGCTTGCCACATTCAAGACCTCCCACACCAAATATGTTACATAAATATTTTACATTTTAAGATGTGAAAAGAAAATAAGCCTACCCAAGTACTGTGATATAAATAATACAAATGATCCAGATTTCAAGATGTTGTAGGGAAATTGAATGAAGAAAAATGTTGAAATCATTGTGCTGGGCAGGATAGGAAATTAATTTTACTTTCTTTGCTTAACCTTATTAGGTGGAAATATGATCTGACCTCTGACAGTGGGGGAAATCATATCATAATCATTTTTATCTTACTAAATGGATGAATATACTTTAATCCTTTGCAAATATATGCATACAGATCCACAAGCATACATATACAAACATATACACATATAACCATATATAGACAAGTGCATACATGTACAAATACATGAATAAAAATATATACATGCTCATATATACGCAGATTTACAGTTGAACATATAAATTCACATATATGTACCTAAGTTTATATTTATATGTACTTACATATATATTATATACATATATATGCATGAATACATACACCCACAAACATTCATATATAATGTTCTGTTACTAAACATCTTCCCTAAACTTCCATTGATAACTTAGGACAATTTCACCAAAGTTCACTCTAGAGAAACAATGAATGTATTGGGCTTCCTTATAAAGTATAGATCAAGGCTTACTTACAGTATTGTGGGCAGTACTTTCTAGTAGGCAACAACTGAAAAGTCTTCACCAAGCAAGGATAAAAACTTCACTCTGGCCACATAGATGGAGCCTCCCACCCAAGCCAATATACTATAGCCTCTTTCCAGGGTCATGTGCAATTAAGATAGAATTGCATGCAGGAGGTACAAGGGAATGGCTGTATATTCAGGTAAGAATCCCATGACCCTCTTCACTCTTCCATAAAGGTATATAGTCAACAATTCCTGATATGATGATCTTTTGTAAGTGGGTACAGCTGAACACCCCAAGCTGATGGTGGCTTTGCTCAGTCTCTTGAAACATATTCATACAAATATATACATGTATATAGACATATGCAACAAGTATGCTTATGCACACATAAGTCCATACAAAACAAATATACACATACACACCTGCAGGAACATATACATATTTTGCTCTTCAAATGAACATTACCTATGCCTCAGTTCCCATCGTCTGGATAAACAGATTAGGTGAAGTTCATTTTCCATCCATTGTGTTCTATGTGTCTCTACATCATACTAAGATGAGAGTTCCCTTGTCCCTTATTCTTCTCCAAAGCTGGCTTGTGATACACTTGATTTTGTCAAAATCTAGTCTTCCACACTAGAGATCTTGGCCTCAACCTTTTTTATTTCTATGCAACCAGAACATAGACCCTCACAGTCCTCTAGATCCACTGATATAGTTACTTAAATTAGTGATTCTTAAGAAGATGGGCAATGTGCTATATCCTGAGATTATCTAGTGTCAGTGCCCATGGGACCTAGTTCAGCAGAGGATTGGTGAGATCATATCACCTGTAATACAATGTAACTTTTCCATCTCTCTTGGATTAATTCCCTTCTGCCCACATCACTGTACAAGGCAAGAAAACAGAACCTACTTAGTATTTCTCAGGTATAACTAGGTAGAAAATTATAGCATAGAATCAAAAGACTAAACCTACAGAAATGCATGTTTCTTTTTTGTTTGTTTGTTTGTTTTGCCACCCCAGCCAAAGCAACCCCCCCATCTAGTCCTCATACTGATTCTTGTTATGAACTAGCAAAGCAAGTGTGGTCAAAGATATCATAACAAAACACACAGAATCAACTAACCTGTGTTCATAGTGGCTAACAGAGACTAATCCAACAACCAGAGTGCCTGCCTGAGACTGACCTGGGCCTTCTGCTGATATGCTAATTGTAGTAGGAAGTTTCTAGCCTGGCTCACCCCAAAGTCCACACCTTCAGTTCCAAATAGTCACACAAAGGCTTGTATTAATTACAAGCTGATTGGTCTATGGTGCAGACATATACTAGCTAACTCTTACTCTTAAACTAAAACATGATTATCTTGTTTAGCCACATGGCTGGGTACCTTTTCTCAGAGCAGCATTCTCATCTTTTTCCTCTGCATTTCCTAGAGTCTATCTCTCTTCTTTGTCTTTTCAGAGTTCTTTTAGTCTGGTAGCCCCACCCATACTTCCTGTTTGCCTTCTGGCCAATCAGAGTTTTATTAAACCAATAGGAGGGACAAATATTTGCAATGTACAAGAACATAATCCCACAGTATGCTAACTGTTGTGTAACTTGGTATTCTTGTGGACTCCTAACAGTGGGAGCAAGGGCTGTCTCTCTCTCTCTGTTGTCTGCTTTTGGGAACCTTTCCTCTTATCAGATTACCTTACCCAGCATTAATAAGAGAAGTTCCTAGTCTCAGTACAATTTGATATGCCATGGTTGGTTGATATTCATGGGAGGCATGTGGATCTTGCAATGCAGTATATCTGCCTGACTTCCAAACACTGACCTTACCCTATTTCCCATTTGGTCAGTTCCTACTAAAATTCACTCCTCAATTTAAATGCCATATTTTCCTCTTGAAATTTCAGATCCTTTTGTTTCTTGCTTGTATAAAAATCTCAGAATTTTCCTAGGTACCTGTCACATGATCAGCTATCTCAGTACACTATTCACTCAATTTGTCCAATCTAATATCTGTACCACCTACTGAGTTATAAAACTTTTGAATCCAAAACTGTATTCTTAATATTTGTAACTTAAGCTTCTATCATAGAAACAAACAAATAAAATATACATAGTGAATGATTCTTAGTAGATAACTAATGAAGTGAGTGAATTAACATTCAGCCTAAAACTAGTTGCTATAGCAAATAAAATAGAAAAGCACAGTCTATGCCTCCCCTTCAATTGTTTGAAAGTGGCATGAAAAACTGAGAAAGAAAGTAGCTTCAGAAACTCTTTAAGAGTTACACAGATCCCTAGAGAAAAACTCCATCCTAGATAGGATTAGAAAAAAGCTTTGAATTATTTAAAAAAGAAAGGCTTTTGTTGAGTGTCTTCGTGACAGGTTGGAATTAGAGAGAGCAGGACATTTTAGGGGGACGGAGTACTGTGCACTCTAGGTGAGGTAAGAATGAGGTTCTCTGAAGACCTTCAGAGGAAACAGCAAAAGACTGAGACTTGGAAGCATCTGGAAAAATGAGGAAAGTGCTTCCTGAGACTCCTTGTTCTTGCTGTGAGGAACATGCCTTATCAGGAAGAGATCAGATTTCCTTCAACTGAAAAGCTGCCCAAGGTCTCCTTCTGGGTCCAAGACAGTTGTAAATCCTTTCTTAGCATCAAATTTAGGACTCTGAGCTGTAGCCTAGATTGAAACTTTATAAGTAAATCTTATAAGAATGAATCAAGCCTATAGACTATTATAAAACATAGAATATAGAGACTAGAAATATGGATCATAAGTTAAAAAATACTTAAAGCTCATCCATGGGACAGGAGTTTGGTTGCCAACACTCACAATGACTGAGTCACAGCCATGGTCTCTTCTATTTGCTATGGGTACCTGCACTTAAATGCATGCTCCACAAAGAGAAGCATGTGCATAAAAGGGAATTTGCCAGAGCTAGAATCAAACTTAAAGATTACAACTGAACATGAATGGCAAATAATTTGCTTTTTGAATGAGAAAAACCAGCCTAGCTAAACAGTCAAACTGGGCTGTCAACTTGACTTTGAAGTCATTGTATATAAAAAATGTATACAAAGATATATCTTTAAAAATTATTCGAATAAAATGTAAGTTTAGCCAAATCTCTCTCTTCCTTTCTCTCTCTCTCTCTCTCTCTCTCTCTCTCTCTCTCTCTCTCTCTCTCTCTCTCTCTCTCTCTCTCTCCACTATATGTATGCTTACTCACATGGGGAGACCAGAGGTTAATGTTTACTGCTATTCTTCATGTTCGATATAATTTGTTAGATTTTGTTTTTTATTATTTATGTTACATTCTATGTCTTTCATTACATTTTGTACAGCTAGTAATCTATGGATTCATGGAGAAGGACTCCAGCAGCTCAGGCTCCCTCCCATTACAAATTATGCTTCTCTGAGTGGGGCAGGCTGGTGTTCAGCTGAGCCCATGTACCTTTCTTGTTGGTCTCTATTGTTTTTGATCATTTCCCTTTACCTAGTGGAGGAATCTACCTTAGCTCTTAGAGAGCAAGATGGGTTCCCTGTGCACATTAATTCTCTTGGGAGAATCTTGCTCTTTACTTGTTGGTTATAACAATGTCAACAGTATGGTGAGTGACACTATAGACCTTTTAGTTCTGCTATGATAAAACTGACAGTGCATTTCTTTCATAACAGTGCCCTTGATGTCTGCATCACCTGTCTTATAGATTCATGTAGATGTGTTCAAATGAACAACTCCATATTATCTAAAAGACCTAGAGAAATATGTGGCAGGTGCCTTTCCTCAGGAGCCTCAGTTAGACCAAAGATGTGCTGGGTGTTTGATGTCTTCCAGCATGGTCAAGATGCTTGGCATTCAAAGATCCTTAGCAAAGTATTAAAGACCCCAGCTGCCCCAGAGCTTCCATTGTGAAACAGGTTCAGAGAAGAGAAACACTTTTATGCTAAACTCATCTTGGTGTTCCCCTTTGGTCTTTTCTTTTGACTCTTCGATTTTGCATTTCTCTCTACTGAAAGGCTCACTCTTTGAATCCTGTGAACACTCTGTGAACATGTTACAAGAAGAGCTTCACTAAGTGACAGTTGAAAGAAACCAACTCCTTTAGCTCCCTTTGACCAGAAAGTGCTGAGAGAGTCAAACACAAAGTTCCTCAGAGATATGTCTACTTAAAGATCAGAAAGGTGCTCCTAAATTCTGCCTCCCATGGGCCCGGCTTGGGGTTATCTTAGAAATGAAACCAACAAAATTTAGTCTAACCTGGAAACAGCCCCTTAAAATCTTTTATATCTGAAATATGTGGAATTGTTTCATATGCAGAAGTGTTCACCTTTTTATACATGCAAGGATTTTACAAAAATAATGGAAGATATATGTTGATATTTTAAATTTTAGATTAAGTGTATGTTAAATGTCTATCTATGTGTATATACATGAGAGTGCAGTTCACTACAGAGGCCAGAAGAGGGCATCAAATCTCCTAGAACTGGAGTTTACAGGATCATGTGATCTGTCTGATATGAATGCTGGCAATCAAACCTAGATCCTCTGCAAAAGTAGTGTGCACTCTTCACTACCAAGACATCTTTTCAGTACTCATATTAATAGTTTAATATTAATATATTTATTAAATTTCATATTCTTCTGTCTCCTGAAAAGAAGATTATACAAGGAATACTAAATGTATGTGAATATGTTGTCACAAGTTGAATTATCTACTAACATTTTTCCTTTTAAAAATAGGAGGAGCACACTAGAGAAGCCACTCCATAGGTAAAGCACTTATTATTAGAAGCTAAGATTGAATTTCCAAAACTCATATAGAAGCATGACACAGCAGAGCACAGAAAAATAATCCCTGTAGGGAACGTGGAGGCAGAGACAGGAGAATGCCTAAAACTCTTGGATCAAATAGCCTTGGATAAGTAGTAGACAAATGAGAAAGGTGAGAACCAACATGAAGCCTGTCTTCTGTCTTCTGATTCTACACATACACTCATGTCTGCTCGCGCGCGTGCGCGCACACACACACACACATACACACACACACACATACTAATAAATGAAGGAATTTTCTAATGTCAAGACTATATCCAATGTTACCAAAAAGTCTCATCACTTTGGCATGAGTATAACCAGATCACACTCCAAGATAATGCTCCAGTGAACACCTCTAGCTATGGGATTCTGTGCAATTTAATTAAATGATTATCTGTGGTTACTGTAAATTGGAAATATTACTAAATTTGAAATTGAAGATTAAAATACATGGTAAGCTAAAATAGTGTAAACCCACACAATGTTAGTTATTTTAGCTGAAATTTGATTTCTAAACATGTTCATTGCTCTTCATTCTCATTTTTTGCACAAGTTTGTGTGCATGGCATGAATGTGTATGTGAGAAGGCCAATGATTCACTCTGTCGTTGTCCTCCTTCAGTTATATCCACCTTGATTTTTTCATAAAATGTCCCTTACGAACCTATAACTTGTGGAGTAATCTAGATTGAATGGCCAGATATCCCCTGGGATTATCACATTTACACATCCTTAGTATTTTGGTGCTTGGTATAAGTTCATAGCACCATGACCAGCTCTCTGGACCCCAGGGTCAAATAGCCTTGGACACACAGCAGAGGGTGAATACACCTCTAGAGATGTGCAGCCAGCACTGGAATGTCTTAAAGATTCTTTAAGAATAAATTGGATCTGACTAGACAGAGCACTTGCTAAGGAGCCTTTAGGAAGGGGCAAAAGCAAAATAAGATGATCCCACAAGATGGCTCAACTTATTGAAGAGTTTGGTTTCAAGCCTAGCAACATGAATTCAGTCACCTAGGAACAAAATAAGAGTGGAAGGAGAGAAATGAGTCCACGTAACTGTCCTTTGACCATACACATAGGCCCCAAATAAAAATAACTTTGTTTTACTTTGTTTCTAAAAAGAACAAAATAAGGGTGACATAGCCTAGATCTGAAAATCTTGGCAACTGTTCAGTAATTTCTCTTTAATCTTTTTTTTACCTTTTAACACATGGACGTGCCATTTGCAGCTTCACAGATTATCCATAAGTGGTGAAAGAAATGAACAATCTTAAGCAAAGGGATGTGATTTACTTCCTCGTATCATTACAGTCAAATGCCACACATATATTTCACAGCCCAGATGTTAATAAAGACATAAGATACAGCAAGCACATTGGGTTTGGAGAGTTGGCTTAAAGGTTAAGAGAAACTGATCTCTTGCAATGGACCTGAGTTTAGTCCTCAGCATCTATCTCAGGGGGCTCATAACTGTCTGTGACTTCAGTTCCAGGGGATCTGTCCAACTTTCCTTGTCTCTGCATACTGCATACAGAATGTGCCATCTCCATCTTTATCCCCAACATATACATAATTTAAAATTTTAAAAATTAAAATATACAGAAAACCAATTATTTCTTACAATAGCATTGTAAGAGGCAATGAAATAAAAACAGGTTTTCCTTATGTAAAGCAATTTTAAAACTAAGATAAACCATTATCAGTCTATTTTGCTCTACTCTGAATCTGTAAAATGTTTTGAAGTGTTTGCTTCAATGCACAGCTATCCATCCCTTGCTGTTCCATAATGGAGTCATCCCACATGAAGCATCCATTTGCCATAAAGGCATTTCTTTAAGAGAACTTCTAACGATCAGAAGTACAATTATAACAAGCATCTCTAAATGGTCCTAACTAAGAAACATATGTATAACATTATTTTGGTCTTCATAATATAATTAATGTTATGGTTTGACCAAGGAAGACCCCTGAAAAATTCTAATGGGAAGAGATGGCCACATTAGATTCAAGGCTGCCAACTAAGATGATCCAGCCTCAGGATCCCCATAAGATTGCCAGTGCCCCTCAATCAGCAGAAGGTAGTAATGGAAAGCTATGCCAAAATTCCAAAAATATTGTTCATTAATGTTTGTTTTTATCATACATAATTAATGGTCATATTTAATCCCTTTCAAAAAAGAGGGAATAAGATGTAGGAATGATTTAAAAAGATAGATTATCATAACTACTTTAATCCAAAAAATGCCAGTTAATCTCAAAATATTTTACACTGGTATGGATTTTGGTTTATTGATACAAATTTAAGGTCATATTTGTCATACTGTATGTATATTTCTACTCTTGTTTAAGATATTATGTTTATGCAATTCCTTTAAAATTGTAATGTGTAATTAAGAAATAAATATTAATAGTCATCTGTGATAACAAAAATTATAGTCATGTTAGTTAGGTCTTTTTAGGTATATAAAGATATATCTTAATTATATTGGTAATCTTCAGACACTTCGAAGACGTACAGAATATGGCATTTAAAATATATTAAGAACTTAGAATTTTCTGGACAGTGAGACAGATTTGCTCCTGGCAGCATGAATCTACTTAAAGAGAATGATGGGCATCAATGAAACTCCATATGGAATTTACTGTCTTTGTGGCATAAGTTAGATTAGCGACTAGACAAGAAACTGTTCTTGTCTGAACTGTCTGATAGTATGTTGTATAAACTGGACATGCAGGAAAGTGACTTCTGAACTTTGGAAGAACAAGCCTAGATGGTCCTTTAAATTCATGCTTCGTAGAGAAAATTGCCAGAAATACTTCAGGACACAAGGAAAAGTGACTGATGGACTATGCCAGAATAGGCAGAACAGCCTTTCAGATTTCTTGATTCACTAAAAGCTATCCCAGATACTCTGGGCCAGAAGGCTGAAGATGGATGCCCCGCCATTACCAAGAAACTTTGGGTGACTGTCCAGGCAACCAGATGCCATGTCTGTCATTTCTAGATTTTGGAAGTTGCTTGCAATTCCTGTTTACTCGGGTAATATTATATCCTTCTATGTTCTTTGATGTAGTTGAAGCTTAGACAGTTGTAAGTATAGTTTTTCTTAGTTATTTTAAAAGTTATATTAGATATGAAACTTTAGACTCACAAGGATAAAGTAGATCATAGAAAATTTTCTTTAATTTTTCTAAATACAAATAGACTAGATATGGTAACTGTAATTCTTGTTTGACTGCTGTTTTGTGATATGTAATTTTGCTATGTAAAAATTGAAATCTTCCTTTTTGATTAGACAGAAATGGAGAAGTGATATGGGATGTTTTCTGAATGTTGTGAATATCATTCATTTATAAGGGAACTGTCTTGGTTTATGGCAGGCATCTTAGAAAGGGGTGGGACACTGAGCATAGATACAGGGCAGAGTCAGAAGGGCAGAGTCAGATGAGATTCGATTCAGATACACAAGAAACAGTAAAAAAATAGGTAAGCCATGGGCTATGTGGAAAAGGGTTGAATTAAGATGAAAGAGCTAGCTAGCAATATGCCTGAACAATAGACCAAGCAGAATTAATTCAAAAAAAAGAAAACCTGGGGACAAATAAGCCAAGCTAGGGCTGGGCACTTATAAGTAAGAATAAGTCTCTCTGTGTGTTTTCATTTGTGAGCTGGGTGGCATGTGCCCTGAAAAGAAAAGAGAAAAAAAAAACAACCAATGACAATGAAGTTAATTGGTTAAAAAATGTTAACAATTTTATTTTCTGCAAGACTATGTTTACTGGGTCATTTGCAATTTTTACTCATGAACAAGTACTGTACTTCATGGTACCTACATAAATATCTAACATGTTTTTAATTCAACTAGCTATGCCATACAAACTAAACAGATGTGAAACTAGTTTCCACAAAGAAACAAAACACATGTAATATTCTAATAAGATTTAAATTTCATCATGACATTTTTATGCATGCAACTTTGATGACATTTAGCCTTTATTTTTTTATTAGTTCTCATTCCTTATTTCTTTTTTTTTTTTTTAAAAAAAAAGACAGGCTTAGGATGTATCTTCATTGGTAGAGTGCTTGCTTAGCATACCCAGAGCCCTGGGTCCCATCCCAAGACTGTATGATGGTACATGCCTGTATTCTCAGTACAGAGTAGGAGGAGATAAGGATGATAGGAAGTTCCAGGTTATTCTCACTACAGAGTAAGTTTGGTGCTAACCTGGTCTATATAAGACCCTACCTCAAAAAACTGAAAGAGGTGTAAAAGAAAGAAAAGAAAAATATTTGTAAAAAGAGAGAAAGAAGTCAGAATACTAAACAACACTGAGACAGAACCTATAATATGAAACAGGAATGCAACACCCATAGTCAGGTTAAAAATAGTAATGGGGAACTCTCACAAGGCCCCACACATGAGCAAAGAACTACAGGCATCTAACAATTGCTGAGAGTGTGAGGACACACACCTTTCCCCGGGGATGTGCCCCCCACTTGTTATACCATACCAATTAGCCCTGAAATCATACATGCAAGTAACTAAATAGATTGAGCAAGTTGTACTTACATATGTATGCGTATAAACATACACATACACACACACACACACACACAGAGGGGAGAGAGAGAGAGAGAGAGAGAGAGAGAGAGAGAGAGAGAGAGAGAGAGAACTTGAATTTAAGAGAAAGGAAAAAGCATTGTGAGAAGGTAAGAGAGGAAAAAATGGAGGGAGGAGTGACGTAACTATATACTAATGTCAACAAATAAAAATAAATTTTTAAAAGAGTGATAAGAGAACTCATTATTATAATCTATTCTGGAAACTCATAAAATACAGGACCCAGATTTGTCAATGCTGTGTTAATGTGGTTCTGACAATAAATGCATAGGCAATCAGGAAAATGAGAAAATAAGTCTGGGGTTTGTAGAGACAACAGCAGTGAAAGTAAGTTTCAGGAGTTCCCCTGAGGGCACATTAGCTGCAGAAACAACCTGTTTATATTAAAGAGTGCATTAGCACTCTCCCTCATTCAAAACTGACATTCAATCCACAACGTTTTCAGCCTGAGCACTGTTACAGGACAGAAAATTTCTTGAAATAGATAAACCCGGAGAGACAAGTCTACACAAATACCAAGCACTCACATGCCCACAGGTATGTTCTATATATGTTTTTGCAAACTAATTCCCATCAACTTCATCCTATTGTATTGTCTTTTAGGACATACCTAGTTTTTTGAAGTCTTTGGGGACCATGTCATGAATGGCAGAACTTTTTCTTGCATCTTGTACTTATCACCATGTTTAATATATTGAGCTTACTTAGCTGGGTGTTGTCTACAGGGTCTGCTCTCCAAAAGAAATACTACAATAGGAAGATATTGCTATATCAGGTTAGGAGTGGACAGATGGTGGTTAAATAGCCTTACTGCTCATGGAAATGGAGGTATGTTCATTGCACCCATTATGGACTGCTCACAGTTGTTTGTAACTTCAGTTCTAGAAAACCCCACACCCTCTTCTGCCTTTCATAGGCACCTGTACGTATGTGGCTATAACCTTACACAGACATATGAATACTAAATAGTTGCTGTTCAGACCATTACAGATAACACTCTCTAGCCATTGATCTACAGTGTTATGAGGGATCTGGAATCTCTGTTCTCTTATTTTATATAGGGCTAAGTTAGCATTTGTAAGTTACAGTGATGGATAGACTTCTGACATAGGTAAGTTTAGAATTTCAATTTTAAGCTAATTTTAGCACAAAGTTTCAGTATATCTCCTTAATATTCTATCACCACTTTTGGCATTAGACAAGAAAGTCATGTTTATTGGGATTCTTCAATGTACCAAGCATAGATAGGCTGTTATGTAATATTATGTTAACAAAGATGTGTTACATTTTTTTTTATGTTGCAGAATATAACATGAACTCTGTGAAAGTGTGTTGCATTTGCTTCTGCTCCATTTGTTCAGTTATGTAAAGAGGTGTTACATTTGTTTCACCTTTCTTCCCTGAGACACCTGATTGGTCTGGTAAGAGCCTGAAAAGGTAATTCCTAGTCAGGAGAGCAAGTGACAGGGCTGGCAGGCAGAGAGAATAAATAGGAGAAACTGAGGCTCCAGAGAGAAATGAAGAATGAGGGAAAAAAGAGAGACCAGAAGCCAGGCAGCCCCCAGGTAGCCATAGAGATAGCGGGAAAGTAAGCTGTACAGAAGGAAGAAAAGGTAAAAGGTCTCATGTCAAAACACAGATGAAAAGAAACAGGTTAAGTTACAAGAGCTAGCAAGAAATGAGCCTAAGCTAAGGCCGAGTATTTATAACTAATAACAAGTCATGATTTGAAAGATGGTTGGTGGCCCAAAGGAATGCCTGGTACAGTGGGTTATTTGGGAACAGATGGTTTGTTTTAATTTTCTCAGGTACTTAGTAAACTACTGTCATTTACAATTGAAAGATAAGAAAACATAGGCCATGGTCCTGCCTCAACTGAATATACCAGGCTTTGATAACTCCCCATGGGAGGCCTTACACTTTTGGAAGAAGGGATGGGGGTTGGAGAGGGGTGAAAGTTGGGGAAACTGGGAGAGATAAGAGGGTTATCAGTGGTTGTTATGTTTAATGAATTAAAAATAAAATAAAACAGAAGCTCAAAGGTTTATAAAGATCACCTAAGTACATATAGCTATCAGGTGGCCACTATTTGATTTGAAGTCCTTATATGTTCTTCAATGCCTGTTATCTTTTCTAATACTTAACTCAGCAGAGGTTTCTTTTTAGTTCTTTAGGAATGTAACTGAAGACCTGCAACAATCCTTTTACCCTGATTTGCTTCCATATCAGAATTTTCTAATCCTTAAGTCTAAGTAAATACACCAGCAAAAATAGTAGAAGCCCAGCAAAGACAATGTTAAAAAAAAGGTTCACAATGAAAACAAAGAGAGAAGAATGATTCTGGCATCATAGAGGGGAGGGAGGAATAATTACAGACAGTATTTTGGGTTTCTCTTGTAGTGTTCTTTGTTTTCAAAGCCAAGATTGATTTTTGCATTTACAACAGGCAGCAACTCCACCTCTTTGTATATCTCATTCTTTTCACCATGCAAAGAAAATTTCAAAAATTCATTCAAGTCAGTCTCTAACAAAATGCTTTGAGACAACTGTCAAGCATTGGCTTTCAGGAACTACAAGGCTGTCATCAGACTTTGTCTGAGATGCTTGTTCCAAGATCTGAGTCTACCATTGGTGTGACCAATGCAATTCACAAAGTCTGTATTTCAGAGAAAATAACGATTTCTGGTTGATAAAGAGCACAGTCAGAAACAGCCTGCTGACAAAAGGGGACTGTGCTAGCTGAGATGTAACCTAGTGGCTGTCACAAATGAAAATGGAGGAAAGGCATTTTACGTGTGACTGCTTTATCAAGAAAGGTCATGTCACTATGACGTCAAATCTAAGAGCAACAACAGGGCAAATCCCTGGGGACAATGGATACCTCCTGCCTGACATAAGGTTGAATCCTTAGAACCAAAGTAAAGGCTGGGTATGGTGGTACATGCTCACAGTCACAAGAATGGCAAAAAGGGAGGCAGAGACAGGTGGGTCCTCAGGGGCACACTAACCAACCTTTCTAACCTGCTTTGTGAGTTAAAGACCTTGACTCAAACAAAAGTAGAAGATACCTCAAAGTTGTCCCTGACCAAACCAGTGTGCACATGTGTGCACAGACATCACAACCAATACACACACACATACACACACACACACGTGCACACACATGATGAAAATATTAAAATGTACTTTAAAGTAGTGAAAGAAAAGAAGTTAAAATTTTATTATTATCTAGAACAAAGTATACATACAGTGTTTATTAGTTATATGTACTTACACATTCTTCTGTAACTACCATTTAGTTATTTATTTCAGTACATAGTGTGTTTATTAAGTACTTAACATTGTTATGACTGGTTTGTCAGATATCATTTTGCTTCTAAAAGATGTTGTCCTCAAGAGCGTGCAGCTACTAGGGAATCCTACAGGAAATAAGTATGATACATAATTATAATTAAAATAAAAAGAAAGAGGGCAATAAGAAAGGCTATTTATGAGAATACATGTTAAGGACTGCTCTACTCTCATTTCAGTTGCTATGGTAAAATACTCTAACAAAAAGAAACAGGAAATGTGGTGGTTTGAATAAGAATAGCCATCGTTGGTTTATATATTTGAACAGTCATCAGGGAGTGCACTGCTTAAGAAGGATTAGGAAGTATAAACTTGTTGTAAGGGTGACCTTGTTGAAACAGGTGTGATCTTGTTGGTGGAAGTATGTCCCTAGGGATGGGCACTCTTGTTTTGAAAGTCCACGTCAGCCTTAGTGGCTTTCTTCCTGATGTCTGTGGATCTGAATAGATAACCATAAACTACTTCTCCAGTACCATGTCTACAACAAGCCACCACACTTCCCAGAATAAAGACAGTGAACCAAACCTGTGGAACTGTAAGCAAGCTCCAATTAAGTACTTTTTTTTTAAATAAGAGTTTCCACATTCCTGGTGTCTCCTCACAGCAATAGAACACTGGCTAAAACAGTGAAGTAAGCAGTTATTTCAGATTGCACTGCATCATAGCAGATAAGTCACAGAAGCTAGAGTTGAAATTCATTGCTTACATCATACCCTTAATCAAGAACAGACAGAAATAAGTGCATTCACTGCCACCAGGAGTAGACTGGCTCTTCCCACATCAATTACCTTTAAACACTTCCTTACACACATGACCACAGGCCAACATAACAGGTGATCCTCTCTTGGAACTCATTTCTTAGGTGATTCTACACTGTCAAGTTAACAATCAATGCTAACCCCCTATAAGAACCAAATTTGGATCAACTCAATTTCCTTTAATGGTTGACATAAAGGAAGCTAGAATTAAGAGAACTTCTAACATTTCCTATGGTTAGGAGAAAATCTCTTTTTAAATATATTTTAATTATTCTTGGAGAGTTTTATATAGTGTGTTTTGGTAATATTTACCCCATGTCTCCCTTTACAACATCCAGATCTACAATTTGTCACCTACCCTGCAGCATTGTGTCCTTAGCTTTAAATAAAATGCCAAATATTTATGAGTATGGAGCCGTCCACTAGAGTGTGGGTGATGTCTCAGGACCACACACTTAAATAACTAACTTATCTTCCTCTGGAAGCCATCAACTGTCCATAGCTCCACAGTTAAGAGTGCTGAGCCACAATGCAGAATCTGTATCACCTCACTACCACTACACCCAAGGTTCAGGGATCATTAAAAAGAGGGTGCTCAAAGACTGTAAGAACCAGAAGTTGGTAAGGACTTGAGCAAAATGTGTGTCTTTTGGACATATCAGAGCTGCTGTACTCAGGAACTCCCAGAAGCTGTAAACTGCCTTCACAGAATCACCTTGAAATTAAACCAGCAGATAAAAGAAGAAGGGGCTTTGGAACCACTGCCTGCAACACAACAACAACAAAACATTAAAGAAAAATGTAGAGGACATCAAAACAACAGTAAAATTAAAAAAAAATTAGTGAGGTTTTTGTATAAGTGGCCAAATCCAAACATAGCAAGACAAACACAAGCATACTATGCATTCTTGGCTTTATCATCAATTAGAAGTGAGACACCAGTGAAATATGTCTGCTTTTATCTTCACAGCTACTACTTGAAACTAAAAAGACATTTCCTCCCATTGTAATTAAGCCATTTGTTTAATGCCTGCTCCCAGGCACAAGTGATTAGAAACCAAAATGATTACTGAGTGCAGCAAAAACCTAATCAATATAACCTGATTCATTCATCATGCTGTGCGATATTACAAATGTTAAAACACAAGTAATGAAACACTCCGCATCTTCTCCTTTACAAAGCTTTCACTTTATAAATCACATGTAAAAATATTGGTGGTTGGGGTGGGCCTTTTCTAAAATGCTACTATATCTTCCTCATATAAAGAACTGTGTCCCCATGAATCTCAATCAGCAGAGAGTTATTGCAGCGATCATCAGATTAAATGTGTGTTCATTTGTTCTCAAATAAAAACAGATCCATTCCAACAGGATAGATCACAAATGCAGCAAACGCATTCCAAACGGCTATCTGTGGTTGATACAGGAATAAGTATTAACTGTATTGATTCTCCAAGAAGACAATCATTGCTCCAATTATTTAGCAGCTGTTAATGGCAGGCAAGCTTTAACATGATTATCAGGTGCTTCATTTGTAAAATATGGATGATAATAATTCAGGAGGAGGGCTGGGGAGATGGTTCAGTAGGTAAGAGCACTTGCTTGACAACCAAGAAGACCGAAGTTATAAAACACAGCACTTATTTAAAAGCCAAGTATATTTATTCACATGCCCATAGCCTTGGGATGCTAAAAGAAGCATAGATAGAAGATGGCTGCTAAACTAGTTCCAAATTGTATGAGAGACCCTGCCTCAAAGGAATAAGGTGGAGAGTAATAGGTCAGATTATCTGATATCCCTCTTATGCATGCATACCACATGAAAAATCCAGCAATTCTTTACAGTAATTCAGAATTTACAAAATGCAGTAATCTATGAATAACCAACCACCCCAAGACCCAATACAGAGTAGGAAATCAATAAGTTAGTGATTTTCCCCCTTTAGAGAATACATTGTGACATCCATTTCAGCCTGTGTTAATTGATCTTCTACTCTCTCTTTTTCACTGAAATGATAGAGATTAATACTCTAATTTCATGTTCCTTATACACAGTTCAGATTTGAGGCTAGAATATAATCAGCAGGTCATCTGTTATGCAAGCATGAAGATCTGAGTTTCCCCCTCATCTCCCATGCAAAACAGCAGGTGTGGTTACAGATCCATAACTCTAGCATTCTAGATCCTAAGGCAGGAAGATCACTGTGGCTTTCTGGATGCTAGTCTAGCTCCAGTATCATGAAGAGATGCTGGCTTTAAGTGATAAGATGTGGAGTAACAGAGCCTGAAACCCATTATCTTTCTGTAGTATACACACGTGCACATATGGGTGTTCCCAGACACATAAACACCATACACATAACAATATTTTCTCCCCCTCCTCTCTCTTTCTCTCTCCCTCATTCACACATGCACAGTCTAAATTTTTTTAATACAAAGATCTTAAGTATACAGGGGAATTGTTACTAAAAAGTATAATGACAACTATTCTCTTTTTAATTAATTTCTTACTGATAGCTACAGTTTTCAGCCTTGCCTAGATGGTTATCTGTTGTATGAATTTCTCCCCCAGCCTAGCCATGCAGCCTGGACCTGCTCACTGCTCACTGCTTAGCCCCTCAAAAATGACTCAGATGTTTATATTAATTACATGCTGTTCAGCCTATGGCTCAGGTTTATTGCTAAGTAGCTCTCTCATTTAACCCAATCCGTTTCCATTCATCTGTCTTGCCATGTGGCTGGTGGCTTATCTGTGCCTCTTGCTCTCTCAGAGGCTGGATTGCTTCTCTCTCTGACTCCACCCTTCTTCCCCTTTATCTGTGCTCAGATTTCCAGCCTGCTTTTAATATACCTTACCATAGGCTAAAACAGTTTTCTTTGTTAATCAGTGTCACTCACATCATACAAAAAGACATTCCACATTACTTCCCCTTTCTTGTCTAATCAAAGAGGAAGGTTTCAGTTTTAACATATAAAAATTACATATAACAAAACAGCTATCAAGCAAGAATTATAGTTACAATATCTAGTCTATTTGTATTTAACAAAATTAAACAAAATATCCTGTCATCTACCTAATTCTTACAAGTCTAAAGCACATCTAATTTACCTTTTTATTATAACTAAAGAAAACTATAATTAGAACTATCTAATCTTTAATTACATCAAAGGCCACAGAAGATTATATTACTTGAGTAAATAAAAAGTGCAAGCAACTTCCAAAATCTAGAAATGACAGAGATGACATCTAGCTGCCTGAACAGTGACCCAGAGGTTATTCTTTTTTTTTTTTTTTTTTTTTTTTTTTTAAACAGTGAGGTATCTGTCTTCAGCCTACAAACCTAAGTCTCTGGAATACCTTTCAGCGAAGCAGGAAATTTGAAGGACTTCTTTGCCCATTCTCGTACAGTTTGTCAGTCACCTTTCCTTGTGTCCTGAAAAATGCCTGGCAGTTTTCTCTGTGAAGCAGGCGCCTGAAGGACCATCTTGGAATATTCTGTCAAAGTTCAAAGGTCACTTTCCTGTGGATACTGCATGTCCAGTTTGTACAGCATTCTGTTGGGCAGTTGGGGCAAGAATCATTTCCTGTTAAATGGCTAACTTCTGCTACAAAGAAAGCAAATCCACATGGAGTTTCTTCAATATCCATCATTCCCTTGAAGTACATTTATGCCACCAGTAGCAGACCTATCTCCCTATCCAGAAAATTCTAAGTTCTTAAAATATTTTAAATGCTATAATCTGTAGGTCTTTAAAATAATTGAAGACTAACTATCTAATTAATATATATATTTGTATACCCCCAAAAACCTAACCTAACATGACTATAAGTTTGATTATCACAGATGACTATTAATCTGCATTTCTTAATTACACATTACAATTTTAATGGAATTGCATAAACTATATTATACACAAGAGTAGAAAAGAACATACAGTATAACAAAATTGACCTTAAATTTATATCAACAAACCAAAATCCATACCAGTGTAAAAATTTTGTGATTAACAGCTATTTTTTGGATTAAAATACATTCAATAATTTATCTTCTAAATTATTTCTATAACATATCCCCATTTTTCCCTAGAAAGAGGTTAATTATGACCATTAACCATTTATAATAAAAACAAACATTTATAAACATTATTTTGGAAATTTGAGCATAGCTTTCCATTACTATTTTCTGCTGTTTAGGGGACCAGGCAATCTTATGAGGGTCCTGAGGCTGGATCATCTAAGTTGGTAGCCTTGGAGATGATGTGGACAACTCATCCGATCAGAGATTTTTTAGGGGGTCTTCCTTGATCAAGCTATATTAACCTAGAGGCAATCCACAGGTTCTCATCTTCTGTGGAAAGGAAAGCAGAATCTCTTTTCCAGAGCAACATATCCTTAAACGCAAATTACAAAGTCAAGATACTTTTAAAATATATACATACATATATTTAACATATATGTGTTTGTTTGTTTAACTTAGCAGCTCCTACAAACAAATGTCTTTCTGTAGTTAGCTCATTTATGTTAAAAAATTAAAAGAAAACACAATAATAAACATAATCTAGACTATTTATTTTTCATATTTATATTGCTTATTATATTTTATTACTTTATTTCTCTTTTTTAAAAGTACTTTCTCTACCCGTTTTCTTTTCTCTCCTAGACTTTTTTTCTAACAGTAACTGTCCTCTTGTAAATTTTGGAAATTACTCACTTGTGCTTTCAGCTTATTCAGGTAATATATTTTCCTTTGCAGATTTTTGATGGGGTTAAAGACTAGATAGTTAAGGTTACTACCATTTTATATCTTAGCTAAGAGAATTTAGATATTAGATTCATATTATTCAAGATAAACAGCTTTGAAGTAATCTCTGTATATTGCCATTTACCAACATTCTAGACATTAAAGATATATTTTATGTTTGTTTGTTAGTTGTAGTTTGACCTTGTTTATGTTATTTACCTTTCCTTCTCCTGGATATTACCTTATAATTATTTCTATTGCATATAGTTTTATACTTAGGTTTAGAACTTTTTTATTTAGACAAAAGTGGGAGATCCAATGATTTCAGACACTTTTGAGCAAGACCTAGGTGTGGCTTTGAGGTTTTAAGAACCCCTGTATAGGGAATAGTCAGCCCCCTTCATCAAGCCCCCTTGATGAAGACTGCATGTCACCTGCCTTCCTGTTTGTTCTCAGAGGAAGAATTGCCATCACTGCTATGTGGGACATTTAAACCCTCCTGGAATTATCCTAAGGTTTAATCTTGTATTAGTGAGTGTTTCATATAAACCCCTTAATAAACATTAATTCTTTTATGTAATCAATTTCCAGTGAATAGTTCCTAAAATATCTATCATCTGAATATTGTGTGTGGCCTGTGAGTAAGTTCAAACACTCATCAATAAGCATTATATTCATTACTGCACACACAAATATCAAACAAAAGATGATAGGTACTGCAGAAAAAAATATATAAATTAGGAGCTGTAATTCCAAACTCTAGTATCAGATCTATATAAGCAAAATTTCTGGTTCTTAGAAGCCATGTAACCCTGGGCAATCTTACATCTCACAGAATACCAGTGAAGTGGGTCTGGTAAAAACCATGATTTTCTTGAGGAGCTTTAGATTTTATTTTTAATATTTCATGTATTTTTGAGAAAAGGGAAGTTTTATTACTGTTTAGGTTTTTTGTTGTTGTTGATGGTTTGTTTGTTTGTTTTTGCTATCCTGAATGTTTTGCTTTTTTATATAAAGTTTGATATTGATTTTAAAAGCAAACAACAAAAAAACCAAACCAAAACAAACATGATTTCCAATGTGGTATTAAATAGTAACTCACTTGCTGAGAAAAGTGACTAAATTTAAAAGCTTCAATACCTGATGAGTCTTATAAATGTTTCTTACTTGAGTTGGTGAAGCATTCAAATGATTCCCAATGTAGGGTGTTTCTGTTATCTTCTGTGACCTTCAAGAGGTTAAAAGTAAATCTATATCATTGAAATCACCATGAACTTTTGACACAGGACTATGAAGACTTGAGCTAGCTAGGACTTGAAAGCCTTT
This sequence comes from Sigmodon hispidus, assembly GCA_004025045.1. Classification (NCBI taxonomy): domain Eukaryota; kingdom Metazoa; phylum Chordata; class Mammalia; order Rodentia; family Cricetidae; genus Sigmodon; species Sigmodon hispidus. Next base: position 21,619 of record PVIH01001779.1, read on the forward strand.
TCCTTGGACTAACTTCCATAGTACTAGAACATGCTATCCCTGGAAGGAAGCAACCAATGTTCTTACTTCTCTATAATTCCCACTAATCACAATGGCAAGCCCTGAATGATATTTCTAAAAGTGAAATAGTGACACACTTATCCTGGTGGTAATCAACAGCTTCCTAAATGGATTTAACACTTTCTCAATAGGAAGAGGCTCATTATGGTACTAGAAACCTAGCTAAATAACAAGGGCCCAGGATGTCACAGGTTTTAGAGAAGAGCATGCAACTGCCACTTTACTAGTCCAGCATAGTCCCTAACTGCATTCTAAATACTTACATACACAGACAAGTGTAACTCTCAACCATCCTTGAATTAGCGGGTTGCATTCATATAAATATAACATTATATTTAATGTTATAACCAAGCTGATACTATGGTTGAAAGGCTTATAACTTATATCCAGAGTCTGAGGCCATTAAGAGCAACAGTTAGTTAATAACTATAGAGAAATCAGAATGATTCAGTATGGTGAGAAAAGATTAAGACATGAGAATCTTTCCTTTTGAAAGTGTTATAAGGGAAACAGGGCCATGTGGGAAAGCCATGAAAGTGCAATAGAGTGTCTAGTCCCCAGAAGCAGTCCTTTTCCCAAAGTCAGGAAATTATATAAGGGTCTCCATTTTCTTGGGAGATTGAGAAAAATTTATGCATGCTAAAGAAGAGACAATCTTATCTCTGGCAAGAGGAACTAGTGGTCTTTTATTGAAATATTATTGTCAAGGTAATGCTAGATTCTTCATCCCTCAACCTCAATCCATAATCCAGCTTAAATGCTCCCTTTATCTTGTTTAATACTTTATACAAATATAGAGTATAAAAAGTATATTTTTTTCCTAAAACTTTATTTATTTATTTATTATTTATTTATTTGCCTTGGTGTTTGCCTGGAACTGGAACTACAGACAGTTGTTAGCTGCCATGTGGGTGCTGGGAATCGAACCCGCGTCCTCTGGAAGAGCAGACAGTGCTCTTAACTGCTGAGCCATCTCTCCAGCCCCAAAAAGTATATTTTTTAAAATAGTTAAATGCTGATGGCAGCCATTTTGATTCACTCTTAGATTATGTATGTCTTTTATTTCTCCCCCAAACTTGTCAACTTTACAAATCATCTTAGGGACATGAACAGCCACTGAAGCAGGGCTTTAGTACACCTATGTCAAAAAATAAGACAAAGTGTGATAGAGGAAGACATATGACCTCCACCTTTGACCTCCATATGAAAAAAAACATGCACCCATACACATAGATTGCACATACACTTGCAGAAAAATTTATGATTAAAAAATCTAATCACATGTATATGTATATACATATGTGGATATATATACATGAGTGCATTGTCTGCAGAGGCCAGAAAAGAGCATCATATACCCTTAAGCTAGAGTTATGAACACTTATTAACCATGAGATATGGGTGCTCAGAGATGAACATCAGTCCTCTGCTAGATCAGCAATCACTTTTAACTACTGTGACAGCTCTTTCTCTGCCCACCCTGACAGTTCAAAGAACAAAACAACTTACAAGATGTCATATGTCAAGAAAATTAAGGAGCAAACTGAGAACAAGAATGTTGAACATCTATCTATTACCCCTGTACCCATGAGATACAATGCTTGAAACTCAGTACTAATCTAGAAGCAGATGGCTAAGAATCCTCTAAACAGCGGGTAGTATAACTAGAAAGCATGATGGGTGCCAAAGGACTCAGAAACATGGAGGAGGCCCCACACCACATTTTTTGACAAAACTATTAGGAACAGCCTAGCATCAGAATTAAATGTCACTGGGACAGAATCACATGTGGAGAAAGGTACTCAATATTCTTCAAGAAACATAACTGGTATTTCTTTTATAGGGCATTAAACAACAGCACTGATAAATTACTTGCAGAAAGCTGCTATAAATTGCACTGTGTAACATATGCAGTTCCAAGAATCAGACAGTCTCCCACGAACTTTCATGATAATTTCTTTGCCAGAAGAAAAAAATTACAGAAAATGTAACAAGAAAGGTCATCTGGGAAAGATATGGGTTCCCTCTAGCTTACAAATTGAGTCTTCCAGAAAGCAATCAGTAACACGTCCTCCCCATTCCTTGCCTCATATTTCATCTGTTATCTCCTGGAGCTGGGATTGAGTTTGCGATTTCAAATTTTACAGATGGAAAATAATCAGAAAATGTTGACATAAATATGTAACCGCTGATTACCAGTGTACACAATTCACTCATATAGAAAAGCTTCTCTTAATTTATTGAACAAATATTTCTGTGTAGGGAGAGTTTGAAAAAAAAAGTGAGGGGGGGAGAAGGAAGGGGGAGGGAAAGAGGAGAGAGAGGGAAGGGAAGGGATGGAGAGAAAGAGAGGTTATGATTATGAGATGTGCCAAGAGCTGAGTCAGTAAAGTACTTTCTGCACAAACATGACTTGAGTTTGGATCCAGTGAAGCCAGGTTAAAGCTGGTCATAGAAATACTTGTAACACAAGTGCTGTGAGTTAGAGGGAAGTGTTAGTTAGATCTCTGGAGCTAATGGTCAGGTGATTGCTCTCACACATACATGCAAACACACATACGTATATGCAACACACACACAGAGTATAAAAATTTGTTTTTATTACAAATAAGATACGCTTTGGTGTATCTTACTTGATGAAGTAGAAAAGAAGAAATGCGAGAGTGTACAATGTTAAATTGAAAATATGCTACTCATGCAAGTGATCTAGTATAGGGTTCTAGCATTAACAATTTTTAAAAGTTCTGAATTTTAAAATTTCATGTGCAGCTAGGATTATAAGTCACAGATAGAACCTACAATGTGTTTCTTCCAAATTCTGTTTATTACACATATTTTTAAATTTACTCTTTGAGGGTTTCAGGCATGCATACAATGTGCTTTGATTTTACCCATTTCTCTTCTAACTCTCCATGAACTCCCCCAGCATACCCCTTTCCAATTTACTGTTTCTCTCTTTTTTAATACTCGAATGCATCCAATTAGCATTGGTCATATGTATATAGGTGACTTCAGCCGCTGGAATATGAATGATCTACCAATAGCTGCACTCCCCCCAAAAAAGTGGTGCTCTCTTGACCAGAAGCCTTTTATTGCCAATAACTCTGATCCAGAGGTTTTGTCTTAGGCTGGAATTTTAACTGGCTTGATCTTGTTTAAATATTGTGCAGGTAACTGGAGGTATAGAGGGTGGAGTATTCTATTACACTGTGTGAACATATGTTACTGTGATTGCTTTAATGAAGAAGATGACTTGTCAGTCAATATTTGAACAGGATAAGGTTAGGTAGGAGAAAGAGACTAAGGACACTAGAAAGAAGTGAGGAATTGGAAGAGTATTGAGTTGACACAAAGAGAAGCAAGATGGACATGCCAGACTAAGAAAAAAATACCAGGACATGTGGCAAACTGTAGATAAAAATATTGTTTAACTGAAAATATGAGCTAGTAACAAGCCTGAGCTATTGGTATATGATTTATGATTAATATAAGCCTCTGTGTGGTTACTTGGGAGTGGTTTGTGGGACAGAAACTTCTTACTGCTGAGGGTTCATGAGTTTAACATTTATATCATGTCCTAAATTTAAACATGTTTTGGTAATTTTATATTAACCTCTTCATTCTCTGCCTCTTACATTATTTCCTCTAAGGCTCAAGAGGCATTCTTAATTCTTTGTGACAAAATAATAGTAGTATTACTAAAAAGTATATTATAAGACTGTGGAAGAAACTTAGAAATATGCTTTATCTATAAACATCTGTGCAAATACAATAAATATATCACTATTATATCAATTCTGTTAACAGATTAAAATAGTAGCAGAATGCTAAAAAGTTTGATCATTTCCACCCAACTATAAAAATGCTGGTGGTATCAGTATATAAGAAATTTTAATAGATGCTAAATAACTGCTTTTTATAATAAAAGCACCAAGTAACTGGTGGATCAATTCCAAATCAGCAATAGATACAGCCCAACCAAGAGAACTTCCAGGAGAAAATAAAACAGCCTTTACACACCAGTGTAGGGATAAAATCCTATTGTGTAACTAGTCTCTCCCAGTTGAAACATTCCCTCCTGGAGTGAGGCTTCTTAAGACTGGAGAAGCACACAACTCACAGGTTTCAAAAGGCTTCTGTAATTTATTAGATTCACAAAGAACATTTTCTAAGATTACATGCAGAATAAGAATTGCCAGTGACAGGGAAATATCCTACTATTGTGTTGCCTGCAAGTCATGCAGGGTAATCTAGGGATGAAGTGATTTCCCATCCTGGGTGGGATCTTTATGACTGAGTTAACTTTGAGCCAAGCACACTCTTGTAAGTAACTTCAGTGAACCTATGGGCTCACTAAGATACATTTGTGTGGAGTCATTCCTTTTGTTTTTCACTGGCTCAGTACTTCAAATAAAGAAACACTTGGGCCAAATCTCCACAGAAAAAGTCATAAGCAAATCCTGTAAGTCTTGGAAACAAAAAAATTATGAAAAACATGACTGATTTTTCATCTAAGATTGTAAAGCTGTTTGCCAACACAATGCCAGAGGTCTGGAAAGAGACAGAAAACAGATAATGCAGAATCAGAAAAGAGCCACACAAAGATGAAAAAAAATCCAACCATGAGTCCTCAAAGAAAGGTACTGTAAATATGAAAGAATTTCAAAATTTGATAAGTTCACAATAAATATATATACATATATAATATCTTTCACTATAGAAATAATACCAAGGTAGACTATGCAATTTTAAAAAGATCATACTCACAGTAGGAAGCCCAAAACTATCTTGAAAATAACTTTACTAAAAAATATTCAAGACTCTTATACATAAAGATATAAAACCTTATTGAGGCAAGAACTTTTAAGTAAATAGAAATAGATAACTTAAATAAATAGGAAGCTATTTTGTTTTGTGATGAAGAAATCTAATTTTGCAGTGTGTCAGTTCCCTTGAACCCAACAATAAATTTTGTGTCTTCCCAAGGATAATTCTAACTTATATGTTTATTTCTGGTTCTATGCTTGTATTTATTTGTTTTAAAGATTTATTTTATTTTTATTTTATGTGTACTGGGGTTTTACCTACATGTATGTACTTACACTTGTGTGCATGTTTGGCATGGACCACCCCAGAATGCCATATCCACTGTATTGAGCTACCAGTGTGTACTAGGAACCATATCCTCATTCTCTGAAAGAGAAAGCAGTGCTTGGCTCTTAACCATTGAGCCATCTCTCCATTATCTAAAAGAAAACTTCAGAATGTTCATAAAAATTGTACAAAAGTATGATAGAGAATTAACTCTAAATTCTTGAAAACAATGCAACAGACAAAACTTAGGTTATGGTCTAAGGCTTAAGACTGCAATTATGATGCAAAATATAAGATATAATTCCACAGAAGACACACTGACAACTAGAGTATGAGACATCAAGTGTTTCTAATAGAGGAGAAATGTGATAGGTGTTTCTAATAAGCGATAGGGTCATTCAATCTTCATTAAGCATAAATTATACAGAGATTTAAATATAAATGCTTAATACATTTATATGTACATACATGGGAAAGGTAAAGTTTTGTGTGAATTTATTTATCTTAATTAAAGATTTCACTGAATAAAAATTGTATTGCATCAGTGCAGCAAAAAGCACAATAGAGAAAATGTAAGGACTAAGTTCATAGTCATGAGCAACATCAAGGCTGAACTTGCAGAATGCTTATACACCAATGCATGCTGAAACAAATTGCAAAAAATGAATTTAGAGAAATATAGTAATATAAATGGATGGACATGATCAGTCTCATTAATAATCAATGTAAAATGTTAAGGGATCATTTACATATTAATCAGACAAATATTCCAGAGATGACTTTTGAAGTGTTTTTGAATATATGCATCAAAGACATTCTTTTATACTTTCAAAGATTGTCTTTGGAGAACAATTTACTCATACCTGTTCAGATTTTATATGGAAAAACCTTATTTGCCTGGCATTTTCAAGTCCGAGGTTTCATCATATAAAAGAAACTATCTTTGATTTATAACAATATATGTTTTGTATGTAATGTTATATTTATGAAATTTTTTTATCATTTATATACATATGTATATTCATTACACATTGTTTATGGCTGTCAAAGTTTAGGAAAAATGATGTGATCTAGTGTTTGTGTGTATATTTGTGTCTGGTGTATATGTGCTTAGCTAATATGGCGATACATGGATTTAATATATTTTTGTCAGGAAGTATTCCTCAGTCATTTCTCCACTTTATTTATTGTGCATTTTTGTAGAGACAGGATATTTTGTTGAACTTGAATCCCCAGTTCAACTGGACTGATTGACTAGGGAGCCCGGCCTGTCTCCACCTCTTCAGTGATTCGATTATAGGAATGCTCCACCAGGACTGGATTTTCACATGGGTGTGTGGGCATTCATATCTTCACACTTTTGCAGCAAGCATTTCCTCCACTCAGCTAGTACCATGTCCCCCATTTTGAATAAACTATACACTGAAATAACATCCATCCATACAGAAAGACAGCGTACTGCGTAGCTGGAAGAGCAGATCGCAAAATACAGTGGGTCAGATGGTCATCTATGTGTTCTAATTAACACTGATACATACTCTTTTTAAAATGTATGAGTTTAAAATTTAAATTTTATTTTGTTACAAAAGACATAAATTGCCTTTTAAAAAATAACCAACTAGATAACCTAAATTATTTTTAAGCTTTTAATTAATATGACAGCAAACATAACCTAAGCTAACTAATATTTTCAAAGGATTGCAATGTAGCACCATTGAACAATACTCAAGTTATGGTAAGTTCAGTTTCTATAGTTTGTAAGGTTGCTCTGCAGCATCAAGTAATTGGACCATGTAGTGGGATTATGGGATGTTGTAAATATTTTTCCCGCCTACTAGTTTTATATAAAGCTGATTGCCCAGAAGGCAGACATGAGATGTGGGCAGAGCTATATGTCAAAAAATCTTAGTATATATTTCTTTTATTTTTTTTTAAGTAAGCCATATTGGGTTTATTAAGGAGGGGGAGGGGAGAAGGGAAGGGAGGAGAGAGAGAGAAAGGGAGTAGGGGGCAGAGAGGAAGAGAAAAAGAGAAAGTCTTCTATGGGGTTGAAGATTTTAAAGGGTAGGAACATGCTTATGTCAGAGGCTTTGGAGCAAGCCCCTGAAGGTGGGGACATGGCCACGGCAACATCACAACCTAACAGTCCAGCCTTTGTTGGTATGTGTATATATATAAACATAAGTTTTGTGAAGATCAGGAATCGAATCTGAGTCTTTTGGAAGAAGAGTCAGTGTCTTTAACCACTGAGCCATCTTGCTAACTGTTTTAGAGGCAAGTTAAAATGGCTCTTTTGAAGTGATGTCATCAGCCGTGGTGTGGTGGCTGCCAGCGACTGTGGGCAGCAGCAGCAGCAGAGGTCTCTTTGGAGGTGTGTGTCTTTTTGTGGGTGTGGCCGAGACTCAGGGCAGTGGGCAAATTGTCTGGTGAGAAGGCTGGATGTGGAGTCAGCTTTGTGGAAGGAGAGGGAGCCAGGACTGACAGTAACATTGTCTCACGTTGTCAGCGTCTCTGGGGCTGTGGCTGTGGCTGGATTTTTTTTTTTTTTTTTTTTTTTTGCCTTGGCTGTCACAGGCCGGGCAGGGATGCCAGCAGTCTGCCTTGTGGAGACTGAGCGGCTGCAGTAAACAGACAGTAGTGGTACCCTGCTTTGATTTAAGGCATATCAAACAGAAAATTGATGTTTTTTTTTAAGATTTATTCATTTATTATATTTAGGATAAATATGGTAATGAAGACTGTGAGGTTAGCAGTTGAATTTGGAATGCAGAAGTTATAGGGAGAGGGTGGGAGACACTAGAAGAATTGAAAGAAGTTTAGAAACTGAAAGAAGAGTTGAGAGAGGGAAAAAACGCTTCCATTTGCACCAAGCGTTTGTTTGGAAAGTGAATTGTCGTAAAATGTCGCAAAATATAGTATTTTAGGAGGTCAAAATGCGTAAGATTGGTGAGGTCAATGTGTTCTGTGTTACTGAAGCTTAGGGGAAATTTTGAGCCAGCTAAATATAAGTCGTCACTTAAAATGCCATCTCAAGGGAAGCAAAAAACGCTCTAGAATATCGGTCGGTTTCTAGGGTGAATTTGCTGGAACCTTGATCTATTACATCAGACACCCCAAGATTTATCAACCTAGGAATGTGACTCCAGGGATATCTCCTACCCATGCTGCAAAACTATAGTGACTTGTCAGACAATATAGTTTGATCCACACATATCTCGAAGTTTACCTGCAAAGTCTAGAGGATAGGCGCCAGGAATAACCCTGCGAATGAGTCCCGTGGAGAAGCTTTAGTAGCTGGGAACAACGCCAGGAATGGGGGAACACTTACCGATTGGGGCTGGTGGTGTATGAATGCAGACTGCAAACAAGCAAATGGAAGGGCCCATCTTGGCAGTGACTGCAAATTTTGCATGAGGCTTTCTTAGGTTACGTGCACTTAACTCTAAGAAGCAGCCTCCTGAGTTTAGGCACCAATGTTAGTATTTCCCATATGAAAAGAACTTGCCACCACACCATCAAGGGAGCCATATTAGGTTTATTAAGGAGGGGGATGGGGGAAGGGAAGAGGGGGTGGGAAAGAAAAAGAGTAGGGGGCAGAGAGGAAGAGAAAAAGAACTAGTATGTGTTTCTTATGTTACCAAGAAGTGAACTCAAGTGCCAAGCAGGAAGTGTGTTAGGTTTGAAGCTAATGGAATTAACCCTACTGTTTTTTTTAACATTTCCTCACATGTTCTAGCTCTTTCCTTTTTCTCCCTTTAAACATTTCTTCTCCATCTACAGTAGAGTCAGGTGAAGTTGATGAGTCTTGGTTTTGAGATATAATGATGTTGGTTTCCTAATAATTTATCTAACATATTTCAGTAATTTGTATATTTGCTTTCCGTGTTTAGTATGATGACTCATAACTGCCATTGTATGTGTACGCATGTGCACATATATGTTCATGTGAAGTCAGCCTCAGCTGTTGTTCCTCAGACACAGCCCACTCTATTTATTGGGATAGTATCTGTCATGGATCAGGAACTTGCCAAGAAAGCCAGTGAACCTCAAGGAAAACCTGTCTCTTTTTACCAGGATAAGAGTGACAATTACACACTACCATACCTGGAAGTTTTTTACATGGATACAAAAGATGGAAATAAGTTCCTTCAAGGCAAAAACTTTACCAGCTGAGCCATCTCCCATGTCTTATTATCATCATTTTCAAGAAGATTGAATTGATTTGTATTATGTAATTTTTGTTATCTATTTATTTGTATTATTTTCAATATGTACTATTTAATACTCATTCTTTGTTCACTTGGCATTGAATATCTTATAGTGGTTTGTTAAAATATGGTTAATAACCTGGGTTTTGGAGGAAAAAAACCCTTGTTATGCCGTCTTTCTAGTATAGATTGCTACCACCCCAACAAAGTTACCAATGGTGTTCCCAAAGAGCTTATGTTTTCTGAAATTTTCATAACCAACTCAGCAAGCAAACCTCAGCCAAATTCATTACTTTCTGTACATTAGACACTCTGGTAGATATTAAAGAATAAATGAAAGTAATGTGATTCTCATCTTTAAAGAATACAAGAGTAGGCAGGCAACATGACTCAGTACATAAAAGTGATTATCACCAAGTATGAGACGACCTGAATTTAATCTCTGGTGATCACATGGTGAAAGCTGAGAACCTGCTCCCACAGGTAGTCCTCAATAGACTTGGACTGTGGCACTTACATACCCACACCCATTCCTACACACACACACACACAAATAAAATAAAATAAATGTAACACAACATTTAAACAAATATAAGGATAGATTAAAATAATAGAATAGCCTCTTACAGAGATGTTAGGTCACTGATTCAATGCTTACACACATAAGTCTCTGGGTTAATAACTAGCACTGAAAATTTGATAACCATCAACCAAAATGATAAAACCATCTGTAAAAATAGAATATCTCAAGAATCTACCTAAAGGACTCCAAATAAACACACCACCCAGCTCCTTTCACATTAACATCTATTGCAGCAATAATCACAACTGCTGTGCTATGGAACCAAGTTAGATGACAAAGCAGAGGGATGGGAAAAGACAATATGGTATGCATACACTGGAAAATTCTTTTCATTCACAAATAAGAATCAGCCTATGTCAGTTGCAGCAAAATAACTTCAGCTGGAAATAATCACTTTAGGCAACTTAGGCCAGTCTCAGACAGACAGATACTAGATTTATTTTTGTGTGTGGTTCTTAGATTTTTATAAGACACATAAAACATTACATATGAAATGAAAGTGGAAATAAAACTGTCAAAGGGATAAAGCAGATGAATTGAAAGGGGACAGGAAAAGGGAAAACATGAGGCATGGAGTTTATGCTCACATATGACAATTAAAAAAATAAAGTTGTTTTTGTAATTTTCATTTTTATGAGACCATTTATTTTTATTTTTTCATTTTACATCCCAACCAAAGTTTCTGCTCCCTCTCATCCTACCATTCCCCCTCATCACCCCTCCACCCTCACATACAATCCCCAGAGAGGGTAACTCCCCTCTTTTATAATCAACAAAGTCTGTTACGTCATATTGAGGTTGGATCAAGACCCTGCCCCCTGTGTCAAGGCTGAGCAAGTTTTCCCACCACAAGAAATGGCCTTCAAAAGTGCAGTTCATGCACTAGGAATAAATCCTGCTTCCCCTCAATGTTCCCACAAATAGACCAAGCCACACATTTGCCACCCACATTCAGAGGGCCTAGATTGGTCTTGTGCAGGTTCCCCAGCTGTTAATCTAGAGTCTATGAGCTCCTACTAGCTCAGGTCAACTGTCTCTGTGGGTTTTCTCATCATGTTCTTGACTCCCACTGCTCATTGAATTCCTCTACCCTCCCTTCCACTGGACACCAGGAGCTCAGCTCAGTGCCTAGCTTCCATCAGTCACTGGATGAAGATTCTATGATGACAATTAGGGAAGTCACTAATCTGATTACAGAGGAAGGTCAGCTTAGGCACCCTCTCCACTACTGCTAGAAGTTTTAGGGGGGTCATCCTTGTGAATTCCTGGGAATTTCTCTAGCATCACGTTTCTCCCTAACCCCATAATGGTTCCCTCTCTTAAGATATCACTTTCATTGCTCTTCCTCTTCCTCCTTCCCCCTATTCAACCATCCCATTCCTTCATGTTCTCTTCCCACCTCCCCTTGCCTCCCCACTGGTACCAAAACATCTTACATATATCTCCTTCCCAGGGGTGATCCATGGGTTTCTCTCTTAGATTCCTCCTTGTTACCTAGCTTCTCTGGGTTTGTAGACTGTAGTCTGGTTACTCTTTGCTTTACAGCTAATATCTACTTATGAGTGAGTAAATATTGTGTGTATCTTTCTGAGTCTGGGTCACTTCACTCTGGATATTTTTTTCCTAGTTCCATCTATTTGCCTGCAAATTTCCCAATGTTATTACTTCTTACTGTTGAGAATACTCATTGTGTCAATGTACCACATATTCTTCAACATTTTATTTGGCTAAGGGACACCTAGCTTGTTTCCAGATTCTAGCTAATATGAATAATACTGCTATTCTTTTTTAAATTCAAAAATCTATAGGTATAATTTACCCCCAAGGTTTAGCCAGAATAGAACTGCCAATGAAATCTGCCTTGGCTTTGAGGCATTTCTTTTCTCCTATGTCCAGTGGAAAATGTGCCTCCTAGGCTGTTCATCTTGGATGTTCTTCACCATGTGACTGGATGATGGCTCAGGACAGAATCTAATGCTTGAAACTTCTGAGTCTCCCTCTCATAATTACTATAATCACACCATCATGATTCTCCAAGTTGATGTATTTTTCTACAACACATCAAGAAAATTATTCACTTCTGGACTGATGAATGTCTCCCAAGTACAATTCTGACAGATATTATGGTGCCAGTTCATGGCAGACACATAATTTTCCACTGGAATATAAACACAACCTGCTCCTTATGTTCTGCATGTTGGCATGTGCAGATTTTGTACTTAAAAGACTGGCAGTTTTCAAGTTCCACTAGAAATAAAGTGGGAGTTCTGATTTGGAAAACCCCAGTGTTAATGAAGAAGGAAACTAACGTGTGTTTTCTTATTGAGATAAACCACATTCAAAGTTGTATAAAGTAGTCATTTTAACAGGGAAAGCCAACGTTGGCAGTTTGAAGGGAATCTAAATGATAAATTACTAAATGAATTTAAATGTCATTTTGAGCATTTGAATTGACATGTTATCTTGTATATGTGGGAGGCAATCAGGTACAAAGCACTGTAGAAAGTTGTTTTATGTGAAAATTGCTGTTCCTGGTTAGAGAGTCTTCAGCCCAGTTCTGTCATTCTGAGGTGAGAAGCAAAGCCTTTGCAAAGCAGTTGGACTTCTCCATTGACATACAGCCATGCATTTGCTTCTACCCAAGCCCTTGGAGAATAAATAGATTTATTACCGGCCTCTGGGAACATATACACATGCTATTGTTGTAGGCTGGCCAGTCTTACTCATGCATGTGGTAGATGCTTGCAAGAATTACACAAACATGGCTTGTGAGGCAGATGAGATAGCCCTTACTGCCAAGCCTGTGAACCTGAGTTCAGTCCTCACAACCCAGATGATTGAAGGAGAGAGCTGGCTCCCACAATTTGTCACCTGGCCTCCAAATACTTGTCATGGCAAGAATGTACCCACATTCACATAAAAATATAAAGTAAATTAAATGCAAATTTTACATATCTAAAAATAATAAAAGCCGTTTTCAGATGAGTTTGCCAGGAAGCATGACTGTCCTCAGAGTTGTTTTAAATGCCTGTAAGTCTAAGCCATAGGCAATAAATGAGTGTGAGTATAAGCCATAGTGGTAAATATTACAAGAGATACTATAAAACCTCTGTTATTACAAATTAACCAGCATGTTACAACAATGATTGTTAAAAAAAAAGAAACAAATGGAGTTTAAAAATTGAGCACGGGGGTTAAGAGCACACGTGGATATACCAGACCACTGGAGTTCAGTTCCCAGCACTCAAGCCAGGTGTAAGTAAGTCCAACAGATTTGATACTTGGCTTCTATGGGCACCTGAACTCATATGCACATACGCATATACAGCCACACATGCATAAACATGATTTAAAATATTTTTTAATGAAATAAATGGAAGAATACTAAGGAGAACAAGAAGGCATGTGTATGATTCAGTTAACTAGAGAGAGTAGGAGGAATCAAGTTCAATCCCCAGAATCCATGTGAAAAGCTGAGGATGACTGTGTATACATTGTCTTTCACCCAGCAATGTTGATACGGGAAGTAGAGACAGGCAGATCCTTGGAAACATACTCGCTAGCTAACTTAGGCTACTTGCAAAGTTCCAGGCCAAAGAGACATTTTGCCTTAAACAAAAAGTGAGGTTTCTGAGAAACAAGACATGAGATTGTTTTCAGTTGTCTACAGATATTCTCATAAACATGGCCTAGTGTATCAGAATAGCCATGATCATGTGCACAAATATACCCAAAAAAATAAATGGAAGAAAAAAAAGATAGAACCTTGATACAATCTATGTGAGCTAATTACTAATTTAAAATAACACTATGGACATTTCATAAACCATGACTATTTAAGTGTGCCCTGTGTTCTGGATAGTCTTATGGAAGAAAACCTCATACATTCTATTCTACAGAACATGATAGGTGAGGTACCCTACACATGTATGAGCTGAGATAAAAATGAAGAAAAATCTAGGTGTGAATACCTTAGCTATCAGTAAACTGAGACAGGAGGATCCTTGTGAGTTCTAGTCCAAGGTTACAGAGTGAAATCTTGTCATAACCCCCACAAAAGATGAGAGGAAGAGAAGGAAGAAGACATCACATGGAATAAATTACAATGACTGCTATGACTTTTGAAACATGATGTAAAATATTCTCCAACCAGAAGAAAAATGGAAGGTTGCTTGGTGCCAAACAAAATGGGTAGCGCAGGTCTGCTGGCTATTACAGGCCCTGACACTAGCTGGTATATAGAGTCAGGTTCAGAACTGACCAATATGATGCAACTTTCTTCCTTGGCTCTACATAGAGCAACTTCATGAGGACTGGGTTTTTAGGACAGCTTAATCAACAGTATTCAGAAAATTTTTCCTTTTGATGCATTCAATATTGATTGGCTTTAAAGCATGGAAGTAAACCTGTGCTTGAGGCCTGAGGTGTTGGCTCAGTCAGTAAATTTTTTGCCAGGCAAACATAAGCACCAGTCTATGAATGCTTAGCACTCACATAAAAGCTCCATGTTATGACAGCATCTGTAATCTCAGTGAAGAGATAAGAGACAGGAGGATATATGGAGCTCATAGACGAAACAATACAACTGAAGTAGTGAGCTCCAAGTATAGCAGGAGACTCTACTAAGAGAATAAGATGGCCAGAGAGTGAAGAACATAGCTGACACTCTGCATGAACATAAACATCTGTATGCATGACCGAACACATACACATATACACTGCTCTTCTCCATCTTTTCCCTAAAAATGTTAGTTCCCATCTCATCAGCAATGTTTAGCAAGAGCAACTGACAAACATATAGTTTAACATCAGTTTTTTTCCTTATGAAAATAGTTATTCTCTAGAAAAGGGGAAGGTTTTATTATAAATTTAGAGCTGTAAATTTAAAAAACAAACAAACAATAACCAAAATACCTAGGTTATACTGTATGTTGGTTTAGCATAATACACCTATTTGTATGCTCCAATAGTGAGTCAAGCATCTTTCTTAGTTGTGTCTGATAAGGGTTTTCCAGAACACAGATTAGCATTTGAGTAGGTTCTTAGAGAAAATAAGATTCATGCATAACAACAGGAGTAACATCATCTAACCTTTTGAACCTTGATCAAGAAGCAGAAGGTCCTCTAGAGGCAGGGTGAATTCTCCCACTCTTCTATGGCTAAGATAACCAGCTTTCCTTGATTACAGGACTTAGAACTTTGGCTTCTGAGACTTACACCCTGCATTAGTTACTTTTTTGTTGCTGTGATGAAACACGGTGTCTATGGCAATTTCTGGAAGGAAGCATATATTTGGGATCTAAAATCCAGAAGAATAAAAATCCTCAGTGGCAGGGTAGTGTGGCAACAAGCAATACACAAGGGGCTGGAGACAGAAAGCTGAAAGCTTGCAACTCCAATCATAGGCAGAGACTTGAACGTGGCTTAGAGTCTTTAAATTCCCGAAGCCTGCCTTGAGTAACATAGTTCAGTCAACATGGCTGTACCTCCTAACCCTCAGCCCCCAAACAGCACCACTAATTAGGGACTAAGTGTTTACACATCTGAACCTAGGAGGTAGCATTTTTATTTAAACTAATAAATACCCCCTACCAACCACTGTTTTATGTATATTTTATTACATTGGTTTTAATTGTCAACTTGATAGAATCTAGAGTTATGTGGAGCATCAGCCTTTGGACATGCCTGTTAGGAATTACACTGACAATATTAATCAAGGTGGAAAAAAGTCATCTTGATCGAGTATATTATCATTCCTAAGACTTTTCTAGACTGTATAAAATGGAGAAAAGGTGATCTGAGAATTCATTAATCAGCTCTACTTTCTATTTCTAGTAGATGCTATTGGACCTTGACTTCCTCATAATAGACTGAACTCTTCTATTTTTTAGTTGCTTTTGTAAGAGTATTTTTATCACAGCAGTAGGAAAAGAAAATAAAAACCCTCTGGCCTTTATTTTTAGGCTTTTGACTTAATTCTGGTTTTCCGATTTCTCTCTGTATTCATAACAGAGCATGGGACTTTTCAGCCTCTATTATTATGAGATTCAATTTTTATAAAATTCATATTTCATACATTTAAATGTAAATAACTGGGTCCTTTTTCCAAAAAAAAAAAAACCTCTTGGGTAATACTCTAAGAGCCAGAATATAAATCCCCATGAAGCCATAATCTCAAGTACAAAGTATGATTTCTGTCTCTTGATTCTCATGAATACACTGACTTTAAGAAACAAGAACATAGCTGGAAGGTGTTGGGACGGTACTTCAGTTGTTAGCATGCTTGTCTGAAATCCATGGTTCAATGTCCAGAACCATATAAACCAGCTAGAGTGGTATAAATCTGTAACCCCAGCACTCAGGAAGAGAGGAAGGTGGATCTGAAGTTCAAGTTCATCCTTGGCTACATATCAAGTTAGAGGCCTGCCGGGAACTCATGTACAACTGTATCTCAACATCAAAAGGGTAACTGGCATATATACTCACTGCTTTTAAAGCTTCATTTGACGTCCTGCATTCATAAGAATCTGCCTTGTTGAACATCCTCTCAGGGCCAGAAGAATCATTCAGGCTTCTGCTCTCCCTACACTTCAAGGCACTTGTGATTAAACTTAGATTACAATCTTACTTCCACTGCTGCAATCTAGTTCTGTGTAAAAAGCATACATGTCATTTCTGAGGTCTGATCTCCTCTGTAGCAGCCTTTTCTTGAATTCCCTGGGCTCCATTTAGTACTAAAAATAGAGTTTGCCAAGCATGGGTGTTGCATAAAGGACAATGAGCATTCTGTAGTTCACTGACTGTTTTGTCTTAAGGGGGAGTTGCAATATTCACATTAGTTTCTGCCCTTCCTTCCTTTGAAAAGCTAATCCTCAGGTACTGAGTGTAAGTTAATCACATGACTTCAAAGCTGGCCTTTCCCAGTTACATCACCTGCTTCCATTCATTCCTAGGATAAGTTGAGAGGAGTTTATCTGTCTGGCTATACTGAAAAAACTGTCAATAAGACTCAAGGAAAAACAATTTATAGATATTGTAATAAGGTAATGTTCTAGTTTCCTCTCTGTTGCTGCTAAAACATCCATACAAAAAGCAATGTAAGGAACAAAGGGTTTAGTCTCCTTACAGGTACAAGTTACAAGTCCAATATTGTGGGGAAGTCAAGACAGGAACTCAAGATGCTGGTAACCCCAAGCTCATAGTTAAGAGCAGAGATAAAGGAAAGCCTCTATGCTATGGGCTTGCTTGCCTCATCTAACTTTCTCTATACAGTGCCCAGCACATAAATGATGGCAATCATATTCAGGGTGGGTCTTCCATCCTACTCAATCAACCCTCAAGACAATATTCTATATGTCTACTTGCAGGCTAACCTGGTTTAGACAATTCTTCATTAAGAATCTTTTCCAAACTTTTCATCAACCCCACATCTGACAGAGGGCTGATATTCAAAATATATGAAGAACTCAAGAAACTAGACATCAAAAATCCCTCAAACTAATTCAATTTAAAAATAGGTTACATATCTAAACAGAGAATTCTCAACATTAAAATATCAAATGGGTAAAAATCACTTAAAAATGTTTAATATTCTTAGCCATCAGAAATGCAAATCAATGACACTATGATTTATTCTTACACCTGTCAGAATGGCTAAGATAAAAACACAAGTGATAGTTCATGTTGACAAGAATGTGGAGAAAGGTAAACACTCCTCCACTGCTGGTGGAAGTGCAAACTTGTACAGCCACTTTGGAAATCAATATGGTTGTTTCTCAAAAACTTGGGAATTGATCTTCCTCAAGATTCCAGTGTATCACTCCTTGGCATACACAAAGGATGTTCCATCATACCATGGGAACACTTGTTCAACTATGTTTATAGCAGCTTTATTTGTAATAGCCAGATACTAGACACAACCTAGATGCCCCTCAACCAAAGAATGGATAAAGAAAATGTGGTACATTTACACAATGGAGTATAATTTGGGTATTAAAACAATGACATTATGAAATTTACTGCCAAATGGATGAAACTAGAAAAGATCATCCGGAGTGAGGTGAGCCAGACCCAGAAATAAAAACATGATGTGTACTCACTCATAAGTGGATATTAGGCTTAAAGTTAAAAAATAACCATATAACTATCCATAGACACAGAGAAGCTAAGTAACAAAGGGAATTCAAGAGTGGGACCTATGAATCTTGCTGTAAAGGGGAAATGGAATACGTAGTGGGATTATGTTCTGGTACAATGTAAAAATTTGTCACTCCTACTGGTTTAATAAAATGCTAATTGGCAAGAAGGCAGTCAGAATGTGTAAGTGGGGCTACCAGACTAAGAATCTCTGGGAACAGAAAGATCAAGGCAGAGATGCCAGCAGAGAGAGGCCAGTAGATGCAGAGGAAAGAAGTTGAAATGCTGCTCTGAGAAAAGGTACCAAGCTTCATAGCTAAATAAGATAAGTATTGGGTTAGTTTAAAAGCAAGAGCTAGCTAGTAATATGTCTTAACCACAGGCTGATCAGCATAAAATTAATATAAGCCATTGTATAATTATCTGGGGTTAAGTGGCAGCTGGGCTTCAAGAAGGTCTAAACCTTGGGGCTAGGCAAGAAAGTCCAGGCCAGAAACTTATTATAACAAGAATAGGCATTTCTCTTGGATGAAGGAGGGTTTTCAATGGAGGGGAACAGGAAGGATTTGGTTGGGAGAGGGTGGAGTAAGAGAGTAATGGGAGGAGACATTAATGTCAGGGAGTATCTCTGGAATGAGACAGAAACATTAGAGAGACTCCCAGGAATCTATGACAGTGACCCTAGCTAAGATTCCTAGCAATGGAGGATACAGAGCCTGAACTAGCCATATTTGTAGCCAGGCAACACTGGCCAGTGATAGGATTGGGACACCAGCTCAGCCTCAAAACCTCCAACCTAAAATTTGTCCTGTCTATAAGATGTGCTAGGATAAAAGTGGTGCAGAATTTGGAGTGACCAATCCATGACTTGCCCAGCTTGAGAATCATATTATGAGATGGAGTGCTCCATTCAGAGCCAGATTCCAGAGATAAGATTGCCTGGAGACCTATTATAGAAACAAATGACACTGGCAAAAAGTCAGTAAAATTATTCTTAATGATATTCTGCCATACTCAGACTGGCACCTAACCCAACTATCAACAGAGAGGCTTCACCCCAAAACTAAAGGAAACAGATGCAGAAACCCACAGTCAAACATTAGGCAAAGCTCGGAAAATCCCGCTAAATTTAAGGAGGAAAAATGGTAGAAGGCAAAGGGTCAAGGATAAAATAAGAAAACTCACAGAGTCAACTTATCTGGGTTCATAGAGGATCACATAGACTAAACTGAAAGCCAGGGAGCCTAGATGAGACTGATGCAGGCTCTCTGCATATATGTTGCAGTTGTGTAGCTTGGTCCTCTTGTGGGACTCCTAAGAGTAAAAGCAGGGAATGTCTCTGACTCTGTTGCCTGATTTTGGGATCATTTTCTTCTACAGGATAACATTATCTAGCCTTAAGAGAAGAGAGGGTACCTAGTCTCACTGCAACTTGATATTACGTGGATGGCTTATTTTCTGAAAAGAAACAGAGGAGAAATGGATGGAGTAAAAGAGACAAAATGTGGGAGCAGAATTTTGGAGGAGGAGAAGTGTGGTTGCAATTTAAAAACAAAATAGAAAGAAAGAAAAATATACACTCTAATAAAGTCACACACACACACACACACACACACACACACACACACACACATCTTTTTCCGTGTGGTTCTATGTTGTATCAATCAAACTAACCAGGACAGGCAGTAACTACATTTTGGATCAGCACATAATTGAACATAAAGAGTGGACTTTGGGGGATTTTTTAATTGAATGAAGATTAAACCCATAGTTTTGTGTATGTTAAGCAAATGCTCTTCTACTCAGCTCATTCACTGTTTTACTTGTATGATAACAGAGCTAAGCTGTATTTTCCCTAGTGTCTGTGACTACTTTGGGATCTTAAAGGTGGGGTTTGTGATCTCCTCACATGTAAACTTTAGGCAATAAGTAGCTACTTCTTAATGAAAATTATGCCTGGAAGGTGTATATAGCAGAAATAGTTGTTTTCTCCATGAATACATTCTTAGGGAGTTTCAATGACAATACACACAAATTTTTGAATGAATATTTGCTTACCTACTGTGCAAAGAATCAGACTAAGGGCCTTACCCTTGTGAGGCAAGTACTCATCATGGAGTGTCACTGACTGCATTACACTCCATTTCCTCTTAGGGGATCAGATCTTCTTCATTCTTTAACAGCTATCACTGAATTCTTTTGAGTGGAGTCAGTGGTATGAGTGTCTCTCTTGAGATCTCAATTTTCAACTTGAGAATAAGGGAAATTAATTCTAAGTGCTTAGTTACCCAATAAGTGAATACATTTTTTCCTACACTAAACTATTCAGATTTGTTGTAGAGTCCTACTGACTTGCTCTATAATGAGGGGTGACAGCCATGACTGTCTCTAGATTTCCTGGAACCTTAAGTCAAATAAGCCCTTTCTTGTTCAAGTTATTCTTATCAAAGTGTTTTATCACTGAAACAGGGAAAAGCCTGCCTCCCTAGTTATCTATCTTTAAGCTCTCATTAATAATAACTGCTGTGGCTTATCAAGATTTTTTTTTTTTAGGAGAACTATTCTCTGTTTGCAAGCATTAATCTAGTTCTCTTAGAAGCTACCAAGTGTGAGACCTGAAATCCAAGTAGAAAGACATGTTCTTAGTAACTAATCCACCTTTTTATTCTTGAGATCATTATGCATCAATTATTTTGAATTCTGGGTGTTTATTTTGTTGAATAAAAAGTGTTTACTTTATATCACTTTATTGTGTGCATTCATCAAAAGTGCCCCAAGGGTCATCGTGTCTATTTAATCGTAAATGTTGAATTGTAAGTTCTCTAGTAGTTCTCTCTTACTTTTTGTAGAAAACGATTTATTTTATTATTTTTAATTATATGAAGGGTAGGGTATATGTGGTAGTTTGAAAAAAAATGTTCTCTAAAGGTGTCGCACACCACCTCGTCCCGCAAGGAACACGCAATACCGACCCTTCTCTTTGCAGTTTATTCGGGACTTTCAAATATCTTCTTGTCTCTCACTCACTCACTCTCACTTTCACTCTCAGACGTACGAGGAACGACCCACTCACTCACTCTTAGACGAACGACGAACGACCCTGGGGGAAGTCTGCTCGTGGCTAAATACCCTCTGGGCTTCCAATCCGGTAAGCCACGTAGACATTGCCCATAGGTCCCAAGGCACCAGAAGCAAGCCACCATCCTCGCCTACAGCCAATAAGGAGTTGTTTACTACCAAGAGCACTCACCATCAAGAAAGGTGGAAGGCAGAAACCAGCGCCACCTTTAGGGCGTGGTACAACGCAGCTCGGTACAATAAAGGGAGTGGCACTATTAGAAGTTATGGTCTTGTTGGGGGAAATGTGTCACTGTGGGGGTAGGTTTTGAGCTTTCTCTTGCTCTATCTTTGCTCAGTGTGACGACAGTCAGTTGACTTTCTGCTGCCTGTAAGATGTAGGACTCTCAGCTTCAGCACCAGGTCTCTCTGTATACTGCCATGGTCTCTGCCATAATCATAATGGACAGAACCTCTGGAAAATGTCAGTGAGCTACCCCAATTTAAGATGCTTTTTTCTATAACAGTTTCTATGGTCATGATGTCTTTTCACAGCAATAAAAACCCAAATAAACACAGAAGTTGGTACCAAAAACAGAGTATTACTATGAGAAGCTTGACAGTGTATTTGTTTGGAGAAATTTGGACTTTGGAACTTTTGGTTTGGAAAGTAGTGGAATTTTTTTATGCACTGCTTAATGGGCCATACTAGTAGGAGCATAGAAAACAGTGGTGCTGAAAGTTATCTGAGCTATGGGAGCTCATTTAAGAGGTTTCAGAGGAGAATAAATTTAGTTTGTTTCTTAGCGATCATATTTGTAAAATTTTGGTAAAGAAAGTGACTGCCTTTTGCCATTATTTGAAGAGTTTGCCTGAGGCTAAAATAGAGAATTTTAGATTAATTACTTTTACAGATGACATCTCAAATCAGGCTAGTATAGACTCTGTCATGAGGTTTTTAGTGGTAACCCTAATGAAGATTTATAATGAAAAGGAGCAAGCTGAGCAGGGTAAATTACAAAATGAAAATTTTGGGGAGAAAAAGAGTACCAGAATATAGGATAAATTCTGTGTTCAAGAAAATGAACGAATTGACAAATTAATTAAAAGAAGTGGTGACCTGAGGGCAAGATTTCACCCATCTAAGTTTCCAACTTGTCAAAAGGAAATAAATAAAAGCTTAGAGGTGGACATGATGGGGCACATCTTTAAATCCAACACTGAGTAGGCAGAGGCTGACAAGTCTTTGAGTTTGAGGCCACCATAGTCTACAGAGCAAGTTTCAGGACAGACACCCTTAGGCCATAAAATACACAAAGCTGGTAAACATGGAATTGAATAAAGGGGACATGTCCTAGCTCCAGCAAGCAGGAGAACATGGTATCTTTGTCCACATGGTTGTAGCTTCAGAGTTAAGGATAGAAGAAATAGGCTATGGAAATTGCCTCTGTGCCTAGGGAATGCCACTGAGGCCAGGCATATGCCAGGGATGTCCCTGAATGAAGATCTAGTAGAGGGGCTATTTCATGAAGCTATGAAGTTGAAGCCTGTATTTCTTTGGAGAACCCAAAATGTTAGAGATGCTAAAAGTTGTGTAATACCTGTAAAGGAAAGTTACAAAATGGGAGTAGAATCAGCCCAAGAGAAAGAACTATGTTTCAGTCAAAAAATTAAAAGAAGTTGCAGATCTGAAGGGCACTTGATGTAGAGTTTGGAGTTTGCCCAGATTGTGTTCTGTTTTACTTTGGTCCAGTATTTCCTTACTATACTCACTTCCTTACATTTTAAAATGACAATGTGCTGTGGGATTATGCTCTTGCATTTTATAAATATTTGTCCCTCATACTGGTTTAATAAAAGGCTAATTGGCCAGAAGACAGACAGGAAGTATGGGAAGGGCTACCAGATTAAGAAAACTCTGGGAAGAGGACGAGTAGAGCAGAGATGCCAGGGAGACTTAGAGGAAAGAAATAAAAAATGATCTGAGAAAAGATATTAAGCCTCATTTCTAATTATGGGTTAATTTAAGAGTAAGAGTTAGCAAGTAATATGCCTGAGCCATAGGTCAAACAGCATATAATTAATATAAGTCTCTATGTGTTTCTTTGGGACTAAGGGACTTCAGATCAATACTTTGGAGCTAGGTCAGGCCAGAATCTTCTTACTACAGTAATGTATATCCTCTCCTATTATATGTTGTAAGTGTATGATGATTTTTGATAATGATTTTTACAGGGTATTTAAGTTAAGAAATTGACATATGTCTCAGAAGAGATTTTGGACTTTGAAAAAAAGTTTAAGACTGTTATAGACTATGGGTACTTTTGAAGTTGAACTGAATTCATTTTTACGTTATGAAATGGCTATATGCCTTTGGGGACCAGAAAGTGAAATATAGTAGTTTGAAAGAAAATGGCTCCCTAATGAAGTAGCACCATTAGGAGGTATAGCTTTTAGCAGGGAAGTGTGTGAATGCAGATTTTGAGGCC
This sequence comes from Sigmodon hispidus, assembly GCA_004025045.1. Classification (NCBI taxonomy): domain Eukaryota; kingdom Metazoa; phylum Chordata; class Mammalia; order Rodentia; family Cricetidae; genus Sigmodon; species Sigmodon hispidus. Next base: position 45,246 of record PVIH01001779.1, read on the forward strand.
TGTTTTAGTCAAGCTTTCCTCAGTTTGACAATCAGTCCACTTCCTGTTGCCTACAAGATGTAGGACTCTCAGCTCTAGCACCATGTCTACCTATACGCTACCATTGTCTCCACCATGATCATAATAAACTTAATCTCTGAAAATAAAGGAAACCACATTTTCATTTAAAATAAAAGTTTAAACACACAATGGAGTATTACTCAATGGTTTAAAAAATAACAGTGACATGATAAAATTGTAAGCAAATGAATGGAACAATTCCTCAGTAGGTAACTCAGGTCCAGAAAGACAAACACAGTATGTACTTACTCATGAATGAATAGCAAAAACATAGCAAAAAATGAACAGGCTAGATTCCACAACCTCAGAGCAGATAAGTAGAGAAGACCCTAAGAGGGACACACACGGATTGACCCAGTAAGAAGAGACAGTTAAAATCTTCTGGGTAAACTGGGGAGGTGTGAATGGAAGAGGAGAAGGGTTGGAAAAATGAGGATTTGAGAAGGTCGAATTGGGGGAGGAACTAAGAGGTAAGCAATGATGGAGATATCCTGACAGAGTGAGCCATCATAGGCTTGGGAAGAATTTGATGCTAGGGAAGTGTGCAAAAACCCATAAGGAGGTCCCAGCTAAGTCTCCTAGCAATTCTAGAGAGGGTGATTGAACTAGCCTTTCTCTATAGTTAGATTTGTGATTACCCTAATTGTCATCATAGAATCTACATTCAATGACTGATGGAAGTAGATGCAGACACTCACAACCAAGCACTTGGCTGAACATCTGGAATTCAGTTGAAGAGAGGGAGGAATGACTACAGGAGCAAGGGGAGGATCAAGAGCACAATAGAGCTATCGAGAGGGACAACTGACCCCACAATGGGAGCTCACTAACACTGGACTGTCAGCTGGAAAGTCCATATTATGCCCTCTGAATGAAGGTGGTAGTTGCTCTAAACAAGCTGTTAATAGAGCCCATGGATATGGGACCAGAAAATATCCTGGTTACAAGAACTGGCTATTTGGAGCCCACTCCCTATGGTGAGATGCCTTGCTCAGCCTTGATCTGAGAAATATAAGATAGGTCCTGTCTCAACTTGATAAGTTAGCCTGTGTTGACTGCTCAAGGGGGGCCTCACCCCCTTCAAGAGGAGTAGATGAAGGTTGGGGTGGGAGAGGTAAGGAAGGTGGAAAAAGCAGGAGAAGGGGAGGGAGGGGGAATAGTGGAGGGTATGTAGAAGGAATTATACCAATAATTAGAAAATATTTTAAAAAGTTACCATGATTATGATTTTTTTCACAGCAATGAAAACCCAAACTAGGACGATATCTGTACATGTGTACAGGTGCCTAGGGAGGCCAAAAGAGAACAGATCTTTTAGGGCTGAAGTTACAGGCAATTCTGAACTACTCAAAGTAGATTCTGGAAAACAAATGCAATGCAGGGATTTTTATTGTTATTGTTGTTTTGCCAGTATAGTATATACTCAATACTGAATAATATTTCCAGTTCCTATATCCTTCTTCTATTAGATCACCAAAGTTTGATTGACACTTCTTTCAAGCAGCAAGAATAAAACACACATGTCAAGGAAGCAAGGAGCCCTGAGTTAGGTGATGAGCTACAGGATGAGTAAGAAATGACGTCTGTTGTGACTTCCATTGTCTGAACCTGTCACACACATTGTCTCCTGTCTCCCTCCTGTCTTCTAAGATGACATGATGACTGTGCCATGGAAATCTACTACATTACAAAATTTTATGTGTTTCCATACATCACATTTCCATGATATTGACACATACGTCACAATCTATGGAATGACTGTGATGAACATTATGGACCTGTCCTAAGGCATCTTAAGCAAAAACAAACAAACAAACAAAAAACTTTGATAAAGGAATTGTAACCTGTATCTATTTTTATTCTTCACACAGTGCCCAAGGAAATATATGACCTGAGGAAACAAAACAAACTTGGCAGCTGTGAATCTTTCCCGAGTCCATGTCTCCTGAGTGGAGAAATTTCAATTGCCAAGTCAAAAAACACTGACTGTTTGAGACTATACACCTCTAGGAAAATCCACATGAACAGGAAGGAGGGAAGCTGCCAACATTATGAAATCACTAGGGAGAACTCATTTGATTTACATATATCACTCTAGTTTTTCAAAGGATAGAAAAATGAGTATGTATCATTGGGGCTAAAATTTCCTGAGACCATAATGTGCAACCAAAATGTTATCTGGGACTCTTTCATTTTAAAAGTCAAGTCTCTATGATTCTGATATTAATAAGAAGAAATAGTTTTCAAAAATATAACCTAACTTTATGGTTAATCTTTAAATATTCATGTCCTATGTGATGGGGTTAGAAATTTAAAATTCAAATGACTTCCTTTTCTTTAATTCTTAGAATATCATCTAGTAGTAAAAGTTATAGTTTATCACAAAATGCAGATAGAATAAACTTCATAATTAAAATTATTGGTGCTAGTGAATAAACTACAAATGCCAGTTGCATAACTCAGATTTCTTACTAACTATTTTAAGGAAATTATTCATCTGCTGAGTCATCGGCTTGCATCACAAGAGGAGCATTAAAGTTCAAGCTCATTTCCTACACAATCTTCATTACCTACAGGTACACACAGGTCCCTCTGCAAATACGGAAGGTGCAATGTTATGGATCAAATTCAGGTGTAACATGTCTAATCACACTGCAATAATAAACTTAGACAGGACATGTCTGATACTGAAAACACCTTTCCAGGATCTTATATTTGTGATCCAGCCAGGGCTCCTTGTCTAAAGCCTCAAATCCAACTTACAAGGGTTACTAGTCTCTTAGTGACAATAATCTATATTTTCCTAAAAGTTTCATTATATGTAATATAAAAATAGATCACGGCAAAGCATAATATTTCTAGAAAACAAGTTTTCTAATTGGAACATGCAATTTGTGAATATTGAACATATTTGAGAGTAAGGCTCTTGATACAAGTACACAGTTTTTGGTGACAAATGTACAAAGGCAATAACACAGTGTCTCATCTATTTCCTTCCCTATAATTAGTTCTTTCAGCTGCTTCCTCAGGTGGTTCTATTAAAGGACAATAGATTGTGCAGCTTAAAATCCCACAAATTCATTCATAGTCCCAAAGGCTGAAAGTCAGAACACATAGTGATGATAGCTAGGCTCCAAGAAAGAATATATTATAGATTTCATTTTCTGTTCTGACTCTTGTTGAGCTGCTAAATTAATTTCTTCAATTTCTATCAAGTAGTCTTTTCTTTCTTTCTTTCACTCTCTCTCTCTACCTCTTTTCTATATAAAGAAATCAGTTATTGTTCTAAGGGGCACTCACATTTATTGTAAAATAATATTGACTTTATAAAAGTTGTACAGTCCCTATATTAAAATATGTTATATTCAGAAAGACTATGACATTAGGACCTTAATGTGTTTGAGAAGATGATACAATTTAATCCACTAGTTTTCCAATCTCTTAACAAAAGGGCACTTTCCAAAGATGACATTAAATACAATTTTATGTGACTCTTCTCTGTATGAATCATGAATATTTGGCCAACTTGGAAGAAAATAAATAAATATATAATAATCAAGTCTAATTCCAAACCCCACTATTTGGCCATAGGATAAAAAATATTTCAAGAAGCCAGTGACAATTTTGTCCTTTGGTATGGAAGACAACACTTAGCCCACATGGAAATTACATAGTTATCCTAATCTATTGGTCCTTACTAAATTTCAGTTTATAGTTTTAACTTTTATTTACTTGTGAATCCTAAAGTATATGTAGCATTATCTCTTGTGTATTTATGTTAAAAGTATTTTAAACTGCAACATCTATTTAATGTGAAGAAACATTCTAAATTTCTGACACCCATTAGAATGTTGACAATTCTAAAAGGTGTGGTAATTCTACTCAGTACTACCTTCATGGAGCAACCTATGAGCTATATAAGGAAAGTAGTGTTCAATTGACATATTTCTCTGGTATAAAAATCTGTATTTCATCTTCACTTTTCATAACTACATACTGCAGAGTCCATTACTTAAAAAACAGAAGAGAAAACATGGAATAAACAAAAAATTGAGCATGTATTATAGTCCCTGTGCACCCAACTTGATCATTCCTTTAGCTAAACTGTTTTAGCTTTAATAGTCTTCTCTTCCTTCTCAAACTCCATTGTCTGTGGATTTCAGTTCCAAATACTATGTCAAAAATTAACTTCCTGAATTAATTTATTTTCCACTGCTTTCCTCATGGACTCTATTGTCTACCTAAACATTTTCAGAAGCAGTTAAATAAAGAATCTAAGAAGCAAAAATCGGAGAGGAGACCTGCAAAATCTGGCCTCTGAACACAACATGGATGCTGTACTCATGAACTCTCAGCAACGTGGCTGTCTAAACAATACCCTAACAAGGACATCACCAATAGATGTGCTCACTTGGAAGAGGAAAATTTCAAGGGACTCCATCAATAGACAAAGAACTACAGCCATCTAGGAGCAATCAGAGCAGGAGAAATAATCTTCCCTAGGGAAGATTGTCCCAACCGGGTACCTAATACCAAATGATCAATCTTGAAATCACAAAAGTAACATTATAATACCTGAGCAGGTTGTATTGAGTTAGAACTCATACACACACATACACACACATATGTATTCTTATATGTGTTCTTATATATAATACACATATACACACATATATATGTATATAAATAATTAAGAAAATGATGTCATGAATTTGAAAGAGGGTGAGAGGGAGTATATGGGAGAGGTTGCAGGGAAAAATAGGAAGCAAGAAAATAATGTAATTGTATTTTAATTTCAAAACATCCAAACTTTAAAATTTCAGCGTGTTGCCCCTGAGGTCCCAACCATAGCTGAGAACCATTGGCAGCTGATTGGTGCTAGAAGACAGAAAATCCCTTTTCCTTGGGAGTGTGGTTACTGGTAGATTGCCATGCCCCAGTGGATGACCCCACACCCAAGCACTAATTGGACTCCATGGGCTAGGAACAAAACAAACAAATAACAACAGCAACAAAAAATAACATGAACTAGGGAAGGAGATGCATTGAAAATACCAAGAGGAGGGCTGGAGAGACGGCTCAGCCATTAAAGGATTGGCTTAAAATGAAAAATATAAGAGAATACCAAGAGGGAATTGGAGGGAAGGAGTCAGGATTGAATACAGTCAAGACCCATTGTGTGTGTGTGTGTGTGTGTGTGTGTGTGTGTGTGTGTGTGTGTGTGTGAAATTTTTCAGAGAACAGTTTTTAAAATGACAAATAATTAAAATGTTGCACATATATATAAGCCTTATGGAAGTCAGTATATTGTCTTGGAACTAAAAGAGTTTTAAAGAATATTCAAAGAGCAAGTTAATCTCTTTAGTCCAAATTGGTTCCACATGAATAAAACTGTTTAGATGTCATAAAGCCTCAGGAAGCTTAGCCTCTTGTTACATGTTGACATGTCTTACCCAGGCCATATTCAATGTGTTGGTCTCACATATCATACACAAAGAAGTTCTATCAGATTTAGAAATATGTTATTTGACAAAAGCAATAAGTACTAATTACACCTTGCCTTCTAACATTTGATTGGTCTCAAGCTATGCATAAAGAACTAAATTATTTTTACTTTATGACTTTAAATTATAGAGAAGAGGAAAAAACATTGAAAATAATTAGTAGATAGAGTTGACAGCCTGGATTTATTTAAGCAATTTAAGAAGTTGAAATAATACCAACTAATGACCAACATGTTAATATTTTAAACAGCAAATCTGAATTATTACTTGTTAGGGGTGAAATGAAAAGTATTCATTTAGCACATAACAAAGAACAAATGCTCATTTTATGTTATTTGAGTTTGAATTTTTAAAAGCTGATAAAAATTTAGTCCTATTTAAATATCTGCTAATGATAATCAGATAAAGTGGAAACATAAATAAAATACTTAGACTGTAAATTTTTGTTAAATTCCTTATATCATCCTCTTCACCCACAAAGTAGTATGGTTTATTTCCCAGGACCCAGATCTAGAAGCTCACTACCACCTTTCCTCCAACTCTAGGGATCTCACACCCTTTTCTTGTCTCCCTAAATACCTGCATTCAAGAGAATATATCCACACAGAAACACACAACATACATGGAAATGAAAATAAAATAAATATTTCTTATATTTGCAAGTTTACAGACATAAAGAATTACCACTAATCTACTACCTATTAATTTTACAGGTCTGTCGAATACTTCTGAGCCATAGAAATATTCGAAGTATCACCTACCTACGTGAAAATTCATGTTTTCCAACATTTTCTGCAAAGTATTGAGAAAACAATGGTGTGTAATAGAAAGACATGCTTTTTATCTAAGGGGTGAGTGGAGAAGATGAGAGCTGAGGCTTGCTGACTTCAAGTCCAGCGGAGAAATCTGAGTCCCAGGTTCAGTGAGAAAGACCTTACTTCAAAGGAGTGAGTCAGAGACAGAGGAGGACACTGAATACTCTATTTGATTTCTGTATACACATGCAAACACACACACACACACATCAAAATAAATAGATGATAGACAAATATTCAGAAAAACAGACAGAAAGAAAGATCTACTTATCTTCGGAAAATAGTGCTTAAATATTCTTGTCTCCTGATTTTATATCTATTTTCTGTTTCTATTTTCTTTGTAAGTGGATTTGATCATTTAAGCTGAATGTTTCCTTGTACAATAATCACCAGGTCATCCTTTTGAGAATTAAGATACACTAAGGTGACTTCTCTTGTAATTATTTCCTCTCTCATTTAGTCACTCTCTATCATTTCGCTATATACAATTTCCACTCACCACCCAACACATATGGTGGGTGTTTCCATTCATTCTTTCACGTAGGCTTTGCAAACAACCCTAGAAGGATGCTGGCAAAATAGCTCAGTGGGTAAAAGGACTTGCTGCTAAGGATGACATGCTATGTTCATTTTCCATAGTCCAGTTTGTGGCGGAAGACAGCAGGCTGCTAAGAGCTGTTCTCTGATCTTTACATGCTTACACATATAGAAATGAAACATAAATGTAGAGAAATTGTTTTAACAATACAGGAAGTAGGTACTACATTAGCCCTGTTTTGTTATGAAATGCTACAGGAATATAAATATAAGCTAAACTAAGATTTAAGTTCAAAAAATTTTCAAACATACACAGACACACGTTTTTTTAAAGCAAAGTATCATATTGATCTGGCTGGCCTTGAACTTTTTATGTAGTGATGGGTGACCTTGAACTTCACATTATCTTCTCCTTAGCTTAGGAGTATTGAGATTAAAGCTGTGTACCACCACACCTGGTTTTGGTTTTGTAATTGACTTCCATGTTCCCTACATGCTTGGCAATCTCTCTACCATCTGAGCCCTAACACTAGCCCACTCTAAGTCTTTGGAAGCAGATATTTGTCTTATTCTTTACCAATCCTTACCAATAAATACATTGTGCATAGCAACTGATCTACAAATAAAAGCATCTGTATGTGAAATTTTGACATAGGGGAAGGAGACACAGTGCTTCATTTCTTGTCTTATTTTATGTGGCCCATCTCTCATTCCTGGAAGTCAGTATGGACACTACCATTGGAGACAGGACCACAGTTGCTTTAAGCCTCTGATCCAGTGCTAGGTGGCTCCAATGAAGTGCATCTCCTTCTCTTCTATCTTCCTTCTTCCCTATCTTCTGCCCACCATCTTCCCTCCTACCTACAAACAGACTGTTGGTCTATTTGCTTTCTTTTTATGTCCTTAATCTTATTCTCATAACATTTTGGACAAACTGTCTTGATGTAAACAGTAGAGGTGTCACAGAGTTCATAGAGAAAAAAGCAATATGAAGCTTCTCCCAAGTCCTAACACTATCATTAGATCCACTAATACGTTTACAATTGAAATGCTTTCACTAGCTCATTGGTCTTCAATATGAGACTGGTACTAAAACCATTGAAAGAAGTTTCAGACACACAAGTATGCAAATTCCAGTGGATCACCACATACCTAATTATTCTTTAGACAGAAGTATGCATCCTGCATCAAGGCACTCTCATGAAGCTCTCATAAACCTGTGAGATTGTGTCGTTAAACTTAATAAGCAGTGCTGCTAAATTTGACTGAAAGTTGTGTTTCTGGTCACCAAAGTTTAACAAGCCTTTCTCTTTGACAGAATTATGTCTGGTTCTCAGTAGAACCCGAAATAATGGAATTACTCATTAAAAATAATGAGAAGCTTCATAATGAGCCCTGATCTACAGCTTCTGTGGAACATCTTGTTTGCAGTGGAAAAAATAAAATTAGATCTTATAAAGGGACTCACCTTGGGATGTAAAAGCTAACCACTGAACATACTTATTTATGGAAACTGAACATTCCAGGAATAATTTTGCCAAAAAGTAGACTGACTGAGGAAAGATGTTACACTTCTGAGAAAATGGATCTGGGGGCACATGTCAAAGAATATGAAGAAGACAGTGCACTATTTTGTTCCATAAGCTACCTTTTTAAAATTTTATTTTTAATTATGTTTATATGTATGTGTCTGTGTGTACATATTAAAGGTGTCTGAGACAAGCCCAAGATGGATGCTAATTACTGAACTTCTCTCCTCATGGAGTCATTGCTCTAGCCACCTATAAGCTATCACAGTTTAGTTTTGAGGAAAAAGAATACAACTCAATCAATTCAGCAGCATCCACCAAAGGGTTAACATTTCTGGGCTGATTTTTATTCCCCCACACTATTCACTCTCTTTAATAGCCACTTAGCCCTGCCCAAAAAATGGAACATACTTTTTTTTTCCCTGAAGCCATACAGAAGTTAGTGAGCAATTTCTTTAAACACTTCCCATTTTTCCCCCTAAGGGCTACTGTGGTATTGAAGTAAGTAACCTTTCTATTATTTCCTGTCACTGTGGTCCCAAGTCACTTAGAAACTTCCTGCTTCCTGGAAAGTTCCAATTGATAATCTCAGTGGTAACAAGAAAAAGCATCTGTTAAAGCATAAATAATCATAACAATAGAGAATGTATAACTGGTCATTATATTCCAAGCATTGTACTATTCATACCCACTGTTTTAAGCAGGTTTTAAATCCCTAGGAATCAAATGCTCCATGTACCCTCTTTTAGACAAGCCAAAGGAAATCCTTCTTTCTTTAATTGCTTCTTGTCCAGTGTTTTGTCTTTGCAGCAGGGAGACCGCTACAGGGAGCTTGCAAACGGTCAGAAGTGGTGCTACACTAACAAGCCAACATTATAAAGTGTATACCGCGTTAATAATTAGAGTAAATCACAAAAAAGGAGAGCAGAAAAGATCTGTAATTCACATTAACTTTAGAACTTCACATCCAGTTCTGAGGACACAGAACTTCTGCTATTCCCTCCTTTTAAACCATGAATGTTCAACTCACCTATGTACAAATGTTCCTTGCAGAGTAGACCCCCTCATTCCTCAACACATACTGTTAGACACACTTCTCCACTGAGGTGGGGAACCATAGGCCATATTCTAAACATACACGATTGCAAGCTGAACACTGCTAGAACTTCCAAATTATATTCAAGAATAAAACAAAAACTATCAGTCTCACTAAAATATCCCTATGTTATATATTTTTAAAGTGTGTCTTTAAGTTGGATCTATCTGGTCCAAGTCTGTCAATGTTTACCTTTTGTACTGTGTCAGGACACAGATTCCTTGAGTGTGTTTTCTATCCTGTGGCTCTGGGCTTGCTCAGGCTAAGGCTCCTCCTCTTTGGTATTTTATACTGTGTTTTGTTTCTTTCTCCTAGTAATTTTAGATGGTTCTCAGTAGCTGGTTCTTCTTATTTCAAACTCTTAGCTCTAAATATTTCCTAATCTGTGAGACTACAGTTGGAATCAAATATTATATAACTGAGTGAGTCACTCAACGCTGGGGACTTGCCTGTCTGCCATCTGGTTAGGCTGCTCACTTGCCTGGATCCCAAGAAAGTGCAGCAATGGAATTTCACATTGAGCTTAGCTCATTTGTATACATAGATGACACAGAATTTTGTCTATATAGTATTATGTATTATGGAGTAGGAAAAATATCCCAACATAAGCTATCTCCAAAATTTTTATTTAATAATATTTGAAAGAGTGATTATTCCACAGTGCATGGGATAGTTAAGATTAATGTCAATTTGAGAAGATTGATAGCAGTGTTTCTCAACCTCCCTAATACTTCTACCCTTTAATCCAGTTCTATTGCTATTGCTCCTTCATAACTATAATTTTGGTACTATTATCAATTGTAAATATTTTGGGAGATAGAGGTTTTCCAAAGAGATCAAGACATAAAGATTGAGAGCTTCTTCTCTAGAATCATCCAAATAAACACCTCTGGACATATCTGGAAGGAAGTTTCCAGGTTGAGGTAACTGAGTCGGGAAGGCATACTTCTAGTTGGAAGTTTCTGTCAATAACTGCTTATAAAATAATTGACTTGGAGGCTTGATTTTGTAGTAACTGCTGGGCCAGTAGTTAAGGCTTATTACTAAGCAGTTCTTAAACTTAAATTAACCTATAATTCAATGTGTATTTAGCCATGTGGCTTTGTACCTGTGCCTCAGTGCATCATTCTTATCTTCCTTCCTTTGTGTCTGGCTGGCTTCTGCTTCTCTGCCTTTCCTCTTCCCAGAATTCTGGTATGGTTGTCCAGCCTAGACCTCCTGCTTCTACTGACCAGTCAGCATTTTATTAAACTAACAAAAATAACAAATCTTTACTCTGCATAAGAGCAATATTTAATAGCACATGCTTCTAACTGTGGCAGCACATTTCTACAGACTGGTAACTTGGAAAAAAATAAGAAGAAAGTGAGCTGAATATCAGTTTTCAACTTTTTGCTTTCTGACCAGAGATGCCTTGTGAGCAGCTGCCTCAGGCTATGGATAGTGTAGTTTCCCACCTTGCTAAACTGAATTCTCATACATAAGTTCTTCCTTCCTTCAGTTCATTCTTGTTTGTTTGTTTGGGTTTTTTGTCATTCCAATGTAGAACGTAATTAATAGAGGAAGTGTAAATACCAGTCAGAAGTGGTACTATGTTAACTGTCATAACGTCAACCAGAATGCTGGAAATGAAACCAGAGGCCCGGGGATTCTTCCCCAAGAAACCCAGTCTTTTCTGGTACCTGTTTCATGAGATAAGAAACTGACATTATTCACTACACTGAAAGGCTGGTGTACAGGGATTCCCAGTTCAAATGTTCTTTATGATGTCTAACATTTTATGTAGTCCACAGGGGCTTGTTTTAATTTAAAGACTTGACGGCAGTCCTGCACATCAACATGACTCCTCATCAGTCTAAAGAGGGATAACTTCTCTGGCTTCAAGCTTCATTGGCTTCATTTATACTCACAGTTAAGTTAAAAGTGACACAAGTCCTGGTATATGGAGGAATGGTTCAGAACCTGTTTACATAAGTCTCCTAGGAAGCAAAGAAATAATGTGTATAAACATACAAAGGGACCATTAAAAGAGTATAGAGACCTACCTTCTTCTTTCCTTCCTTATTCCCACCCAGTGTTCATTAAAGATAAGGGAGCTACTAAACAAATGTCCACAAATTCAATGACTTTGAAAATAAAGCCTATTTATTCTTAACTTGGAAGGACTAAAATCCAACATCAGAGTGTCGGCTGAGCCAGCCTCCCATGGAAGTGCTCTATGGAGTGTCTTTCTCTGGGTATGACATGGACTTCCTACTCTTGAACTCCCAATAGCTGTGATTATCTGCATTAGAGCTTAGAGAGGGAATAGCTAATGACCCCTCACCCCTCCCCAGAATATATAAGCAGCTATGGATTACAATGTAGAAGGGTTTATGCAGCCTACTTCTACCTAAGGGTATACAGACAGTTAATATTGAGAGAAAGACATTTTTCTGATGAGGAACTTGCCCATGCTCCTGTAAGTAGCCAGGTTTCACCCCTCAATTCACCAAGTTTATTTTGGACAGAATTCTTTTTTTCTCTCGCTGGTGCCCTATATGCTGTGAGTAGACAGTTGTTCACATTTTCTCAGGAAATGTTCACACAGGAATATAGAGGATATTACGTTCCATGTATTCTCTAGCTTCTAGGTCTTCAGGAGGTTTTTTTAAAAAAAAACTTTATTTTTTTATTTATTTATTTGCCTTGGTGTTTGCCTGGAACTGGAACTACAGACAGTTGCTAGCTGCCATGTGGGTGCTGGCAATCGAACCCGGTCCTCTGGAAGAGCAGACGGTGCTCTTAACCACTGAACCATCTCTCCAGCTCCCCTTCAGGAGTTTTTATGCTTGTAGCTGCAACATTCCTATATATGCCTCTGTCGTCACAGGCTCTTTCCATAGCGTATGCCCTAAACATACACTTCCAATCAAAATTAAGCCTATCTGGGTAATATAGAATGCTCTCATCTCCAGATTCTTAAGTCAATTACATTTACTAGACTAATTTTTTATAACAAGATACAAATAAGGAAATATACAAGTACTTTGTGTTACTGTGATAAAAAGACCGTGACCAAAGTGACTAATGGAAGAAAGACTCTATTTTTGCTTTTGGTTCCAAGGGGAAGATATCCATGATGGTGATGAGAAAGGCATGACAGAAGGTAGCCAGAGAAAGAAGCTGAACGACCACCTCTTCAACCAAAACCTGCAGCAGAGAGGGAGTGAACTGAGAGTTAAGCAAGGCTTTAAACCCGCAAAGCCCATACTCAGTGCATGCTGCCTCCATTAAGGCTGTTCCTCCTAAGGGCTCCATAACATCCCAAACAGCATCACTATGCGGGACCAACTCGTCAAATACCTCAGTCTCTGCAGAACATTTGATTTAAAACACCCTAGGATATAATACAGTTTCTAAAACAGATGAGCATTTTTCTTTAAAGTCACTCTTTCATGTAGTTGCTATTTCATTATGTCTGTGACATATACCAGTCTATCATGGTAGGAAAGACCTGGCAAGAGACAGCTAGTTAAAGGACAGTTTCAGGAGGCTGAGAGAGATTAACATTGGTGCTGGGTTTTGTTTCCCATTTTTACTTAGTCCAAGATCCTAAGCTATGAAATAGAGTCTTCTGACCTCAGTTAACCCCATCTAGAAACTCCATCACAAATATATTCTGAGATTTATATGCAAAATGATTCTAGGCACTATCAGGTTAAGAAGTTAACAATTGGTATTAACAGCCACACCATTCAAACCATTAAAGGTAATGATGCCCCTTCTCTCCCAATGAAATCAGAAATACTTGAGCCAGTGAAACAGAGAGATGGTTCCAACTTTACACATTCAGCTCTCCTAAGCAAGATTGCCAGGCACAGTTGATTTACCCAGAGTCTAGGTAACTAGACTAGAGGACCACACAAGGAACAGGGGCTGAAACACCAGCCAGAATGTGGTTTCTGCCTGAAATTCCTAAAGAATGAAATCTGCAAATGCTCATTTTGGTAGAATGGACCTGGGGGAGCATACTTTGGGAAAATGCACTTGGTATTTATAGAACACAGAATCTGATAGATACTATCATTTAGACACACATTTTCAGAATGGTATTTTGCAAATAAAAGTCAGCCCAACAATGAGAGCTAAAATGAGTGTAAAGCATACGGTCAGATGATTAAGTGAAACTGGCACAAGGAAGCAGACAAAGGTGAATGCCCAGCCAGCTTGTCTAGCCAAATAAGTGAATTCTGAATTCACATACATGTACACACTGCATACGCATAAGCATAAATACATGAAATAAAAAAAATAAAAAATGAAGACTTAGGAGAAAAAAACTATACTTCTGGTACATGTACCACATGCACAATCACAGTGCACACATGCACACACACACACACACACAGATACACATACACAAATCCAAGTTGCTTTGCTACAGAATGCAATGTACAACAAAGTTGAAAGTACCAGCAAACTTTTGAATTCAATAAAGTTTAAAAAGTAAAACCTTGTGCTTTATTTTACTTGTTTATCTTGAACAATTTTCCTTTGTAAATATGAATCATAAGGAGGTTTTTATGAGATGTAGTGTCTGGATTTAAGGATAAGAGAAGAAAGAAATGTAATTAAAGTAAAGGTCACATGTATTCAGGCATTGAACAAGCTGAATTCACTGTGGTTTTAACCATTTGTTGGAGATGTCTTCAGGAACATAAGCCCTCTCTACAGGCAACCTTAGCCTTATCCTTTGTGTTCTGGTCTGTTGGCCAACAGAGAATGCTAGTTTTGGAGTAAAGAGCTTTCTTTCTCTTCCCATGTCTTCTATACTGCTTCATATATCCTTACCTTGTGCATTGCTTCACTTAGCCAAACCCTCTGCTCCACGGATACTCCAATACTTTGTAGATTAGAGTGTGGTACATGGCCTGAAGCATCTTGAAATTTGTTAGTGAAGCTGCATCTCTGACTCACTCACTAACTCACTCTCCAGACTGGACAAATGAAAACTCACAAATATGTAAAGTGCATCTCCTAACTCATAGCTGCTTACAAGGCTAATCCATCGCCTTCTGACCCTGTCTCTACAAATTTATCTCCTGTTCGGACTCTGTATCTTCACCACATGTTTGCATAAGAGGAGATTCCAGCCCCACCTGTGCATTCAAATCACCTTAGAAGTAACAGCCCACTCTCAAAAATCTTGATTCAGTTTGTCTAATGAGAAGTCCAACTATAATCTTTATAAACATTCAAGACTAGGAAGATTGTACAGTCAAAATTACCTGTCACAAGAGCACAAAAACCTGAGTCCAGACCTCCAGAATCCACACAAAACTCTAAGCACAGTCTGTACCTTCTGTGCAGGCAAAAATCAATGCACCCAATGTCAATGAGAAATCCTTGGCTACAAAATAACTGAGAAAAGTAACTGAGAAAGATACCTAATATTGACCTCTGGCATCCACTTGAATGTACAGGTGCACTCCCCTAATACCCATAACATGAGCATAAACACACACACACACACACACACACACACACACACACACACACAATAACATTCACATAAAATAGAACATAGAAACTTTATGGGAGTATTTTGAGGCACAATGTTTGAGGAAGCTACTGCATAAGTGTTTCTTACAGTGTACTACCTGGCCCAACAGTATAAGCACTTGAACTTACTTACTAAAAATACAAATTTCTCCATCTGAGGCCTTTTGGATCAGCAAAGGTGGTAGGCATCAGAAAGATTACAATATGCATTTAGTGACCTCTCTGGGTGACTTTTGAAACTCCAGTTTGAGAAGCCTAGTCCTTGAGGATTTCCTCACTTAATTTATTCCTCCTGTAAACAGTATGCTTTAGGTAACTAAGATGAAGTCGGTTAAGAAATTTCATCATACTGTGTAACTATGGAGGAATCCAGAGCCAAGTATTCAAAATAGTATGTGAGGAAGTTTCCCTGTAATTACAGGTTTCTTCCATTTTTAAAGATTTTGTGTGTGTGTGTGTGTGTGTGTGTGTGTGTGTGTGTGTGAATATTCAATCACACTATGAACCCTGAGTTTCCATTTGTATGGATTAAACAAAATTAACATTGGGTCAGGAGGCTGAGTTAACAACTAGTTAACAGAAAGTAATACATGAAGTTCTCTTCTGGCCTCCACAAGTATACCACACATACAGATATACATAAACACTCACACACATACACACACACAAACATACACACATGCACCTGCACATACCCATTGTGTTACTCAAGGTTCTTTAGAGAAACAAAGCTGAATATAGGTAGATAGATAGATAGATAGATAGATAGATAGATAGATGATAGATAGAGACAGACAGATTGACAGATAATACATACATGTGTGTTTCTTTAGCAGCTTGCATTTTAATTATTTAGCAAACAAAAAGAACTCTCTTTTTTCCCTCCCCCCTCCTTTTCACATATACATACACACACACACACACACATACACACACAGAAACACACACACATAGCCTATTCTCAACCTCCCAGTATGTACATGAACTATTCTATGATCCAACTGAATATAAAGTATGCCTGACAATGGAGCCCTGAAAGTAGACGTTTAGGACTTGAACTATCTAGGCTATTTCTTCTGCTTATGTATGGACAGTTCTATCTGTTTCAAATATGTTTGGACATATTTTCTGAATCTTCTTACCATAAGCACCATATTATCACTAACTGTCAAATAATGAGAATCATCATGTAAGTTGAAGCATATTCCTCTGACCTGTCCAACACACCTGACAGGGTTCTTTATTTCTCTGTGGTCACAGAAAGAGACAGCTTAGTGCATCTACTCTTGGGAGCAGGTATAGAAATGAAGCTATGTTGTAGAATGTGGGGTACAAACTAGTGGGCAACTCTTGAAGGCAAGGACGTCTAAGATACTAAGTGATACTAAGATGGACGTTGGACCAAGGAGATAGTGTAGACAAACTATGGAGAGATGGCCACTGTGATGACAGTGCTAATGTTCCATTTATCAGGATCTGGAATAACTTGGACATGGCGCTCTGAGCATGTCTTTGGGAAATTACCTTGATTGTTTCCAGAATGGAAGATTCTCTGTTTATGACTAGTACTGTTCCTAGCAGGAATCTTGGAATATAAGTGAAGAAAGCGAGCTGAGAAGCAGCATTCACCCATCTTTCTCTGATTTCTGACTGGGGATGATACGAGATCCACTGCTTTAAGCTCCTTTGGTCATGTGTTCAAATCCACACTATGATGCATACACTCTACCCCCCCCCCCAAACTGTGAGCAGAATAAACCTTTCCTCCCTTAACTTTATTTATTTACTTATGTTATCACAGCAATGGAAAAAGAAACCAAGACAGTCACTGACAAGCCAGAAAACTGGACCCTTCTAGGAATTCTTTCCAAGCATGTGCCATTGACTTGACTGGAGTGATAGGAAGTGGAGAAATGACAGGAAACATACGGAAAAGCTGGGACCAGGGAAGTCATTCATTCTGAGGAATACACACCAGCAGGGACACAGAAGTACATCTATTATATACAGCATGAAGGCACAGCTAATCTTAAAAGGATATCTCTGTAGGAGAGGAGTCTCAGTTTGCATGGAGGACTGTCAGCATCCTTGATGACGAACATGCAAAAGATTCTTCATGCACACACTGGGTTTAGCTAAAATGTCAAATGTTCTACAACATCTTACTCAGACCAGGAGAAGGCTTTGCTATTCCTATGAATCTGAGGAACTAGGAATTATGACATGGTCATGATTATGTACATAATATACATTTATTCACAAGTTCATCTGCCCCTCACAAAAAGGGCCTGAGAATCCATTTGATGCTATAACCCTGAACCACAAAGTTGCAACCTACCAATATGTGATCTCAGCCTTTGACATAGACTAGCCTTTAATTAACGAAGATTGCCATGATTTGCATAAATTTGATTTTCTTGGCCCTGACTTACTTGATGGGAATTGCACAAGTGCAAATCACATTCAGAGCCAGGGTCTCATGCTAACATCACAGAACAGTACACAGGCCAATATCCCCCACCCACTCACCCACATACACAGAACCAGTTATATGTGAGGAAACTGCTTACAAAACAATTTGGCTTGGCATGAGTGGACAAATAGAAACTCATAAATAAACAAATCCTTCTCAAGGGCATTGCCCTGCTCTTCATGTGGCCCTCCAAAAATATCCCTTATTGTGGCCTTCTTGAGTCATACTCAATCATTCTGTTCTGGTATGATGGGTAAATGCATTGCCTGGCCACCAACTCCTCTCTAACTACCATAGTGACCAACTGCCATGTCTATTACATATATTAGGGCTAAACACATATTATAGGCTTACACCTGAGAAGAGGAACTCCACAGTGATAAGACACTTAATCTGAAAATGGGACGGCAAGCTAAGATATGAAAGAAGACAGGACACTGAGCGCAAACTTCTCTAATCTTTTCCCAGGATAGAAACAGCATTACATTGCCTTCTTTTGTGGAAAACAAAACCTTCCTCCTCCTTCTCCTCCTCCTCCTCTTCCTCCTTCTTTTCTTTCTGCCTCTTTTTACTTACCTTAGTCTCTTGGGTATGATATTACAGTGATGTGGGCATGTCCATTAGCAGGTACATGCATGTAAAGGTCAGAAGATCACCTGAGGTGACTGTTCTCATCATCTCCCCCATTTGAGAAAGGATCTCCTCTCAGTCACTGCTGAATTTGCCAGTGACTGGCCCGTGAATTTCATAGTGTTTTCTTGTGCTTGCCTTCCATCTTACCACAGGAGCGGGAGAATTACAGGTCCTCCCCCATATGACTTTTATGTGGATTCTAGAGACTTAGAGTCAGGTTTCCATGCCTGTATGACAAGCACTTTACCCACTAGTCCAGCTCTATAGCCCCAAAGGACAAAGTTCTATCTTTGAATCATATTTGATTCCTTCCTTTTTGTATAATATGGCCTAAAAGCCTACAGAACTGTCATGGCTTCTACTACACAAACACAATTAAAAACAATAGAAAATGGCAGACAAGATACCAGAATAAAGCAGGAATTAGGACAGTAGCTAAAAATTTAAATGAAGCATCAGCCAATATTAGGATTCTTATTCTCCTTAAAAAAAGATAGCTAATGAATTGGATACAGTGTGAATCTAGGCTACCATGGGGATTTCTTTTCTCTCTTTCTCTCTGTTCACACCCATCACACACACTTATTACACATTTGACGCTGATTGAGAGTAAATAAAAGGACTATCCAACTCTGAGGATAAAAGAATAAAACCGTCACCATCTTTAGAAGTTCTGCTTATCCCACTCACAAAAGATATCACAGCTAGGCTTGTTGACTACTTACCCTGCCTCATAGAAGGAGGAACTGGGAGCAGTCATAGGACCATCATCTGAGTATCCATCCATAGTGTGTGAAATTCTGCCCTAATTGTAGATGGCTGGAGGAGAGCGGCTTGAAAATGTATCTAGGGAATGGTGAGGGGAGGGGTTTCTGTTCATAGTCATAGTAAAGCTATCATCACTGCTGGATGGAGACATCCTTCCAGTGTAGCTGGTTTAATGTCATCCATGCTGCTGACTTAACCCCTCCCACACTGCTCTGTAAGTGAGGCTAAAAAACTTGTGGGTTCTGCAGGATGAGCTTGAGGAATCCTAACCCAATTTGTCACTGGATGTTAGGAGGAGGCTTATACTAAGTTTTATGTGTCACGCTGGGAATGGAATTTTAGCAATAGAGGGTAAAGGTAAAGTTAAAGCTTTCTATAGGATGTCACATTTGTGTGTGTGTGTGTGTGTGTGTGTGTGTGTGTGTGTGTGTGTGTGAGAGAGAGAGAGAGAGAGAGAGAGAGAGAGAGAGAGAGTAATGTTCATGTGTACATGTTCATGCACATATGTGGTGTGGAAGTCAGTTCTTGCTATGCACCTTATTGAAAGCAGGATTTTTTTTTGTTTCTCACCCATATGTATTCCAGAATAGCTATCCTTAGAGTGTCTAGAAACTCTCCTGTGCATCCATTCCCAGTAGGAGTGCTGAGGTTATAAATCCCCATGTTCTGATGTCTGGCTTTACAAAGGTTCTGGAATCTGAACTCAGGTCATCAGATGTGTGAATCCGCCACTCTACCCACTAAGCAATCTGAGTCCACATTTTTTCCTGCTGCTTAGCAAATTAAGTGATTTTGTTTCCAGATGAGCTTCTATTTTACATTTTATTACAAATATTATTCCAGGTGTACAACTCACTTAGAATGTCACCAACAGATATCATTATTATCTAATGCCTTACAACTTCAATTAAATGATCCCCTTTAAGAATGCTGAAGCAGATAGGAAAATTTCATGACACTAAGTGGCTCTGGCACTTTTTGCAGACTTGCTTCCTCAGCCCTGCACAGAGAACAGCTGGAGAGGTAAAGATACAAAGATGCACTGATTGCCAGTCAAGGAGCCTGAGGAAAATCTAAATTAAGTGCACTCAACTTCTGCTCAGCCCAAGGGCAGCCAATGGGGCATGGCTTCCACCCTTGAGGATGGGAAAAGTTACAGTGAGGAAAAAGGAGAAGGAAAGACACCCGGAGCCATTCCCCAAAATTAAACATCATTTTCTTTTCCAGAGATGTTCTTGCTAATTTGAAAACACATTGAGCTGATTCAGATTTTTCTCTCTCCCTCTCCCTCCCTCCCTCCTTCTCTGTCTCTCTGTCTCTCTCTTTCTCTCTCTCTCTCTTCTTCTTCTTCTCTTTCCCCCCTTCCTTCTCCCTCTCTCTCTTTCTCCTTGTGTATGTGTGTGTTTGGGTTGGGAGTGTGTTCACATATACAGAGTAAAGAAGTCAACATCAGGTGTCCTCATCAATCATTCTCCACCTTACATTTGAGCCAGGAGTTCATCAGTTCACATAGACTCATTGCTAGTAAGCCAGTCTCATGGATCCTTCCATTTCTGGCTTCTCCATCCTAGCATGAGAGGTGTGCACTACACTCAGCATTTTTATATGACTTCTGAAGATCTTGACCTAGGATCTTTATCTCTCTGGCTTACACTTCTTTTTCTCACAACCCTATTGAACACATATGTGGGACAATGGCCACTGATGTTTGAAAGATGGTACTGCAGAAAGTACACTGGCCTTGAGGTCCTGACACATGAACTACATAGTCCATTGGCCTTAACCAGGTTTTCCCCCTGCTTTGGATGTCAGTTTTCTCCTTGATACAATGTCTACAGTCTCAAGAGCTCTACAGATTGAAAATCATATATTTGACAAAGTGGCACAATCCCAAAGAGAATTGTTATAATAGTCCCAGAAATGTTTCTGTGGTGTTTGGATTAGTAGTGAGGCTATGGGACTAAAGAACAACAAATGGATATAAGAATGCATTAAAAACGAAAATAGTTACTTTAATATTAATCTGGAAATATCTTCAGTGGCTTTTATCAAGAGAAAACATTTTGTAAACGGAAAGACTTTGCCATGGTAATAATGCTGTAGAAGAAGCATGCTATTCAGCCTGTTTTCAGGCATAAACAGAGCAAGAATTGTTCATGAAGAGAAATACTATGAAACCAAGTTCCTGGAAACATCTACATCTTGAAACCACAAGGCATTCTCATTCTCCTTGGTCTAAGAAGGGCCACATTGTTCTCTTAAGAGCCTAACCTAGAATTGTTACTTTTTCTTTTAACTATGAAAAGTAATGGACATGGAGAAAATAGAAATATACCATAGGGAACATTATATCGAATTTTTTGTTTGTATGTGTGTATGCATGTATATGTACATGCTAGTGGAGAGGAGAGTACAACTTTGGGTGTCATTGCTTAGGTACTTACTCTTAACTGTGTATATGTTATGTCTCATAATTTTGTTTAATTTGAGCAAGATCTGGAGCTTGCCATATAGGCTAGGCTGGTCAGCCTATGAGGTCCAAGACTTTTCTTGTTTATATCTCCATAAGACAGGATTACAAATGCTATTTTACCATGTCAGGCTTCTTATGTGGGTCCTGAAAATTAACTCTGGATCTCATGCTTATATAGCCAGCACTTTTGAGACTGACCCCTTTTCCTCTCCCTACCTCTTAAAGGGGCTATTAAATAAACACACTTTGAAATCATTCACATAGGAGGGGGAAAGAATAGGATTTTCAGAGAGAGAAGCTGGTCAGTTCAGAGAGAAAGCTTCCTTCTTCACTAACCATACACCTGACCCCTTTTTCTGTCTCTGAGGCAATATCTCATGTACCTCAGGTTAGCTTCAAACTTTATATGTAACCATGAATGATCTCAAACTCCTGATTTCCCTGCCACCCACCTACTTAGATTACGAACATGTAGTACTTTCCCTAGTTTCTGTAGTGCTGGGGATGGAATCAAAGGCTTTGTGCACACTAGGCAAGCACTCTATCAACTAAGCCATATCCCAGCTCCCTCTTAGAGCTCTGAATTTAGCAAGATGGAGTGTTTCCATGTTGACTTGTTTATGCAAGGAGCTTGCTCACATTTTTAGTCCTTGCATTTGCAATGGATTCACTTTCAGATGAAATAATGGAAGCTGAAGCAGAGCTTCTGGCATTGTATGCTTGTCCTCTGAAAACATGTAAAATGAAAACTGAAATAGTAACATGTTTATTCATCTATTTAATCATGAAGATATGTGATGATAAAAGCTACTATCAAGTCCTCTACTTTCAAAGCCTGGAGGTGTGTGTGTATATACATATATATATATATATATATATATATATATATATATATATATATGTATGTATGTATATTCCCCAATAGGTTTTCATGTTAAAAGCTACCAAATAGCTTTGATCAATTTATGGTTCCTGGGTACTATCCAGAGATTCTGATATAACCAAGAATATGGACTGGTCAGCATTGTAGGTTAACTTTTGGACAAATTGAGATGTAAAATTATAAACACAATAATCAAAGAGAAGACCTTTGATAAGAATTGTTAACTTCTCCCAGAGAGACACATGGAAGTTATATATACTAAAAAATGAAGTGAGAACTGGTATTGGCCAGTAAGCTTTAGCCAAGATAGTAAAAAAGGGGGACGGGGACACAAAGATACGAATCTTCCATAGAAGAGACAAGCCAGGCTGGAGGGATTGCTCAGCACTTAATAACACGAATTATTTTCCTAATAACACTAACTCATTTTCCTCATTTATATACTGTCCCTCCTGTTTTCCTGTTTTTTCTGTGTGTGTCTGGCTGGTCCCCAGCTGGCTGCCTCACTCCCCATTTCTCTCTCCTTGCCAGCTCCCTGTATTCTTCCTTTGCCTATCTATTGGCCATTCAACTTTTATTAGACCAGTCAGGTTCTTAGGCAGACAAAGAAAAACATCAACATATCTTTATATTGTTAAACAAATACAACACATCTTTACATAGTTAAACAATTAATTTGCAATGCAAACAAATACAACTCTTTGCATAGTTAAACAAATGTTCTAGTCCACAACACAATGGTTTTATAGAGGTCCTGAATTTTGTTCTGAGAACTGACACTGAGTATCTCACAAATGCCTATAACTCAAGTGCAGGGAATCTAACTCCTGTTTCCAAATTTTGTAGGCACTACAGTCATGTACACATAGATACAGAAACACACTCACATACAATTAAAAAAAAGAGAGGAGAAGCCATAATACATATAAAATAAAACCAAATAATAACAAAATTACAGAGATTCTGTTTAGTGTTCCCTAACTCTCTTGGGTACAAATGATACCATCCAAATAAACAAATCAAAAAAAAAAAAAAGTAGTTAAGGAAGCAATGAAAGTCAACTGACCAATGCCATATTCAAAGGGATTAAGGCTGGGACTCTGGAAGGCTTGGCTAAGACAAAGTTTAAATTTCATAGATTTAACTATGCATGACATCTAGAAAGACTGGCAGCATCCTGCATCCTCCAGTGCTGCAGGAATAACAGTAGTCTCCATCATCATTGGCACTTATGATAAATGATCTAAGTAAATAAACTCAAGGTCAGTTGTCCTACCAGGTAACATTGTTTCATGTTCTAGAGGTTAACAAGTTTTGAAAATTGGCAACTGTATATGTTGTTCTTGCTTCTTTATTTGACCCAGGTATTTGCATAACCCTGCATATTATGGATAAATGAGTAATGGAGGTAGTGGAAAAGTTGTAAAATTAAGGCCCTAAACTGATGCATTGCTTTCTAAAGCTAGTTGCTATATGCAACAATTCCCAGAACACATTGCATATTCAGCCTGGGACATTCTATACCTTCATCCGTTTTATTTTCACTATATGGCTGATAATTTTGGCTATTTTGTGAAGAAAGTAAGGCATTAGGATATTGCAGTTTCATTATTTTGTTATTATAAAAACACTGATGAAAAGCAACATAGGGAAGAGAGGGTATATTTGGCTTACACTTTAAGTTTGTAGTCCATCACTCAAGAAATTCAAGGCAGGAACTCAGGACAGGAACACTGGAGGAACACTGCCAGCTGACTTACTCTCTGACTGGCTTTCAGAATCATACTTAGCTCTCTTTCTCATATAGCCCAGGACCACCTACTAAGGTAATGATGGCCCAAACAGTGGGCCAAACTTGTCTCCACCAATGAATATCACAAACATATCCCCAGACCAACCTGATCTAGGCAATTCTCAAATGAAGCCTCTCTTTTGACATGATTCTGAACTGTATCAAGTTGACATATAACACAAACAATGGAACACATACTAATCATGGATTGCATTGAACAGTCCAACTCATTTATTAATGACTTTCATTGCAGTCTGTTAAAAGACTATCGATTATTTTCATTTAACAACAAAATAGTTGCTTTGAGAAAACATTCAACATTCTTAATAAATCTGCTTAAACCTTTTTCTTTCTTGTTATAGCTCACAACTACATAAATGTTACAGAGTCTCTTCATTTCACAATCATTTTTGTTATTTAACTTTATATTTATTTATTTTATTTGTTTGAGTGTTTGTGTGCATGTTATGTGCACCACATGCATGTCAGGTCCTTGCAGAAGCCAAAAAATGGAATCAAATCTTCTGAAACTGGAGTTACAGGTGGTTATGACCACAATGCAGATTGTGGGAACCAAGCCCCAGTCCTGTACAAGAGTAAGAAGCACTTTTAACCCTGAGTTACCTCTGCAGATCATTCACAATTACTTCCTCAAGACAGACATTTTTTCCCTGACAGTTTACTCTGTCCTTGGTACAACTTCCCATATGTCTGGCTAGGAACACCTTTTCTACTGTATAAAGCAAACAAAGTATTGTTTTTTATATAATGTATCAGTGGAGACATCATCAGTGCCCCCTTCAAAGGGAGGATAACCCTAACCCTCCAAAAATAGCTGATAAAATGACCCAGTAGATATTGCAAAAATGGACATCACTATACTATCTATTGAAATATTATCTTAAATTATAAAAGCTAGCTCCAAATTCCCTTAACTTAAAATCAGTGTCCTTAAATTTTTGTTTCATTTTTCATTTTCAAGGCAAAGCCAGTCTTGAAATCACTGTGCAACTCAGGATGATCTTGAACTCCTGATCCTTCTCTCCACCTTCTGAAAACTGGAATCACCCATGTGAGCTACCACATTCAGCCATTTCATAGTTTTGTGAAGATTTTTACACACAAAAGTCTACTTTAAACTTATAAGTGTTTTCCAATTAAGGGCTTTTAAAAGTCCAAATAAAATCCTACTTTTCTGTAGTTGGGGTAATTTAGTGAAATTAACCATGTAAATGCTCAATGAAGCATATAATTAGAGGATGAGTGAATAAAAATATAGATTAAAAGGGACCAAACTGTATTTTGGGGCGCAGCTTGTGAATCATAACTAAATTGCAGTGGCTCATAACCATAGACCTGACCTCATTTTTCAGGGTATGTGAACAATACTACTGACATGTTTTCTTTGCTTCAGATGACAAAGTAGATGCTGCTATGCCCCTGAATATCTCTGGGGCTGAAGAGCACTGACTGTTCTTGCAAAGGACCCAGATACCATGAACAACAGCTCATGATCTCTAACTCCAGCATCAATTGACTTGCTATTCTACTTTGGCATCTGTGAATGTGTATGCTTGTGTGTGTGTGTGTGTGTGTGTGTGTGTGTGTGTGTGTGTGAGTGTGCCAGCAAATATGCAGGTGCCTGTAGAGTCCAGAAGGGGACATTATAAACCTTGGAGCTGAAGGCCCAGATGGTTATGACTCATCTCTGTCAAGTGCTGAGAAGCAAGTTTAGGTCCTTTGATAAGCAGCAAGAGCTCTTAATAGCTGAGTATCTATCCAGCCACCTAGATTGTTTTTTTTAAGGACCTTAAAGAACAATTTTAAGGGATTTAACAGTAGAAAACATTTGAGACCTACCATTTTACCTAACTTCACATGCTCAATCTATCATTAAAATTTTCAGCGTTATAAAAATTCTCCCAAGGCTGCTCAAGGCATTTATTAATGTCAGAAAAAAACTGTTTGACCTTTGTCTTCAGTTCAGGTCACAAGTGTTCTTGAATATCTATTTTAGTAAATGATTTATTTTAGTAAATCTGGGAATCTCAGAATTTCTTATTCTGTAAAACAGTGCATCTATTATCATGACAGCAGCCATGATTTTTCATTCACATAATATTTCTGATAACAATATCCAATTATTACGTCTATTTTATTTCCACTATGCTAATTTTATGTTAAAAGAAATTCAATGGAGCTCACTTACATTTGCCTTCAAATTAAATTAGCATTACAAGAATTTAATGGCCAGCTTAATTAGACCATGCTACTAGGAGCAGTTTATACAAATTAAAATCCACCTCTGTATGGTTCATCCTTCTGTGAATTAAACATGGGATGCAAAAAAAATCTCAAAATTTTAGGACGCATAACTTATATTGCAAATGAGAAAATAAAACATGAAAAATTCAACTAATAAAAAAAGCAAAATTAAATTTAAAGCAAAATTCACTTTGGCTTAATAACTACTTAATTGCTTCTATAAGCTTTCTGGTAGGTGTAAAACTTCTTCTAATAAAGAAATCTTTTTTCACTGACATTTATTAATTATATGTAACAGGTATTATTATGGTACCTTTGTACATGTATTTTGATCATTTTCACCCCATCATTTTGTGCTGTACCCTCCAGCTCATGTTGATTCCATTCTCTTCTCAACCAGCTCCCTTTCAGCAGCTGTGATTACCTCCACAGGACCTGCAGGGGCTGAATGCATCCATAATGCATCTTGAGTCAGGGAGAAGCCCACAGTCCCAACTCTCACTGAGGATATTTGAGCCTTCAGTGGTTGCTAGAGGAGCCAGACACAATTTTAGTTGGTGGTATAGCTACTGGTAATTCATTATTCATGGTCTTAAAAGATCAATTATATTGAAACTCTAAATTATCAATCAAACAAACGGAAACAAAACTAACAAAAGCATTTTTAAAAAATACAGCAATGTAACATTAGTTCACTCCATTGGGAACCTTGCAGCCCTTTTGGAGCTGTAAAAGACCATGGTGAGGCTCATTTGCTTTCTTATGGCTAGTGCTTTAAATTTACTAATTTCTAGAAAAAGTCAATCTTAATAAATAAAAGTCATAAGGAATCAAGTCATGACCTAAATAACAAGACTTAAGCGCTGTTTCTTTAACTAATTATTATATTTTTTGGACCAACAATAATGGGTAACATATAGCCAACATTTGCAATGCAACTAGCAACCTGTGGCTTATTCTGCACAAGCTAATTCTTTTCCTGTGAAGTGGGTATTAGTATCCCGAATTCATAACTGCAGAAAAGAAAGTTCCTGAACGTTAAATGATTCTGTTCAAAATCGTGGTGACCAAAACCTACTAATTCAAAACTTTTTCTGTTAAACATTCCCCAGTGCCCTGCACTGATTTTACAACAGGAACATTGTGGATAGCTAGGTCTTTCATCATTGTATCTACACTTCCAAGGCTTGAATGAGGGACCAAAACGCTGTGCGTGGTCAGAGGGATTTTAAAAAAAATGTCTTTCCTCTCTGAATGACAAAGGAACAGCAAAAGAAACTGCACAATGTGGGGACAAGAACTGGAGTGTAAAAGAGTAAGGCTTCTGTGAATATAGCATATATATATATATATTGTTTTAATAATGTTAGAATTTTGTGTATTTGAAAATACACAATCTCAGGGCTAGAGAGATGGCTCAGAGGTTAAGAGCACTGGCTGCTCTACCAGAGGACCTGAGTTCAATTCCCAGCAAACACATAATCAGATCTGTAGTGAGATCTGATAACCATTTCTGGTGTGTAGGTGCACGTGCAGATTGAGCACTCATACACATAAAATGAATAAATCCTTTAAAAGAAAGGAAGAAAAAAGAGAGAGAAGAAACAAAGAAAGAGAGGAAGGAAGAAAGAAAGGAAGAAAGAAAAGAAAAATACAAAATCTCACCAAAGAGAAAAACAAACTGCTGCTAATGAAAATTTAAGATAAGTGAAATAAATACATTTAAATGAATAAATTAAGCAAATGTGAGCTCTAGGGTTGGGTTAAGAGTATGTGCTGCTCCTTTAGAAAACCTGAGTTTGGCTTCTAACACCAATATTGGGCAGCTCACAACCACTAAAATTCTAGCTGCAGGGGTGACAAAGACCTCTTTCTGTCTCCAAAGGTACCAGCACTCATGCACACACTAGCACACAGATACACACATATACACATAATTGAATTTAAATATATTTTAAACTGAAACATCTAATAATTCTTTAAAATAACTATGTTTTTGGTAGTATCTTTTGAAATATACTCATATAATATACCTCTAAGGAAAAATGTTTTATCTAAATATATCTCTGTAAAATTAATTATAATATACAAATAGACTCAATTAGAATAGAATAAATTGCAATCCATCTACATAAATTAAAATCATCAAAGATAGTTAAAAGTCAAGATTCTCAATGTAATACAAAGAAAAACCAGGGCCTGGAGAAATGGCTTGGTGGTTAAAATTATGTACTGCTCTTGCAGAAGATCTGGGTTTGGTTCCTGGCACCCACATCAGGCAGCTCACATTTTTCTTTAACTTCAGCTCCAGAGGACCTGTCACTTTTTCCTGGCCTCTGCAGACATCTGTAGTCAAATGTACAAATTGTCTTATAGACATATACAAACAAGTTAAAATAAGCCATTTTTTTAAAAAAGTGTTAAATTAAAAAATAAGAACATCGACTCAATTTTGATAGAATCATAAATGTAAAAATAAATTATTTTTTATATTGTTTGGCTACATCCATTGAAAGCACCAGAAGTAACCATACTCAGGTAGCCATGAGCACACTCAACCATGACCTTTTGATTTTGAAACCCTGTTTTCTGTCAAAAGAGCTGGGCCATTTCAAAAATGACTGACTCCAGACTTGATTCACACTTGACTGGAGAGACTCCAACAAGGAGCCAAGCAAATATTTACTGGGCTCATTTCAAAATGCCAAAGATGCCATCTTAAAAGAACATTTATTGTTAAGCTTAGAATAAATTTAACTGCAAAAGTGGTCATAAAGGGGCTTCTATTTACAGAGCAGTTAGTAAAGAGTTTGGCTTACAAGCACAAAGGCTTGAATCTAATCCTCAGAAAACATTTATAAAAATTGGTCAAGGTAGTGAGCACTTGTAATGCCATTTTTGGGGAGGAAAAAAGATAAATGCATCCATCATATTTTCTGGTCAGCTAGATTATCCTAATTAAAATTATACATCCCGTCTCAAAAAATAAGATGTATGGCATCTTAGAAATCATACCCAAGGATGTCTTCTGGATTCCATATGTTTGCAAAGACATCTGTGCAACTAACATCCAAATATACATAATAAAGTAGTCCATTAAATTATCTGGGTTTGAACTATGTTCAAAAAAGGAATAAGAGAACAAGAAGAAAAATTTCTTGTACAGAAAAAATATGTTTAATAAATACAGAAAGAAGAATATATGTGTACAATCACTATTTCACAAACATATTACTTTAACTTTATTTTTTTAAATTTAAATTTAAATTATAAATTATTCTAATTTATAATTGCTAATGATTGATAAAACCGTTAGTGGAAAAGCAATTGAGAGGCAGAGTAGTCATTTTTAATTATAAGGGATTTCTTATAATTATAAAGGGAAAGTACAAAGTCACACTATCTGACAAGTGGACATGTTAAGATTCTAATGTCAGAGTGATCTGATATCACATGAGAGGCAGGCAGTGTTAGTCTCAAGTGAAACTACTTCACTTTATAGTAAGCATACAGAATAGAAGAAAATGTTAAACTTTAACATGGCAAAAAAAATCAGCAAAAAAGTGCAGATTGTGAGATATTTTATAAAAATACTGTCCTGGAGTCTTCATAAATGCACAGGTATAAACAAATAATAGAAAGTGATAGGACATAGCTCTTACGAATGTATAGAAGCTATAGATGCATATGCAAGACCTGAAAATATCCACCCAGCCAAGCATTCAGCATGGATGCTGATCCCTGCCTGTGGAACTGTAGGAACTTGATGGCCACTCTTCTTCAGTAGTGTAGACACTGTAAAATTGCCTGTGATCCAGTAAAACCTCCATAGTCATGGAAAGGGTAAATTAATCAGTAGAGTGTCAACACACACACACACACACACACACACACACACACACACACACACCAAACCACAGCTCTCAGTTAAAAGAGAGCAAGAGATAATTTATCTAAGAGTCAAATTTGAGTGACCATGGCCCAGGAACACACAATTAGGTCAACCCAAATTCCATATTTCAACCTAGAAGCTGCTTTATGAAGATTTGATAGCAATAGAACAAAGAAAGCCATAAATCTTGACACTTCCCAAGTGTACTGGTGGAAACACCAGAGAGGCAGTTATAGCAAGATGGGAGAAACTTTTCTATAGGTCCACAAGAATAACTGATGACAGTCTGGGGTTGCTGGAAGCCAGTGATACACTAAGTTAATAGAATCTAAGAGGCTTTTATCTATTAGTCACAGGATGTTAGTTCTGACACACAGGTGAACAGGGAATGGCTGGCTATTCAAGGTGTTTAAGATAACCCAAAGTAAGGTAATTATCCTCTGGATCTAGAGTCTCACCCTCCACGTCATCGCAGTTTCAATTGGCCAATCAATTTCTATAGACACAATTTCTGCTCAGGATTCTCTGAGACAAAAGCAATGATGGGAATATTCTAAAATATAAGAGAAACTAAGGAGATAGAATTACAAACATATGAAGCCAGTTGGAATGGTAATTAAATAAATATACACTAGCTACAGATGCAGTAGAACAACATTTGAGCAGTTTTAAATAAAACTGTGATATTAAATTGTTAATAATTTTGTTAGTCTTAAAGGAATTATCTTTACCCCTAGGAAGTATATATTAAAGTGTGAAAATAAAATATTTTGATATATATTTTTAAATGAGGAAGAAAAAAATATACACACATATATAATGCTAGTAATCTGATTTTTTTCTGATAATATATAAATACTTAGTCATTATGAAGAAAAGTAGTGAATTTTATGACTGTTTTCAGGTAAGAATTTTTTTTCTCCAGTAATATAAGTTTTAAAGAAAACTCATGATTTTACAGCAGCTAGAATAACTGAAATGTGCAACTTATTTTAAAGTAACAAAATATGATCTCATTTTGGTTGTAAGCCACCACCATGTGGTTGCTGGGAATTGAACTCAGGACCTGTGGAAGAATAGTCAGTGCTCTTAACCTCTTAGCCATCTCTCCAGTTCTGTTTGTAGTAACAAAATCACCACTATACTGGAAGACAGCCTTGGAATTAGAGGATTGTTCCATGTTAACTCTCCTGCCTGTCAGGAACTGAAGTATAGAGAACATAACTAGATGAAGAGTGGAGAAACTTATAACAATGCAAGCTTTATGTGTTTGTTTGTTTTTTCAAGAGTCAGTGTTTCTCTAAACATCGCTGGCTATTCTAGAACTTACTCTGCAGACCTTGCTTGCCTCACTTGGAGATCTTTCTGTCTTTGCCAGGATTAAAGGCCTTCCCCCCCACACACACCACCACCTGTCACAGAGTGCAAGCTTTTAAGGTCTAATGGAATTCTTTTCTGTTTTTCTAGACAGTTCTGTTTTTATTTTAATCTCATATACATTTTATGAATCTACATTAAAATCTAAGAGAAGCTAATTGGAAAAAGCATAACATATTTCTTCGTTAGACTATCTTAACTTGGTTGGAGAAGACTCATTCATGAGAACGGCATAGAGAAAGATGGTTTATGGCAGGAGGTGCATACACAGAGTAGCTCATATCTGCAATGACTAGGATTTGATCTTGAGAAGAAAGCCAGCAACTGCACACTCTAACCCTGTTCTTTTAGCTCTTGTCTGCAAGACGAGTCATCCATTCCAAAACAGGGGGTCTAGTATTCAAACTCACGGGTCATCATCAGGAGGCAGGGATATCCAAAGCACATCATCCTGAAACCCTTACTTTTTGTCTTACCAAGGAAGGTGCTTCTTGGAGAGATAAGTAGATAAATGGTTCTAAAATTCTCTTTGAAAACTTGACAGACACTTTTGTTATTTAAATTTAGAGAAACACTGTTGTGGAGAGTGTTGGACATTGTAAGAGAGGTCTGCAACAACTGACACTCACTTTCCTAGACAAGACATGAACCAGATTAAATAATTAAATACCATTTGAGATGAGGCAAGGCTATTTACCCCCTAAGGACTAAGACTTTTGTATGGAAACATTTTAATGCAGATGTGTCCAATCTATAGCTCATAGCTATATCCATACCAGAATAGCTGAGTGTGGCCCAAAACAGAATTATGACTTTCCTGACAACATTAGAAGAGAGTTGTTTTGTTATTCCTGGCTTTTCTTTGATTGTGTGGTTCTGAGCATAGGCTTTAAAAATGACAACTTCATGTTACAATGGCCAAAGGTTGGACACATGAAAGAGATTTAATTCCTAACAGATTCATTTCTTCATATACCCCAAAGGAAGGAAGTATCTTGAAATATGTCCTCACATTTTTCAGGAAGTTGCTCACCAAAAAATAATTCCTCAGTAGGTAGGACACAGTCATGTTCTAGGCAGGAAATATGACTAATCACCCTCATTTTGATTAAATATTTTTTCATTCAAAATTTCAGTGACTTCATTAAGAAATGAAGACCTGGCGAGCATCAAGTCAGCTATGCTAATTAGATAGAAATTTTCCTTTGCAAGTATCTTGCCAACCTTAGTCATTAACCTAGCCTTTAACAACTTGTTTGATCTTAATAACAAGCCTGCTCTCATCAAACTCTCCAGCGGAAATTCCCCTTTCTTGAGATAGACTGCTGCATATAATCATCTGAGCTTCAGGGGAAAGAGCAGACAAACAGTGAAGGGTGTAGGAGGAGGGTGAGGGGTGCCACAGCGTAATTGGTTGCCCAGGAAGTTCACAGTCATCAGATCCTCTATTAAATCCATCTCTTAGTATTTTCTCTTAGGCAATACACAAGAAAGCTAGTGAGGCAAAAATCTGAATATTTAGGGATGGTGTGTTTTGATATTTAGTCTTCTGATGGCCCCCATGTTTCAACACTGGGTTCCTAGCTGCATTTTAAGATTTTGTGATCCACAAGGATGAGAGAAAAGAAAATATAAAAATCTTAGCTTGCAGATTTTTATGACACTTACCCCCAGCAACAGGCAAAAACAAACAAACAAACAAAAAAAACAAACAAAAAAAACAACCCAAAAAACAAAAAACAAAAAACCACATCAATTTAGTTCTTAGCATTTTATCCCCAGCAGTAAGTTTCCTTTTCTCCAAAATGTAGAACATTTACAATCAATTGCAGTGGGTCCCTCTGAGCCTGGTATAGCATGAAGAACAGAGGAGGGTCAGAGCCTCCTCTAAGTCCAGCCAGTCTATTAGTCAGTTGCTCCCCAGCACTCATGTACAGAGAAGGAGACCAAATCTATCCTGAAGAAGGGGTGCTTATACACCTTTAGAACAATGAAGGGATTAGGGGAATTACTGGCTGGGCCAACCTAAACTCAATCAGAAACCCAAGCTCCTGCTCAGCCAGTGGTCAACAAAGACCAGGAGACCCTTTCTCTGAGAGGTTTATAGCACCAATAAACTTCTCTTCCCATTGCTTTGCACCAAGATGTTTTCTATCTGTAAATTTTTTAGGTGTCAGAGAAAAGAACCCGCCTGCTAGCTGATATCTTGAGATCAGTCAAATCTAGTCACCAGTTCTAATTTTGAACCAAAAGTTTCAAATACTCCTCAGTTTCATCTACTCTCTTGGAAATGGGTCTAAAATATTTTTTGATATTTTTGCTCTTCCTTATATTCTAATTGGCAAATATTTAACTTAACTGGCTGACAATACTTGCTAATATATTTTACATCCAAATATCAAGGCTACCACTTACAACTAGGGCTATATTTATTGACTCCTTGATTAATTTTAGAAGATAGTATGTGTTTTCTGAAAAAATGATCATGATAGCAAAAATAAAAAACAAATTAGAAGTGCTCTAAGTGTTCAAAAATGATGCCACAATTAATTATAGTAAGATCTGTTCATAAGATAGAGCAATGTGCAGCCATTAAAATGTTAATGGGGAGAATATGTGACAGCATGGATAATGTTTGTAATAGATGTCAGGTAAAAGTGCAAAATAGTAAGTAATGAATGATCTCTTACTGTCATCTCGGTAACTAGAACATAAAATACCACAAAGGTGAGAGATAGTGGCTGATAAATTTCTTTCACTTTCAAACTTTCCATAAGAATTATTATTTGATAGTTTTCTCTTCTCTATGATGAAGAGAATGGGGTGGTTTCTCAGATGTTTCTGTGTTGCCATTTTGTCTGAATGCTTTGTGCCAGGCAGCTTCACTCATTGTCCTAGATGAGGGTCTAAAACAATGATCCCTCCATCTTTTACTCTAACAGACATTTCAAATCATAGAGATTTATCAATGGTCCCTTAACGTCCCCTCTAGGAAAGAGGCCAGTTCAGCATGCCTTATGTCTCAATGGCCTCTGTTTTAATATAACTTATAGATTAGTATTGGAGCTGTACTTTCTACAATTTAGCTTTTTATACATGTGATAGTGTATGTGTGTGGATGGGCATATGTGTGAGAGTGTGTGTTTGTGTGAGTGTGTGTATGCATACACATGTGTACAGAGGCTTCCAGAGCCAGAAGAAGATGCCAGATCCCCTGGAACTCACAGGCAGTTGTGAGCTGTCTTGTGTGCATGTCATAAACTGATCAAGCTCCTCTGAAAATGTAGCGATTACCCATACCCCACAACTCTCTGGCTCCACAATTATTAAATATAATTTATATCTAGCAGAAACGCTATAAATTCTAAAGGTAAAAGGAAACACATAGCTGTAACTAAATCTCCAATCAGTGGTATTTGTTACCAAGAGAAAATCATTCTAAGTTATACTCAAAGCATTATTTTCACAGTACATCTGTTGAAATGTGTTCCCAGAGGGTTAAACAAATTTCAGAAACAGTAAATCATGAACTGATTTCTCAGCCATCAAATTGTTGGTGGTAGTTTTATAGTTTGTGTTTTATATGTAATGTGGGCAAAAACAAATGAGTAATCAAAGTGATGCTGTTGAGAATGACGATTGTCGGTATGGGAGTAAGAAATGAAGGATCAAGAGGATAAATTAAAATTCTATTGCCCTAAACTGGAAATGAAGAACTGGTATACATTTATAATGCATTTTCTCTTCTTTTCTTTTCCTTTTTTTTCAGACCCTTGCTAGGGGAGGGGTGGAGAGATGGCTCAGAGGTGAAGAGCACTGGCTGCTCTTCCAGAGGTCCTGAGTTAAATTCCCAGCTATCACAAGGTGGCTTACAACCATCTATAGTGAGATCTGGTGCCCTCTTCTGGCCTGCAGGCAGAACAACATTGTACACATTAAATGAATGAATGAATATTTAAAAAATGTTAAGAAAAGAATTTTTTTAAATTTCTTTTCTGTGTTCAAGATCAGTGTGAGATCTCACCAGACTTCTCTGTTCTGTTCAGGTATATGGATGAGTGGTAGCCAGTCCTGGCTGTGTTTGCTATGTGTCTTTCTGTGTGTCTCTCTATGATTCCTATGATTCTCTATGATCAGCCAGTTCTGTGGAATGGAGAAACAGATCCAAAAATGAAAAATAGAGTAAATTATCCCAAGACAGTGGCCAAAGCTACCCCCAAGAAGGCACATGACTTCCCACAAGCTCAGTGGTCATGCCTGAAAACCTGCTTTGCCAGGCATACATCCTGTCTCTACAGCAGTTGCTGCTATTGTGGTCATACTGGTGGCTCTGCTCCCTAGCACAGAAGGTGCCTCCATGGTCCAAGGGGAGCTTTTCAGTGAGAACAGATATAATGGAAGATATATAGGAAAAACCCCAGAACTTCTGTGAAATTGATTGACTCTCTTTTGGACTCAGGCACCCCAGTATGACTCAGACCTTCCAGAATATGGCAGTTGGGATACACCAGCCACCCTAACCAGTTTTCCTGAATTAACTAATATCTTTCCTTGGTATTAGACATCTCCCCTCTCTCTACTGTGACTGAACACCTGTTTCCTATTGTCAGGGACCTGAATTTTTTCAGCTTGACCAGGTAGCCCAGAAGAAACCTAAACCTTTGCCTGTTCCCCCAGAACTATGAGAAGAAATTGACTTTTCTTTTTCCACTCCTGGAGAGCTCACTTATTCTTGAAGTGCTCATCCTATTTCAACCAATGATTTATATAATTAGAAAATTCAGAACTCACCATTTTCTGAAAAAAATAGAAAAACCACCCTGCTGGGCAGTCAGATGAATTCAGAACAGCGAAGCCCAAACAGAGCAGATTTTTCTTCCTTTGCAATCTGACTGGAGCCCCAATACTGTCCAAGGTAAAGAGGCTCTAGGAATTTTTCCAGACTGGGGACTGGAGAGATAGCTCAGAGGTTAAGAGCACTGACTGCTCTTCCAAAGGTCCTGAGTTCAATTCCCAGCAACCACTTGGTGGCTCACAACCATCTATGATGACATCTGGTACTCTCTTCTGTATATTGTATGCATAATAAATAAATAAATAAATAAATAAATAAATAAATAAATAACATATATACATATTATTTCAAAGTCAGCCTCAAATATTAAAAACCAAAACTTCATAAGTTAGAAGAATTTGAGAATATAAATAGGTCCCAATTGCAGATTATCTAAATAGTTCACAATATAGGTGGGAGAAAGTTCTTTATTAAAAAAAAAAATAAAAAGATCCAGAGTAGGAAGCCAGAGATAGCAGGAAAGGAAGGGGGAAGAAGAACACCCCAGCATATGTCAGTGATTATAAACAGGATCCTTGCCCAGGCACTGGGACCCTCAGAGAGACCAGGGGCTTATCTTTTTGTGAGATTTGGTCCTGTTGGTGCTGGTTGGCTGTTTTATTTGTGGGCAGTTGCAACAACAGCAATACTACGATAATAAAAGTGCTGAGAAACTGATTTTGTGACAGGAACTATTCCTAAACATCCAGCACTCAGTAGTGGCCCTTTCAAAGAAGACTCCAGAGAGGTGGATATACAACTCTCAAATAATGTACTATTAGATACTTCTGACTTAACCCTGTATCCAATTCTAAAAACTTCAGTCACTAGTCTAGGCAGCCTGCTGTCTGGTGGTAACTCAAAAAAGCCTCTAAGACATCAGCCAAGTTAGGATCATCAGATTCCATCAAACACATAAAAGGCATGATAGGTTATGATCCCATGATGTGGCAGTTGATGCAGACTCTCGCCTGCACAGAGCCTTGTGAAGGAACATGCCCTGGAGTCCCTGTCTCTAGCTAGCAGGAGCTAGGAGCTCAGATCATCCAGGCAACACTAGCAATGTGAAAGCACTAGTGGATGAGATGAGAGATGAAATCAATTCATTTCAGACACGGTCTCTGTCCTAGAAGTTGATGCCTCTAAGGCTACTGCATCTTCTTCTCTACTTCACTCAGGGACTGGCAGGACAGGAGTCTCTGTCCTCCATATGTTTTTTTTTTTTTTAATCTCTTCTTCTCCTAAAAATGACCCATTCAGTACACTCTATTGACCTGACCTAATATATCTCCTGATACTAGGAGCATAAGTGGTCCTATATGGTGGGAGCAGTTTAATTCAAGGAGAAATCACAGACACAGAACACAGTGGTCATCTTAGACAGAATGGTCTGGGCCCAATTACCACCCCAAAGACTTCAGCACAAAGGGAAGAGCTTCTGGTGTTATCTCAGGTACTTAACTGGGGGAATGGCAAAACTATCACTGTTTACACAGTAATGTGCATTTGCCATGGCCAGTGCCCATAACGTCCTCTATGGTGCTGCTGCTGCTGGTGGTAGTGGTGGTGGTGGTGTGTGTGTGTGTTCTTCACTTTAGCCAAAAAGAAAATCAAAAGAACAAAAAAAAGAGAGAAGAAATCCTGGGCTACTAGAGACCATAAGAGTCAAGAGATGTAGCCATTGCTCACTGTAAAAGGCAACAAAAGGGGAATCCCCAGGGACTTAAGAAAACAGAGCAGCAGACTTGGCTACCCTGAGGGTAGTCCCTAAATCAGTGAAGGAACTCCAGACCTTGGTTACCCTGTTTGAACCTAAATTGTTCCAGAGCCCTACTTATACACAAAGAAACCCAGTGGACAAAAAGCCAAACAAAAGGTAAATGATTGATGGTTCTTGTCAATGAAGAGACCCTTACTCCCTGCCATTTTGAGATACATGACTGATATTTGCCAAATTCCACTAGGCACCCACATGAGGGAAACCTAACCTACTGAGTTGTTCAGGCCCAGATAGTACAATGGTGTTTGCTTGTGCTTTCCCTGGGTCTGTCAATGGCCTGACTCTCTTGGCCAAAATTTTCCTAAATCTAGCAAGGTCCTCAATATTGATTGGAGGCTACATTCTGCCTAGAGGCTACAAAATTCCAAAGACATAAATTACACTAAACATGTCCTTGATACTGGCAAAAATATAGCCCAACCTCATGCCTTTTGTTCTCCTAAGAGCCAGATGTACTACTTCATATTGAAATATTCATAAGACAGAAATTACTAACAATTCCCTCCCCAAGTCCTTACAGGTCCTGCAATAGACCCAGAAAACTGTTCATGAGGAAGTGCTGTTGCCTGTGTCTGAGCCTGCCTGGAAATTCTAGCCTGGCAACTACATAGGGGGAAAGAGAATATTGAACCAGAACCAGCATGAAAAGGCACATACCCTGTTGTCCTCACCATGCCTACAAGAGTGAAGTTCATTGGTTTCACCCCATAGATTCACTAAACACAACTATAGAAGGCTAGAGAAGATAATAACATTGTCATCATTCACTCTTCTAATGCCCTAAAGATAAGACTGACATGGGCTTTATATTTACAGTTGCTCTATTTTGGCAATTTTGTCTTCCTGTAGGAAAGGCCCAAAACCCCTAAAAGCCAGTAGCTTGGGTATGAAAATTAAAAAAATACCAGAACTTGGGAGCTCATAGAAACTCTGCTGTAAATGAGACAAACTTATGCTCACAGCAAGGATCTCCAAGGTAAGGGTTCCTGTTTAATGTCACCAAGATACCCACTGGAGAGTTTCCCCTCTGTAGATTATTATGGTGATACACAGGGGATTAATTCTAGGAATAACATATGAATGTATTTCCAATCCTCAGAAATTTCATGGTTTGTTTGTATTGACAGTTTAATCAAATATGTGTCTTGTTCAGGCTCAATTCTCTCTCCTGCCCCTCCCAGTCCCTCGCTATTATCTCCATCAGTTCATCTCTTCCCCAGCAAAAGGTCTCAAGGTCCCAAGGTGGCTTAGTTCAACATCAACTCCAGGCAGATCTGCTTTCCTCACCCCTATATCAAGACTGAGTCAGGTGTTTCTCTGGAGGGAATGGGCTCCAAGGTGCCAGTCCAAGGTGTTTCAGATCCCAAGCTGTTCAGTGGTTGTGGTTTGCAGCTTGGACATGTTTTGCTTTTTAAGTTTTTTTTTTTTTTTATAGAGTCCACTAATGAGTGAGTACATCCCTGCTAATCTTTCTGGGTTTGTGATACCTCACTCAGGAGGATATTCCCAAATCCATCCATTTGCCTGCAAATTTTAGGATATCATTTTTTCTTACTGCTGAGTAGTATTCCATTGTGTAGATGTACCACAGTTTGTTAATCCATTCTTCAGTTGAGGGACATCTAGGTTGTTTCCAGGTTCTTGCTATTACAAATAATGCTGCTATGAACATAGTTGAGCTAATACCTTTGAAGTGCAAATATGCATCTTTAGGGTATATACCCAG
The DNA here is from genome assembly GCA_004025045.1 of Sigmodon hispidus. NCBI lineage: Eukaryota > Metazoa > Chordata > Mammalia > Rodentia > Cricetidae > Sigmodon > Sigmodon hispidus. The sequence goes on from PVIH01001779.1 coordinate 85,227, forward strand.
TAGTGGTATTGCTGGATCCTTGGGGAGATTGATTCCAAGTTTTCTGAGAAATTGCCATACTGCATTCCAGAGTAGCTGAACAAGCTTACACTCCCACCAACAATGGAGAAGTATTCTCCTTGCTCCCCAACCTCTTTATCATAGGCTGTCATCTGTGTCTTTCATTTTAGTCAATCTGACAGGTGTAAGGTGTTTTGATTTGCATTTCTCTGACGGCTAAAGATGTTGAGCACTTTTTCAAGGGCCTTTCAGACATTTGTAATTCTTCTGCAGAGAATTCCCCTTTTAGTTCTGAGTCTCATTTTTTTGATTGAGCTATTCAAGGTCTGGGGCTTGAGTTTCTTGAGTTCTCTATATATTTTAGAGATCAGGCCTCTGTCACTTGTAGGGTTGGTGAAAATTTTTTCTAATTCTGTAGGCTGTCATTTTTTCTTATTGACTGTATCCTTGGCTTTTCAGAAGCTTCTCATTTCAGGGGGCCCCCTTATTGATTGTTGTTCTTAGTGTCTGTGCTACTGGTGTTATATTTAGGAAGTAGTCACCTGTACCAATGTGTTGGAGGGTATTTCCCACATTCTTTTCTATCAGGTTCAGTGTAGCTGGGTTTATGTTGAGGTCTTTGATGCACTTGGATTTGAGTTTTGTGCAGGTTGACAGGCTTGGAGCTATTTGCATTTTTCTACACACTGCCATACAGCTATGCCAACACCATTTGTTAAAGATACTTTCCTTTTTCCATTGAATATTTTGGGGCTCTTTGTGAAAGATCAGGTGTTCTCAGGTTTTTGGGTTTATGTCAGGATTTTAAATTCAGTTTCATTGATCCACATGTCTGTTTTTATGCCAGTAACAGCTGATTTTAATACTGTAGCTCTACAGTATAACTTGAAGTCGGGGATGGTGATGCCTCCTGAGGGTCTCTCATTGATGAAAATTGTTATGGCAATCCTGGCTTTCCTGTTATTCCAAGTGAAATTAAGTATTGTCCTTTCAAGGTCTGTAAAAAATTGTGCTGGGGTTTTTATAGGAAGTGTGCTTAATCTGTAGATTGCTTTCGGTAGAATTGGTGTTTTTACTATGTTGATCCTACCTATCCAGGAACATAAGAGATCTTTCCATTTTCTGATATCCTCTTCTATTTCTTCCTTCAGTGATTTAAGGTTTTTGTCAAATAGATCTGTTCCTTTTTTGGTTATAGTTATTCCAAGGTATTTAATGCTATTTGCAGCTGTTATAAAGTGTAATGTTTCCCTTATTTCTTTTTCAGACCTTTTATCTTTAGTGTGGAGGAGGGTTACTTATTTCTTTGAGTTAACCTTGTATCCTGCTACATTGCTGAATATGTTTATCAGCTGTAGAAGTTCCCTGGTAGAATTTTCTGGGTTATTACATAAATAATACAATCATATCATCTGCAAATATAGATAGTTTCACATAGAATTTTCTGGGTTCTTTATGTATACAATCATATCATCTGCAAATATAGTTTCACTTCTTATTTTTCAATTTGTATCTCCTTAGTCTCCTTTCATTTTCTTATTGCTTTAGCTAAAACTTTGAGAACTATATGGAATAGATAAGAGGAGAGAGGACGTCCATGTCTAGTTCCTGATTTTAGTGGGATTGCTTTGAGTTTTTCTCCATTAAGTTTGATGTTGGCTGTTGGCTTCTTGTAGATCACCTTTATTATATTTAGATATTTTCTCTGTATTCCTGATCACTCCAGGACTTTTATAATGAAGGAGTGTTGGATTTTGTCAAAGGCTTTTTCAGCATATAAGGATATGATCATGTGACTTTTTTCCTTCAGTTTGTTTATATGATGGATGCATTTATGGTTTTTTGTATGGTGAAACATCCCTGCATTTCTGGGATGAAGACTACTTGATTGTGGTGGATGGTATTTTTTATATGTTGTTGTATATGGTTTGCCAGAATTTTGTTTAGAATTTTAGCATCAATATATATGAGGGAAAATGGTCTCCAATTTTTCTTCTTTGTTTCGTCTTTGAGTGGCTTGGGTATTAGGGTAATTGTGGCCTCATAAAAAGAGTTTTGCAATATTCCTTCAATTTTTACTGTGTGTATACCTAGACCTGAGCCACTTAGAAAATTCTGCTTCCTGACTAGAAGCCAAGTTAGGCTCCATAGCCAAAGTTGTTCTTCAAAATCAAAGAAAATAGAATCCCCTTTTTATGAGACAAGAAGATCTGTATGACAGTGGAATAAATTTGTTGCTTTGTAGTATGAAGTTCGGCCTGGACTAGCCCTGAGATCCACATCAACAGCCACAAGTAATCATAGGAAGTCTTATATTAATTACAAACTGTTTGGCTTATGATTTAGGATAATTTCTAGCTAGCTCTTGCATCTTAACCCATTTTTATTAGTCTATGTCTTTCCACGTAGCTCGTTGCTTACCTGTTCTTCATTACATCTTGCTTCTTGGGCAGCTGGATTGATTCTTTACCTGACTCCACTCTACTTTCCCTTTATCTATGTTTGGATTTCCCACCTGCTACTAAGATGCCTTGCCATAGGCCAAAACAGTTCCTTGGTAATTCACACATTTCAGAAAGACATCCTACATTACTTTCCTGTCTAATCATGAATCGACTAAGACTAATCTAATTTAAACTTATCACTTCTAGGTCAGTAAGTCAGGGTTAACAAGAAAAATAGCCATGGTCAAAAATAACCTTCAGGGAAAAAATGATGTCAAAAATTTAACAACTGGTACCAATCTTAGTTCTCCTTATCTTCCTGATTAACTGCTCTACTTACAGCCCTGTCCAAAGGACCCTGTTTGCTCAACAGCCTATTTAGCAATGTAATCATACTAAGGAGACTACATAATCTCCTGCCCCCAGATGAGTCCATGTTTTGACTGATGCTCATAAAGCAAATCTGGAATATAACTAGAACCTTAGTACTCCAGACTCCAGATCATAACACAATTGAGTCTATTATGGAAGAATCATTCATGCCTTAAAACCCAGCACATAGGCAGCAACATCTGCCAAAATGAAAGCAAAGACTTAATCCATCAAATTCCATAGTTCTAATTTTTCCCTTGAAAGTATTTGTAGAAAAAGTGATCTAAACTTGCATTTTAGATTCTGTAGTTCTGCTTCGGGACAATTTTTCCTGCTACTTGAGGTATATCAACTCAGGATGTGGCTTTAATTTTGAGAAAACACCCAGAGAGTGACTTGGACCTTCACATGGGTCCTGAGCACCTAGTGTAGTCACCAACTGGTTAAGAATTTCTATTAGACCCACATCCACAAAGCCTTCTCTGGTAGATATCTCACAACATAAGTGCAAGAATGTGTTGGAAGTTAGAGAACAATTTTCTGCCACCTTGATGAAGATCACTTTTTCTACAAATACTTTCAAGGGAAAAATTAAAATAAAGATACTTTCTAACTCAAATAATGATTATCAATTGTCACAAAATAGTAGCTCAAATAATCTATCCTAAAAAAAAGAGAGAAATGACTGAAGAGATAGCTCAGTTGATAAAGTACTTGTACAAACATGAAGACCTGGGTTCAACCTCTCAAACAATATATTAAAAGGTGTGGTTAGGTGGTGTGCACATGTAATCGCAGTATTGGGAAGGTGGAGACAAGCAGAACCTTGGAGCCCACTGACCAGCCAGTCTAATGAAATAGATGGGATTACAGCTAGAGTGAGACATCCTGTTTCAAAAAATGAGATCATGATGTCTGGCCTCCACACACATACACACATATGCCCATACATCCACACAAACACATGTCTAAATATCATGAAGCTTCGAGACCTAACCAACAATTTATAGAAGTTATTGGGGTAAAATTATCATGTTGACACTTCAAGGAAGCATGAAGCAAAATTGACAAGTGGTGACTAGCTAGTGTTGGCAACACTATGTCATAGAAAATACATCCAAAAAATAAAAGGAAATGACCAGATCAAGAAATTTTCATCATAAATCCACTGGGATGAAACTTATTTAAGCTCTGATTCATAATTTTGAGCTAAAATTGATTATTTAAAATGTTATATATAGTTATTTTCATTCTTTTGAGGTAGAATGGCAGAATATATAGTTTTTATTTAAAGTAATCATTGGGGCAGATAAAGAGTGCTTACCGTAGATGAATGAGGACCTTCAGCTAAATCTTCAACACCCATAAAAAATGTTATAGTAGCTACAACTCCAGTTCTGAGGGAGGGGTAGGATAAAGAGGTTTTTTGTGAAGTAGTGGCCACTAGGCAAGGTCCAACTTAAGTGAGAGATCCTGTTTTAAGAGTAGATAGCAGATCACAGATCATTTTTTGGCGGTGAGTACTATAGCATTAATTAAATAATATTTCTTTGGAATCTACTTCAAAGCAATGAATAGAGCAAAGAACTAGAAATATGAGTAAAGAATAAGAGTGTAAAGTTAATGAAGATAAGAGATCATAGTTACATTGCCAGCTTCTTCAGATGACTTACTGTGTGTGTTATCAGGAACAGGTGACTCTAATGCCATCTGATATACCATCATAAAATACACATGTAATCCATATAACAGCACTAATCAATAAAAAATAAGTATTGTTGTCCAGAGCCTGCCATACCCTATCTCTGCTGAGATTTTGGCTGGATTAACCTTGTTTTACAGGCCTTCTGTGGACAATAATAGCTGCTGTGAGGTCATGAGTGATACAGCCATGTCATATTCAGAAGACAGCTTGTCACTGCATTCTTCCAAACCCTCTGGCTTTTTAATTTCTTCTGCCACCTCTTCTGAGGTGTTTCCTAAGCCTTGGCAATAAATAGAGAGATACTAGATGAGTTAATATTTGAAAAAGCTGAAGATATGTTGGTAAGAGGAAATTTGGAGGCAGAAAATGAGGATAGGTCTGATCATATTTCATTATAGACATGAAGACAATTCTCAAGAATAAATACAAATATAATAAAATTTTTAATTAAAAAGCATCACTGTGACAAGTACCTGAAACAGTTTAAAGAGAAATCAGTTATTTTGATTCAGTCAAAGGTAACCTGTCTTCATTGCTGTGGGCTTGGAGTAAGATAGAATAGCATAATAGTAGGAGCATGTGATAGAGAAAGCTGATCAACAGCTGGGAAACAAGTGGGGAGAGACCGAAAGGGAGAGGGAGGAGGGCATCCACCTATTTGCCTATTTTCTTCAACTATCCTTCATGTCCTGATTTTAGTCACTTCCCTAAATTGGCATCACATTTAGGATTTCATCAAAGGATTAGCCCATTGATAAAACTGACCCCTCATATCCCAAAAGCCCCACCCTACTCCCAGTGAACACTGCTTCTGAAACCAAGACTTCAACACCCTGGCCTTCTAAAAGAAATCTTCTATCTAAATTATACTAGTTTCTACATAAAGACTGCAGTCCCAAAGTAGAACTAGGGATTTGCTTTTTTTCATTCTTTCTTCTATATTCCCACATGTCTATTGAGCACTCCTATTCATAGAGCAGAAACAAAAATCATTTATAGAATATTTGTGAAGCACCCCCCATTGCAAGTCCTTATCTTGACTTAACTAAATCACCTACCTGTAACAGTAGGTGTTTATTATCATCTTTGTTTGACAGATTAGGAACCTAAAGTCCATGGCTTTCACCAATACAAATGTTAAATGATATGAAGCATACAACAAGTACTCAGTTATTTGCTAAAGGTCAATATCTTGGCTATTTTAAATACTATTGTGAACAACTTAGATTTCTTTTCTTTTATTTGAAACCAAATATTACATATATGTGTGTGTATGCATATGTATGTGTGAGTGCATGTATGTGGGTATCTGCAGGCATACATGTGTGTGTATGTATGTGTCTGTCTGTGTGCACACACACCACATGGTTCCCATGTGGAACTCAGAGAACTGTTGGGAGTCAGTGCTCTTCTTCTCTGGTGTTAGTCCATGGTCAGACTGGAGGTCAGGCACTTTAGCCCACCAAGTAACCTCACCTGTCACACATGAACTCTTTTTAGAAAGCAAAGGCATTTTCATCCTAGAACTCTTAAACTATTTATTTGCTTTGCAATTTTAGTTGTTATGTGTATTTCTAAATAAGACTTTAAAAGAACAGTTGCTACTTTTTCATTGAAGAAAGTCATTATGATTTTATCTACCTTGGTGTTTCTCAAAATCTCAAATGAAAATCAATTTTATAAAATCTTCAGATTGTGGAGAACAAGAAGCACATCCGGGTTGACCTCAAAATATAATTTAAATGGATAATGTGTTTTCTGATTTGCCTATTTTATTTTTAGAATGTGTCTGTCTTTTAATATGAACTGTGGAATCACTAGAAATGCCATTACTTTTGAAAATGTCCTACTATGCATAAAGCATTAAATATTTCTGCAAGTAAAATATGTTTGTTTCTGATAGTGTGGTTACAATTATATTTACTTTCCGTTTTTCAGAAACACAAAACATGCATTGCATTTTAAGGTTCGATGACTGTTTGCTCTGTTGCTTTAAAGGTCAACATGCCATTGGCCAGGTTCATTCAAATGTGTCTTTGTTGCAATATATGATAAATGTCTGGAAAACTTCTATTTCCCATAAAATGCCTTCACTCTATTTTTAAACCTACTTTAATGCATTCATTTAAAACATGTCTTCTCTCTGCCCCCATCCAAGCCTTGATTTCTTCTGCCACTTCCATTCCTAGAATAAGTTCCATGCAAGTTTGGCTCATTTAATTTTATATGGCAGAAAGTCAATCTAACTGGTTGGCACAGAAATAAAAGGTTAATTGATGCATGCTAGACAAATAAGTTCTAGTGCCCAAATCTTAAGTCTTTTTTCTCTCTAATGCTAACTTTCTAAAATTCTCTTGGGTTGTATTCATCAGTGTGTGGAAGCCATTAACTCCTGTTTTCAGAACTTAGACAACTATGAAAAGAAAGAAATTTTCAGCCCCAATAATTTGGCCTCTCCACACATTCTGCCCACCCTCCATATATGAGATAGTGAAATGACACTGAAAATTCTTGTTCAAGTTCCTTAGAGGCTGAGGTCATTTCCTTATGCCCCGGCATAGTACTCTTGCACAGGAAACTCTGCACCCACATGATAATGATTGCATGAGATCACTTTGGAAATTATGGCAAAACAGGCATGGAAGCATGTGCAACTGTAAGGAGTAATAGATTCTGGCATTGTTCATTGAAAAAGGTTCGGTCAATGAAATAAGAAGGTGTTGTGCATTTACTAACTTACATTTTCACTTACACAGTAGGAGAAAGTATACAAACTAAATTGAGCAGCACACTACTGAAGCTAAAGGATGCTGCTGGAAAGATAACACAGTATTTAAAAAGCACTTACTGTGCAAATATGAGGCCATGGGTTCAAATTCCTATAAGCCATGTAAAGTCCTGACATATTATATGAGTATGTATTATCCCAGCACTCTTATGGAGACACAAGCGACTGATATAGGAGAATTTCTGGAACACTGAGAATTTTAGCCCTGTGTACCAACTGAGAAAACTAAAGAGACTCTGCCTCAAACAATATGTAAGGGAAGAATCATGTCTTAGTTAGGGTTTCTATTGATGCGATGAAACACCATGACCAAACAGAATATAGTAGAGAAAAGGGTGTATTCATTTTACACTTCTTCATTGCTGTTTGTCACCAAAAGAAAGCCATGACAGAAACTCAAGCAGTGCAGAAACATAGGTAGGAGCTAATGCAGAGGCAATGGAGGAGTGCTGCTTTCTGCCTGCATGGCTTGTTCAGCATGTTTCCTTATAGAGCTCATGACCATTAGTCCAAGAATGACACCACCCTACACAGGTTTGGCTCTCTCCCATTAATTACTAAGTGAGAAAATACCTTACATCTGGATCTCATGGAGGCATTTCCTCTACTGATGCTCCTTCCATTCTGATTACTCTAGCTTGTATCAAGTTGTCACAAAAACTAATATAGACAGACACCAGAGGTCGATGTTTTACCTCTATACACATATCATGGCAGATGCACATCTTCACTCACACACACAAATATGTACACATAGACATAAGACAAAAAATGAAATGCTTTCTTGTCTTGTGCCTATGGATTTGATCATATGGAATAAGGACACTTAAATCCAGAAAAGTATCAGAATTCAGAATGTGTGTGTGTGGGTGTGTGTGTGTGTGTGAGTGTGAGTGTGTGTATGAATGATTCATTGGATGATAAAATAATCATTAAGAAATTAGACTTTGGAGGTCCTGCTTTATTTAAAATTAATATTCACTATTCAGGATCTCTGTGAATATGGATAAATTATATTACTGAGTTAAGAACCAGAGTCAAAAAAGATGGAACAGGTAGATAGCACAGTGCAAAGTGCATGTCTGGGACGGAAAAGAAGCAATGGTCTTGCTAAGTCTTACCTTTAGATTTCATGAGGGATGTCTGAGTCACAGTTATCATTGCATTGCAACTTTGAGGAAGTAGTGAAGACTGCATAGTTTACTGTTTGCCAGTTACCCTCACATACCTGGCTGCTGCTGGCTACATCTTGAACTTTATTTCCATTTGTATTATTTTTACTGAGTAATACACAAGAAAATCAGACAATGTGTAAGGTCAGATTCATCCATTCTCTATGGAACCTGCAGGGCTTTTGATCTATCTCTGCACCTGTACAGGCATGGCTTAGGACCTGAATAATAACTTGAAATTGGAAAATAAAATTCAGTCACTCATACTATCTTGGTAGAAATGTTAGATTCTTATTTGACCAATTCCACCACATTTGGAGACCATCACATGGTTACCGCCAAAGACAAATGATAAACACAGATATCTATAGAGAGAAAGAAACAAGCATGCACAAGTTTTGAGGTGCTGAATATTTTATCAGTTATGACAGATGTCCAGTTATAGTAATAAATACAGATGGTTTTTGAAATAGGGATGAAGACAGGGACAAAACTCAGAAGTTTGGAATTTGCCAATTAATCTTTTTTAATACTTTCATCTGAAGCACTCTTGATAAACTGTTTTTATTAAAAACCACAAAACTAAACTGATACTTAGAAACACATGGCTTTGCTCTGTGAGTTATACAGAGAATTCCTGGGTAATTCCTGGGGTGAGAGGTTACAGGCACATGCAGAGATTTTATAATAGTTTTCTTTTTTCACCTTAAATTGAGTATGAGGCTTCACTATTTAACCTCAATTAAACCACAAGGATGTCAGCTCATTACAATTAGTTGAATTAATGTTCTGAATAGGAAAATGATGGTCTTGAACAAGCAGTAATTAACAGCCATTGAGCACCCTCTGATTGACCACCCCAACTCTCTGTCTATATGACAAGACTGAAGGGTTTATTTTTCATGGACTGGTTTGCTCACAACTAATCTCTGAAAATGGCACTCCCACCACCCAGTTATGTTCATTTTACGTCTATGTGATCATAAAACCTTCAGTAAGGCAGGTTCCATGCTTCCATGATTAGAGATAATTCCTTTTCATAATATACTATCAAATACTTAGGTTTTCTATGTATGGATGTTTTTCTAAAAAATAAAATACTTTTGGGAGGCTTTTGAACAATAACACGGTGGTTAGAGCAGTTGCTGTTCTGACTGAGATCTAGACCTAAGTTCTGAGCACCCCACCCACATGGGCAGGTCATAGTCACCTGTAACTCTAGCTTCCATGGTATATGGCACCCTCTCCTGGCCTTCAGATGTTCATTTTCTCTAGCACACATATAGACACAGCATTTGAAATAAAATGCATCTCTAAAAAAAAAAAAAAAAAAAAAAAAAAGAACCCCAGAGGACACAGAACTGTATCTACTACCTCTCGTAATTTCACATTTGTTACAAGTTAACACCACTGATGACAGGGGTATTAATATAATGTGCATTCATAAATATCAACTGGGTGTTCAAGGAGGAAGATTTTCTTTTTATTCTATTTTTTTATTTTTAAAATTATAACATAATCATAGCATTTTTCTCTTTATTTTCTTACCTCCAAACACTCTCATATAGGTCTCCTTTCTCTCTTTCAAATTCATGACCTCCTATTACATGAATTGTTGGTATATGTATTTATGTATGTGCATGTATATTTCTAAATACAACCTCCTATGTTTGTGTGGTGTTATGTGTATATGTGTTCTCAGGCATGACTATTTGGTATTGGATAATCAATTGCTGTGCTCATCCCTAGGGAAGACTATTTTTCTTGCTCTCAGCATTGTTTTGTGACCTATTATTTTTGTGCTACTGAGGCCCTATGGGCTTCCCCATATACTTTTCCATGTCTAATTTTGTTGTCTTTGTTCAGCTCATGTTTAGAAATTTGTGTTGTTGAGACTACAGCATATTTTCTGCATTACTAGGAGATACAGTATCACACAAAGCTCCTTGATCCTCTGCTTCTTATATTCTTTCTACCCCTCTCCCAATATTCCAGGATCCCTGGGAACTGGAGGTGTTTGTAGGCTTCATGACTATACATGTTGATTAGTTCTGTTATTTTTCATTAGCCTCCATCTGTTAAAAAAAAGACCTTTGTTTGATGAGGGGTAAGAACTACACTTCCCTGTAGGTACAAAGGCAAATATTAGAGGGCAGTTAGGAATAATGATGGTTTAGTAAAATTGGTGGCTGTAGATTCTTCTCCAACATCTATAAGTTCATGAACTCTGAGGAGTGGGCAGGTTTTTAGTACTAAGCATCAATTTCTTTTTCTTAAGTTGGGGCTTAAGTCCAATTAGCGAGCTGTTGGTTAGCATCAACTTATGTGTGTCACTATGGAAACCTGAAGGTTTGTAGTATGACGTTTATGGCCTGTACATTTGGGCCTAGTTTCGAGGTTCGGACCAGCTCTCAGCCACACTGCGGTTTCTGCCCAAATAATCACACAGATGCTTGAATTAATTTTGCCCTGCTTGCTGATTGACATGGGACCCAGGAATATAACTTGCTAGCTATCTCTTGCTCTTAAACTAACCCATGCTTTTTTATCTTGTTCAGCCATGTGTCTTGGTAGCTTTTCTTAGAGCAGCATTTCAGCTTCTTTCCTCTTCATCTCCTGGCATCTTATCCAGCTCTCTCTGGCATATCTGCTCTGTTAGGCCTGTTTCCAGAGTTTTTTAGTCTAATAGCCCTGTCCATATTTCCTGTCTGCCTTCAGCCACTCAACGTTTTAATTAAACCAGTAGTAGGAAAATTATTTACAATTCAAGAACATAATTCCACTACAAAAGTTAACATGCCATGTTTTTTTTCTTCTTGTAGTTTGTAGGCATCATAGCTGGTAGCACTGTTGGTTACTTTCCTCCTTCAGAAGCTTGCATGGTGCCCTCTTGAACCTTGAGATCTAGTCCTCGAGTAGGAGACTTACAGGTCAGTTTCAGGTCAGAATTCTCTGGGCTTGTTTCTGAAGTGTATAGTTTCTTCAGAAGTAGAGATTTAGCTTTCATTACAAGGAACAACCAAAGGTAATAAAAGTAGCTTATGTGTTCTAGGAGTCTCTTGGACAACCCTGACCAACAACTCAAAAGAGGGCTTCTCAGACCTGATGTTGGAGTTTTTGCTAGGTCCATTGGATCTTGGAAGGAGCCTTGTCAGCCCAGATGAGAAAATATTGTGTGTATATATATATATATATATATATATATATATATACATATGTGTATATATATATATATATATGTTATACAGACTTAAATGTGTTATAGGGTTGTTTTAGATAAATGGTATGATTCATTATGACTTTTACAGAAACCCTTACCACTACTTCACCATACTTTGAGAAGAAGAAATGGGTTTAACAGAATACAATATCTTCCAACAACTTGTTATAATCTGAAACAAAGGGAATGTCAATCATAAACTGAACATAATTTTGTATGATATTAGAATGTTTCAGTGTGAAGATTCAAGTGTGATACCAAGAACACCCAAAAGAAGAACTACAAATGATAACACATCTGTGACTTCAGCACTGAAAAGGCAGGGACAGATTGATATCTGGGGTTCATTGGCCAACCAGTCCAGCAGAGAAATTAAAATGGAGAGAGATTCAGGCAGACATTCAATACTGACCTCTGAACTTCCATGAACATTCACATATTCACATGTGTACAACATACATACACATACAAACATATAGATAGGCAGATAAACACACACACACACATACACACACACACACACACACACACACACACACACACACACACACTGAAATGATAGAGTGTTGTTGGAAATTTGAGCCTCATGTTGGCACACCAAAATGTTGGTTTTATTCTTTTGCTCTTTGTGGGAGAGAACACCACCCAGGCCTCAAATAAATCACACATGGAGGCTTATTCATAATTATAAATACCTGGCCTTAGCTTAGTTTGTTTTCTGCCAGCTTTTCTTATTTTTAAATTATCCCATTAACCTTTTGCCTCTGGGCTTTGTACTTTTCTTACTTCTGTATACCTTTCATTATTTCTTACTCTGTGGCTGACTGTGTAACTGGGTATCTGTTCCCTGAAGTTCTCCTTCTTTTCTTGCTTCTTCGTCCTCTCTGTCCACATTTCTCCTATTTATTCTCTGCCTGCCAGCTCCATCTGTCTTTTCTCCTGCCTTGCTGTTGGCTATTCAGCTCTTTATTCAATCATCAGGTGTTTTAGACAAGTACAATAACACAGCTTTGCAGAGCTAAACAAATGCAACATGAAGAACTTCAACACATCTTTGCATCACTAAAACAAATGTTAAACAGCATAAACAAATGTAATACATCTTAAAATGATATTTTACAACAGTAGGGCTTTTAAAATCCTTGATGAACTACCCTAACAAGAGTTTATTCATAAGAGGGCTTTAGTTTAGGCTCTAGTGGCAATGGATCAGAGAAGGTTATTTTCAGTATAAAAATTAAATTACATGGGTGGACTGTTAGGGAGAATAGAGGTTGTGCAAGCACGAATGGAAAGCTGATTTTGGTGGTATGATAAAGATACTCAAATATCCTTCAACATTTTATTTAGTCTCCTGCAGAGACACTTCAAGTAGGGGCTGAAGGAATTGTATTTATATGCAGGTTTTAGAGTGAAAAACATATTGGAATGGTTCTCAGCCTGCTATCAGAAACCTCATGAGCTAAAGAGAAGTTATAGTCAAAATCTTTTAGGATCATGGTTAGCATCAAGAAAACAATTTTTGAAAGATTTACTTATTAGGTAAAGTAGGTAAGAGTGAGAATAGAGAAGATAAACTTATTTTCAAAGAATGAGGCTGTTCAAATGATTTAATAGCAAGAACCTGGAAACAACATAGATGTCCCTCAGCTGAAGAATGTATTAACAAACTGTGGTACATCTGCACAATGGAGTACTACTCAGCAGTAAGAAAAAATGATATCCTAAAATTTGCAGGCAAATGGATGGACTTGGAGAATATCCTCCTGGGCGAGGTATCACAAACTCAGAAAGATAAGCAGGGGATGTACTCACTCATTAGTGGACTCTAAACAAACAAACAAACAAACAAGAAAAAAGCAAAGCATGCCCAAGCTGCAAACCACAACCACTGAACAGCTTGGGATCAGAAACACCCTGGACTGACTCCTTGGATCCCACTCCCCCTAGAGAAACACCTGACTCACTCTTGAGGGAGGGGGGAGAAAACTGGATCTGCCAGGAGTGGAGACTGAACTAAGCAATATTGGGTCAGTGGGACCATGGGACTGCCTGCTGCCTGCCCAGAGAGGGGAGGGGAGGGGATGGGGAGATGTGGAGAAGAGAGAATGACCTGATGTGGTGGGAGGGGGAAGGGACCTTGGATAAGGATATACAAGGATAGAAAGTGTGACTTCTTTGTCATCATCATCATCACAATAATAATAAAGAAATGACAAATTAACCTAAATAATATTTAAAGAAAATATTAAAATACAGTTGTTTGGAGATCTCCAAACTTTGATGGAAAAATAAAATAAAAAAACAAAGACTTTTATTCCATAGTTTTGTTTTTGTGTATATGTGTCTTCATCTTGGTATATACACATGCATGCAGTTACACATTGAAGTCATGCGAAGGTATTGGGTTCTCTGGAGCTAGTGTTACAGTGGATTGTGAATCACCTGATGTGGATGTCTGGAACCCAGTGAGGGTCCCCTGTGAGTAACATACTCAATCTTAACTGGTGACATACTTATTCAACCCCATGTTCAAATACTGTAATGCTGGGAAAGTGTCAGAAATGGTTGTCATTTTACCTGGCCACTTAGAATTTACTGTATGATTTCTATTAGATTATTTAATACTGCTAAGATTTGTGTTAAATATGTTAGTATACATGTTAAATTTATTTAAATGTTTTCAATGATTGCTAAACTGAAAGAAATTTTCTGGATTTTCCCCCTAAAATTTGACCTCATTACACATGTATAGAAACAAATATTATGCACTCTCTCCTATGTTTACTTTTTAAATGTGTTTTTACTGTGGGGCACAATGTACACAGTCTTTTACTTTGAGGATCAAACCCTAGTCATCAGGCCTGGAAGCAAGTGCCTTTATCCTCTAAGCAAACTTTTGTCCCTTTTCTATAGTTCTTCATCATAATCCATACTATCCCCAGCTTGCTGCAAGGTTATTATCTCATGGCTTCTTAACCAGAACATCAGAATTACTCAATCAAGCTTTTCAACAAGAAATAAATGCTAGCATGTGACCACAATGTTCTCTCTTTTCTAATGTGTCATCTGAGTTCCCATGTCAAACCTCTAATAAATATTGACAAGCTCTGACAATGCACAAACTTTACCTCCCAAGCTCTATTCCCTATATTGTAATGCATATAGAGATGGAGACTTTTCTTTAGACAATTTATAAAGTTCTATCATCCCTGCTGTTGTGTCACAATTCATGGTCAATTTATTATGTGACACTTAACTGGGTATTCAAATTAATTATGGTTATTACATTTGACTGGTATCTTTTCATTCTCTTGTTTTATTGAAAGTATATTAATTTTGTATATAAAACACCCCAACCACAGTTTCCCTCCTTTCATTCATCCCGTCTCCCTCCCTACTCAAGTACTGAATTTACACAGAGACAAAAAAATTGAAAAATTTAGGGCTTTTAAATGATATTGTGTGTGTGTGTGTGTGTGTGTGTGTGTGTGTGTGTGTGTGCAAGTGCATGCAGAATAAACATGGGATGAGTATGGTATCCAAAGAGTCCAGAAGAGGACAGTGTATATCCCCTGTGAATAGAACAACAGGTAGTTAGGAACCACTCAATGTGCGTGCTGGGACCAGTAGTCCACTAACTTCTAAGCCATCTTGCTAGCCCTGAAAATTTCAGTTTTTTATGTAAGGCATGGCAACAATGATCTGTGTAGTATTGGTTTTGTTCATTATATTTAACCCCTACTTGAACTATCACAGCTTTCAAAATTAATATAGCACATATGAAAGATTCTTCGCCCAACTCTTTTCTTTGCCCTTTAAAAATATTCATTACATCTCCTTATTTCCTGGCATCTGAAAGGCACAAAATAAATAATTATATCATCAATTTCTGTATTAATGTTTTAAAAGGGAGTGTGTCTCTGTATTAACAGCCATTGCTTTCTATTTCTTGTAGAAAGCCTTGGGTTCCTAACGTTTCTATTACTTCAAGAGCTAACAAACAGACCCAGACACTTGATGACAATGACACTGAGGCTACATGTCTTGTAGTCACTGAGGAAATTTTGCTGCTTGCCAATCAGTTCCAGAATGTTGACAGTCACAGAGTAAGCACAGACACATGATCAGAGGGCCTTATGCCATGATGCAGCCAACTTGCTGCTGATATCAATAAGATAAAGAAGTGTTTACCATGGACTGTCTGATAAACCAGTAGTATCTATGTCTTAATGTATGTGTCATAATCCTGCCCTTGCAAAATACATTTAGCTCACCACAGAGACATGGAGAAAATAATTGTGCAGATATTTCCTATGTGAGCACAGACTATTGTGCTGTGCAAACTCAGATGGACAGCAAAGCCTGCACCATTGCCATAGCTAACACAGAGCGATCTCTAGCCAATTTGCTGAGTTCTGTAGTCAGAATAAGCACTGTCTGAAATTAGTTATTTAACTTGTCTCTAATACACACAAAATACATTCTTTGCCTACCAAAATTGGTACTATATCATCATATATATTAACTAAAGTGAGAAGATACTGTCATTGAACAGCAACAGTATTACTTCAATGCTCACTGAACAGCTTGAGTGAAGAAAAATAAAGTATGACATTTGCACTTCTCTCTATGAATCTCACTAACCCTTTTGGGACACAGTCTTTAAATAGATAACATAATTTTGAGGACATTAAAAACATCACATTAAAAGCAGGGCTAAATTGCAAAAAGAGTAGCAGACTAGATGATGTCCCCTATGTGCCTGTTGTATTTTCACAAGACTATTTTTTTTACTGGGTATAAAAGAGGTACTAGGATCTATCTTCATCACAACCTAAACCATTCCAGAGGTTGGGGAAAGAGTATCAGGAGTTTAAATTCATCATCCACTTCAGGCTGCTCCTGATTTATGTGGGCTGCAGGGGATACTGTCTTCAAACAATCATACACACACACACACACACACACACACACACACACACACGCTCAAAAATATCAGTGATCATGAGATGACTCAGTGGATAAAGTGCTTGTCACACAAGCTTGAAACATGAGTGCAATCCCTGTATCTATGTGAACACTGAGTACACCAGTGTGGTTACAATCCCTAGGCTGGGGTAGCAGAGAAAAAAGGATCCCTTAGTCTCTCTAGCAAGCCAGTCTAGCCAAATGAGTGAGCTCTAGGGTCAATAAGAGACTGTCTTAAAGCTAAAGATGGAGAGAAATCGATGAAGACGCATGACATCAACCTCTAGCTTCTTTACACTTGCCTATATTACCTCCCATGTATGCAAGTGCACACAAGTAAACACACACACACACACAAAGAATCTACACACAGAAAATTTGAAAGATAAGAATTGAGAATCCAAAATATCTTTTGTCTGTTTTCCAAATTTCACCGACATTAATTCTTACTATAGTTGTAGCATCTATTTTTAACTAGGTTTATGTAAATTATTAACATGTGAGGTAGAAACACTAAATGATTTAGTATATATGTCTACAACTTGGAAATTTTTAACCAAATTAAAGTTAATGACTACTGAGTACAATTTAATAGATAATTTATAATTAAATATTCGCAATTGTATTAATGTATTTTAGTTGTGTTTTGTTCAAACTAGGACCAAACCTAAAACTACATATTGCTTTTCCTTATTTTACTTTTTTCTTCTTTTCCCACTGTCCTTAGTCAACAAGAAGTTTTGGAAGAGACAAGTCTGCTGTCTAGCAAGGACTGTTTTTGTATTAGCTTGTATTATTCTGGCCTTCTTCCCATTCTCTTGTGCCTAGTAGAGAGAAGTTGGACCTTGGGGATTAACTGATGCTAGTGAGAACCTTTGGGCAGGAACAGATCATAGTTCATGCTGAGATAGCTATGCACTGCATGATAGAACTCATCACTGGGTCTGTTACATACTTAGTGATGTCCTGGTTTAAGCTAGTGAAGGCTAGATCTCACCATTGAAAACCTGTACTCTTATTCTAATGAGACACCATAGAGTCATCTCTTGATACTGTATCAGAACGGTTTTCTCTAATAATTTAGCTGCTTTTCATATATTAATGAGTTCATTTGGTCTTACAACAGTTGCTAACCAGTTGTGTTTTTCTATTCCCCAACTATAGACTTTAGTGATATAAGCAATCCTCACATATTCACATAGCAAAAACAATTATTCAATGTTTCTCAGTATGTTTTATGGTCATCTAGTCTACAATGACATGAGTTGAGCTGAATTTGAACCTATGCTTCAGGGAATTTTATTGATTTTTGTCTCTGTTTCCTGTGCAGAGATTGAGGAATAACTCTTCACTTGGCTAAAAATAGTCTAAGTAGACTAGAAGAAACTTCTTATGACTCCAATGTATAGCTCAAAACTCAGACACTATCTCTTCTTTGACCCAAAATAGTCCACCAAAGGAAATTAAAATAGCTCCACCATGGATAGAAAGGGAGTTTTAGTGGAAAGTTCCAGAAAATTGCATAGCATAGTAAATATAGTTAGGTGCTGGCAAGATGGATTAACCTTGAAAACATGAAAATGAAGATGTGTTTTATAGCCCATGTGCCAAAAGCCAGGGAGTAGCAGTGTATACTTGTACTCTCAGCATTAGGGGTGTGGAAACAGGCACATCACCGAGGCTCAATGGGCAGCTATTCTGTTCTACTGTGAATTCCAGGCAAATGACAGACCCTGTCTTAGGACAAAAAAAAGGGGGGATGAAGTAGATGTTGCCCCAGGAATCAAGACCAAGATTACACACAAATGTGCACACCAACTCACAGATACCTAAGGATGTAAGCCATAACCTAAAGATTCAAAGTTATTTGCTGCTTCTTCTTTCATCAATATTAATATTTGCTATATTTATAGACAAATTTTCCTTATGTGAGCATAATTAATTTGGGTTTATTTTATTTATGTTATAATCTTGTGTGTGAGTGAGTGTCCAAGTCACATGTGAATATGTAAGTCAAAGAATAGCTTTCCAGAGCTTGTTATCTCCTTCAACTTCTTTGGGGCAGAGTCTCTCTTGCTTTTGATGTGTGGTGTGTCCTCTAAGCTCGCCAGACCATGAGCTTCTGGACAATTCTTCTATAGTTATCTCCTATCTCATCATAGTGGTGCTAGAATTGCAGATGTGCACTGCCACATCTGGTTTTTTATGTAGGCTCCAGTTATTGAGCTCAGGTTTCCAGGATTGTAGACAAGTACTTTTGTCTACAGAGTGGCCTCCTCAGTCTCATTTATAACAAGATAACAAGTATGAGGGCCTTTCAAACAGGTCTCAGCCCAGTTGTCTTATCTATTTATCAAATTTATTTTATCACAGTATAAAGTAATTGGCATTAAATGGATGTCACTTGCAAAGTAGCAAGCACTAAAGTCTTTGCATCATTGGTTCCCATATTTGTCTTTAACTCAAAATATTTGTATTACATATTTATTTCTTTGATACTGCAGAGCTGCACACATCCAAACAACTAAAGAAAGTCAGTTCTCTCCTATCATACTGAACCTGAGGATCAAACTCAGATCCCAGGCTTAGTGGCAAGTGTCTTTGCCCACAACCATCTAGGAGTCTCTCATCTCAATTACTAATACACAGAAGATGCTCAGTAAAGATATAACAATTCATCCAGAATAGTCTTAGACTTCTTCTTCAAATAATTTCTGTTCTTAATTGATAAAGGCTCTTCCTTTCCCTACTGTAAAGATAATTATCATTGTTTCCCAGCTGAGTTTCTATAAGTGCCTATGGCTAAGCTATGAATCAAAGACATGGAATGGGCACATTACTTCCTGATCTATAGAGAGATAGCCAGTCCTGGAGATTTCCTTTTATAATAGGTGTTTCCTGTTGTAAGGCAATTGTCACTGAACATCTTGCCTTTTCACAATAAAATGAGGACTGTATTAAACACAAAATATTCTGTAGCTCTCAAAAAACACAAACCAAGATATAGAGTTTTAGTAGCATTCAGTTTCATTTCTCTTATGTATGTATGGAGAAGTGAGGGAACATACTGTGTGTATATATTAGCATGTATATGCCAATGAACAGGTTAGGACAGAGAACAAGTTCAGGTGTTCATCTAAGATGTCCACCTGGTTTGAGAAGTGGTTATTCATTTGCTGGTACATATATTAGCTAGCTGGCCCATGAACTGCCAGCGCTTCTCAATTCTCTTGTTCCCATTCTCTAATCTCTCCATAGGAGCACTGAGGTTATGGAAGAGAAAATTATCACATCTAGCTTTCATGTGGATTGTGAGGATCTAGACTCTGGTTCTTATACTTGCACAGCCAAAACTTTGACCAATGAGTTGTCTTTTTAGCCAAAATGTACATCTTAATTCTATTTTACAGCTAAGTAACCAAAGCAAAGAAATAATAGAAGAGCTTCTTGTGCCCAAAAGAAAAGCAGATCTTAGGATTAGAAACAACTGTCTCCTCTGTAGGAACAGAACATGTTATTTTTAGGCTAAAATCCAATATTCAATGACATAGCAATTTCACAGAAGAACAGACTAGGAATATGAAAATTCAAATAATTCCATTGATGGCAATGTGAATCTTGATTTAGAAAAGACTCCCACAAGCAAAGACTAGCAATACAAAGAAATCAATAGTAGGCAGAGCTCAATTTTCACCTGTAAGATTGGTATCGGCTTCACCACATGGATACCCATGCAGTTACAATCCACAAATACCACGGCTAAACTACAAAGGCATGGCTGTAACAACTATTTCACGAATAGACACATTTGCTAATTTTCCCTGGGTTGTAGTATTTTGATGGTTCTTCTTCATTTCTTTCCCTTTGTTTTAGAAATCCAAGGTGGTTTATTGAGTAGAAAAGCCACTTGAAACGGACTGGCTGTGTTCATAATTGATGCACAATTAATGGAAAGTCTTTTGCCAGCAGTAAGGAATTTCATGGACTACTCATACACCCTAGTGGGAGAAAATGGTCAAAGCACTTGCTACCTTAAGAGGGAAATCAAACACATATACATAGAACACTTCAGCATTAACAGTGTTCGAATTCCCCGGTGTGCCCTAAAATTGTGTAAGCAAGCTGATATAATAAAATCTGACATAAAAAGCCACTTAAACCACACTAATTAGGTGGATAATAAAAATCAAGCAACTATTGAACTGCAAGGCAGTCACAACAGACAATTAAAGGTTAATTAGATGGGTAGAAGGCAAGTCCCTGCTGCCCGGGGATTTATGTAATCGTCAGATGTTTTAGACAGATTCATAAGGGAGCTTGACATATAGCTTAAAAATCCATGAGGGATTTATTTCTACTAAAAAGAGTTATTTAAATGAAAATACATAGAAATTGGCATGTGGGGTGGGGTAGAAAGGGAAGAACAATTGTAATATAACACTTCCAGTCACTGAAACATATATTTCTCTTTACTGTAACTTGGATTTATCATTTTAATGTAATTTTCATTAATGTTCATGTGTGTGAATGTGTATGTCATATATGTGTAGGTGCACTGAAATGTCAGGTACTCTGGAGCTATAGCTATGGGAAGTTAAGCTGCCTAACAGAAATGTGGGGAATTGAACTCCTCTCCTCTGGAAAAGCACCTCTTAACCTCTTAGCCATTTCTCTAGCCTCGCTACATAGTATTTTGAAAAACCAAGTGGTATTAGGTGAGGCTGTCTGATGAGGCATGAAAAAAATCTAATGGGGTAGAGAAGGCAAAAGTTTGGGAGCTGGATTTCGATCTCAAGTCTGTCCCTTTAAGTATGGGACAGCTAACAGCTCATTGAGGTCTATTTGGTCCTTTGTCTCTTCTTCTAAAAGATGGAATCCAATCTAGATTGTCTCACATTCTATGTCTCTGTTAAAGAAATGTCCATAACCTAACCATGTTATCTTCTTCAATAGTTTCACTGTTGTACAAGAATATGCTATTATGTCTCCAGGATGCTTTAAAAGTAGTCTACCATAAAACTGTATCAAAATTTATTCCACCACAAACTCAACTCCACCCCAACCCCTCAAAAAAAGCTAAGCATATAGCAGAAACAGACAGGTGTGACCTAGAGATGATTTTCTTAATCTTTATTATAATTTCACAATTAATATTAAAAGCTCTTGTGTGCACAAGTGTGTGATATATGCATACAGATGCATGAGATTGTGCATGCTTGAAGGGCAAATGTTGACTTTGAATTTCTCTCTCAATTATTCTCCACCTTCATTGTTAAGACACTGTCTCTCAATCAGGAGATCCCTGATTCAACCTGGCCAGCTGGCCAGAGAGTTCCAGTTGTTTTCCTGTGTCTGCCTCTTTAGCCCTTGAGTCACAAGCAGGCTCCAGTATGACCTGGTCTTTCTGCACATCCTGGATTTCCAAGGTTGGAACCTCATGCTTGTACAGCAAGTACTCCAGTGGCAGAATCTTCTTCACACACCAATACTGAGTTTCAATGATTAGTGATTTTGTTGTGAATGCCAAATATTAGCAGGCTTTCCTATTTCTTATAGTCACAGGACATCAATACGTATTTTATATGAATCTTCTTTAATACTGACATATAGCTAAAATGTACCCATTATTTTATAACAATGAATTGCCTAGAATGATTTGATTAAATTATCTCATAGATCGCCTCTTAGTTAGTACAATTCTAGGAATTAGCACTTTTTACTTCACATAAATAGAAAGAGCTGAAGCTCTGAACTTTGATGGGTGTCTCATAGCTGGTAAGGAATGGATTCCCAATCTAACTTGAAATGAAAGTTCCCATATCAACTACCTTGCTTTATGTAAGCATGTTTTCTGTGTTTGTTTTTTAGTTGTTAGTTTCCTAGTTTGGGAGAATTCACCTTTTTTCAAAGGGTATCATAGATAATTAGGTTTAAAACAGGCTCACATCTAAGTGAACATCAATCCCCTGACCAATGAGAGCCAAAAATATATTCAGAGTCACAGTAAAAAGAAAATAAATATCTGAAATACTGACATCTTTGCCAGAATTAATGAGAAGTCATAAAAATATCTAAATTCAAAGTTTTTAAGAATGAGCATTTTTCTCACTTTAGAGTAATTTGGCTTCAGGGCATAGAATCATGGAAGAGAGTAAGTAGTCCACTGCCCTTTGAAGTTTAGACTTTGAAATGTCGAAGAAGAGTGGAGGGCTTCAGATGCCCTCTTAGGAAGAGGCAGACCTGTGCAAAGGTGGGGAGGTGCTGGTGCAAGGAGCTGAGAGGCAGTTGATGGGATCTGCAAATGGAGAACTAGGATGCCCTGAAGAACTGCAGTATGTGACTGTGTATTCACATGGAGTTGGTGTAGATGCTGGATGACACAGAACCCCAGAGGAATGAAAAGAGTGAAGGGTTTTATACCAAGTTCGCATTTGCCCTGAACAATAAAGATGAATTCAAAATGGAAATGTGTGAATAGATGCAATTACAAGCCTAGGGAAGCATGAGGAAGAATGTGGAGTCTCAGTATGTGGCACATCTTATTCTTGGAAATAGAGGGCCAATAAATTGAAAAAGAAGCAGGAAAGCATGAGCTGTGTTTCACACTCCCCCAATATTTTATGTTATTTACTTACATGCTCAAACATAGTTTCAAAATCAAGACTCAAGGCTTCATTTCTATCCAGGCAGCCTATTCCCATATCATACCAACTTGAGTACCATTAACAATTTCGTATAAGGGTGATCAATACATTATGTCATTTACTCATTTATAAGCAGCCATCAGCAAATAATTGGAATTATTTGAAGTATATATTTTACAGCAATATTATGTTTTCTCATTATACAGTATAAAAAATCAGAATGTAAAATTTCTATAATATAATCTTTCTATATTAATATATATAAACAAGAGACTGGATGGAGCTGGTGAGGTAACTGGGACATAAGAATGGTTATTGCTCTTGCAGAGGACCTCAGTCCTTTGCCAACAACCACACTGGGTGACTCACAACTACCTGAAACTCAAGGTTCAGGGGAATCTCATGCCTTCTTCTAACCTTCACAGGTATCTGCACACATATGTTATCTATAAACTAATGCACATACACACTTGTACACATGGATAAAATAAATAAATATGATTTTTAAAGAGACTAAATAAAATCACATGTAAAGATTAGTGGAAAGTTTGTTTGAACTGTGAGATTATTGGTCATTTATTTTTTCCATCTGTGTGCTGCCAATATTTACTGTATTTATTTCCATATAATGAGAATAATTGTCACTGAAATGAGAAAATGTAAGATAAATAAAAGCAGGCCATGTTCCTTAACAGTTAAGCAGACCATGTTCTCAAACTAATTTTCTTTCCTGTCTGCAAGTGAAACCAAGTTATGATTCTGTTTTTATAGAAAACTGATACCAAAAAAATAATAATACTAAGTAGATAATTAAAATGTTTGCCTGCCTATCAAAGTGGGGACACTCCAATTCCCAAATCTGCCTGGTGACTGAACCTTGTCATACCTGTGGATTTTCTTTCAAAGTATTTAATAGAGGGTAAGAGACCATCCCTCCCTGTTAACTACAGAGTAGGCAGCATGTAGAGAGGCAGACTTCATAATTATGCCTTAGTCTGCCCTGGAACTGCAATTGTGTGCTTGGGAATTGTACTTGGGTACAATAGCTCAACATCAAATGTCAGAAAAGAGTTGTCACACCTAAAAGATACCCCTTGCTTGTGGGTAGTATAGTGGTGAGGTGGCCTGGATTAGGTAAGTGGGGTCCAGGAAAAACCCAGAGTTGCAGTGAGTTTCTGGCAGAGATAGCTAGAAATATAGAAAGGTGCATTCTATAAACCATGTCGATTTCTTGCTGCCAAAATCAGTGATGGAGCCAAGAGAAACTACAGTTTGTTGAGGATGGATGAGAGGACAGCTCTCCCCAGTCACTAGCCTTTTGTGTTGCATCTGGCTTTGTCTTGGGTCCTTTGGATATGGCCCTAATCCCAAGCACCACCATTGCTTACTGAACTGGTATTTAAAAGAACTACTGAAGATTCAAAGCATCTTTTCTGATTGCATAAAGAAGACTCCCTTCTCCCACCCTTTTTCTGAATACACTGATAACACATAACCTAGAAAGGCACTCACTGCCTTTTGCCTGCCCTTTTGGGTTCAATCCTTGCCTTCCTGATGTGATCTCATTGAAATATGGTCACAATACCCATAACTATAGAAGGTTCAATGCAACATCCTTCAACCAGGGACACAGGGATCTATAACTTTAATCAAAATGTTAAATCATGCTGATGCCCATCCAAGGTTTATAGACGGTTTGCTAACTGCCAGGGAGATGGCCCAGTGAGTTAACTGCTTGCTTTGCACATATGAGCATATGGATTTGGATGCCTAGAACTCTTTCAGACTTGGAAATAATTCAAAAGATATGAGACACCACCTGGCCACTGCCTGAAGGGGTCTCACATTGGGGATCGAGGTCATATGAAATAGTTGTTCTTGGCATCAGCTCAGAGTGTACATGTTTAATTCCTATTCAGAATATCACCATCTTACCTTTCTTATTATTGTGACAAAATATAATGAGAAAAGCATCTTAAGAGAGAAAGGGTTGATTCTGGCTCACAGTTTGAGCACGTACAGTCCATCATGGGAAGTCAGATCAACTCTTCTTTATGTGAAGGCAAAAATTTAAAACTAAACAAATAACTTTCAAACATTAATGAGTTCCAGGGAAGGCAAACTCTTAACTGAAGAAACTGAGGAGAAAAAAAATAGCTGGAGGACCATAAAAGGACTGCAGAAAGAAAAAGAATTTCTGCATGGTAACAATGGTAAGAAGCCATGTGAGGGCATGGGAGATTTTTACTAATTTTGCAAAACTGCCAAGCCCTTTCTAATTCCTAATCTTCACTCCTGTAAAAACGCAGACATAAAACAGAAACAAAGACAGCTGACCCTTCAAGTCTATCCTCCTGTTCCATTATTTAAAAGTTTATTAAGTATATAGATCATAGAACCTGAGTCTCAGATTTCCAGTGAGACCCAACTCAATATATTAAGGTACAACATTGAAGAAAGAGCTTTCTGAATATTAAATTTCCTTTATAGTGTTATGTCTCCATGAGACTAGCACTCCCAACTGATAGGTATCTCAAGAGCTGTGAAGTAGTAAAGAAACAGGAATAAGTTAAGCCTTCTTTTTAATACTATCTTTGGAACAGATAGCCCATCCAGCTAGTTGACAGTTGCTTTTCAAACAAAGGGGAAATGTGTTATAATAAGTCAGATTTAGAAGTGAATATCAAAACTGGTTCTTGAATAAATAATTGTCTCTCTGCCTTGTACTGAGCTCTACCTCCAACCTCACTACTTCTTGAGTATGCCTATTCCATCATACCGTGAGATCTATTCCCCTCTTCTACATGATGTGTTTTCTCTCTGTCTCTCTCTCTCTCTCTCTTTCTGTGTGTGTGTGCTGTGCAGATGTGTATGAGGAAACACCAAAATGCCAGATGTCCTGCTCTATATTTCTGCTCTATGTCCTTGATATAGGACCTCTTATTGGATCTGGTGCTAGGCTGGTTGCCAGCAAGCAGTAATCCTCCTGTCTCTGCTCCTCTCACCCTACACACAGTGCTAAATTTACAGGCACATGAGCAATCTTGCCCAGCTTTCTACACAGGTGCTAGGCATTCAAACTCAGCTCCTTATGTTTGTACAACAAACACCTTGAATCTCTGAGCCACCTCTCCAGCACCTTATCATGTACGTTTCCTTCTGGTAACCAAATAGGTACGACTTTTATACTAGTGTAAGCATGTTCTTACACAAATAATGTCAATATCTAGTCACTCTCAACTTCTTGCCCTGTCTATATCATCATGCTCTGTATTGATATGTACCAGAGCGTGAGCTCTGGCCAGAACTTCTTTGAAGACTACAAAAGCATGTAGGCTAAGATCACCTATCTGTACTAGTTCTTCCTATGGAATATTAACTTTATTTTAGTTAATGAAAGTGATTTTCTTTTAACAGGCAACAATTTGTGTTCTGTGTTCTGTTCTGGTTCTTTCACTTTCATGAACCTTGACTACTTAAGCAATTTCATGTCTCATAGAGATGCTTCTAAAAGAAAAACAAAACAAAAATTAAGAAAATACAAAGACATCTGTAAAAGTCAACATGGAATTGAAAGACAAATTTGATGTTTTTGGGTTTTGACACAGTACTGGGCAAAACCAGGTTAAATGTCTCCAAAGATTCTCTAGCATGGCATTCTTTAATCCTATGGTAAGTGTGAAGAACTGCTCTAGAGAGAGCAAACTTGGTTAGTGAGAGACTGCTGTCAGTAAGCATGTAAAACGCAGAAAGTAGGGGCACAGAACAAACCTGGATAGGTGGTCCATAGCCTCCAAATATCTGACCAAGGAGACAGACAAGAACAAAGCCCCACTTACATCCTACACTATAATTCTTGGTGCATGAATATATCTTTCTCTATAAATATGATTTCACATAGCTATAAATGTGTTAACGTATGTTAATGGAAACAATAGGCCTGAGTCAGTTGGAAGTAAAATAATGTGTTTGTAAATTTGGCTCAGAGCTGATTTTGAGGAAGTGATATCTGGACAATTTCCCATTGTTTACTGCTTTGGTCAGCTCCTTGTGCCTAAGCTAGTCATGCAAACTATATTGGTCATATATACACATGCTTTCCTTTGTGGCAATTGGATTGAGTGCATGCTAGGGGTCTAAGTGCCCATATCCCCCTTCAGAAAATCCAGGTGTGGAAAAACTAATGATCTTCCCAGGGAGGAAGCATTGTTCATGGGCTGTCACATGTGAGGGATTGAGGACACTGCCTACTATACTGGAGGATAATAGAAGCTGTGGCTCAGTGTCTCCCAGAAGGTGTGTCTCCCATGAGGTTCATCTCTTGTTAATTCTACTTTGGATCCCTTTTGTTGTAAGCCAAAGGCATAAACATGCATCCATGGAGTTTTTCTAGAAGATCCCTAAACCTGAAAGGGACCTCAGAGAGTCCTAACTGTCCTTCTAGCTCATGCTGAGGTCATTTTTTTTTTCCACTATCCTGTCTTCTACACATTCTTTGTATGTGGAGGTGGTGATTTTCCCAAAAAGCCATTTTTAAGGGCTAACTAAAGTTCTGATTGGAGGAGATGAGGGTTAAGAAAAAGGCATTAGCTTTCTGCCCTGCTCATGACTTTTCCTTCACAGAATCATTACTCACTTTCCACACGCCTGACTAGACAGAACACTCCCTGGGTCAGTATGAGCCATAGTGTTGAAAGTAAAGCTCAGCAATGGAAGACAGGACTGGTGCTCTCACAGCTTAATAATGTCCTGGGCACTGGTTCTGTGGTTAGCATTCATTTCTGAATGAATCATTGTGAGAGAGAACCCATAAAATATGTAGGTTAGGACCTGGGACATAGGGAGGCTATCTGGTATTACCAGTCTCTTATTCATTCCATGCTATAATTTTACCAAGCTTTCAGTCTTAATAGTTCCCCCCCCAAATTAAGGTATTTCTTTTGTGACTGGTATTAAAATTAAACAGGATATTCACAATGTAAATATCCTGTTTTGAGTTTAGCATGTAGTAAACTCAAAACAAATGGAACCCATTTTTATGATTATTATCCTCTGACTAAGCTAAGGACAGAAATACATCCAGCCCAGTGTCCTGTGCTTGCTCACTCCAGGACACCATAAAATGGGATAGAAACTGACAATGACAAGTGAGTATACGTTTTTCTGTTACATTTATTTTTTAATAATTTAGCAAGCTAATAATTAGGCATCTGCTTAAATATGCATGATATCGAAGCCAATAGCTTGAATTTTATCAACTCCAAGTTTCAATATGCTAAATCTAATAACAGTTTTGCAATGCTCTTGGAGTCTGCTTTGAACATAAAGCAAACAATAATAAAAAAAATTACAAAGCTCATTTGTCTTTGTGCTTACAATTTCAAAATGCATTCCAAGTACTTACTGAGTTAGGATCACCCACCTGTACACTATGAATTGATTGTAACTTTAGTTTAAAATCACACACAAGCATTCATCAGATACTAAGTAGAATTTGTCCCAGAACCTCTCCACTATATACTCAGACTAATAAATGTGAGCTAGTATGGTCTTCATGAAGAAGTGCAGAGAAGGAATAATTTGCATCCCAAGATGTGTTCCTTTTAGCTAGTTTTGAGGTCAACCATCAAATTCCATAATTTAATAAAAATATATACCAATACATACATATCAACAAATATTACAACCAGGAATATGATTGAGCCTTTTGTACTTCTAAACTTCTGGGAAAAATTTGATTTCTTGAAAACACTTAAAGTCTGTTAAGCTTAAATTATCATTTCTTTTGAAAATTAAGCTTCTCAGGCATTTCTTCACATAAACTACCACCAAAAGATACAGTATGCATTCTGTTACTAAAACATATTCAATTATTTATAGAGTTATTTTAGACCTCCTTATCAATAAATTCAATGCAAATAGCAGAAAAAAACAACTTTGAAATGAACATAGATGCTTCTTGTTCTACGGGTGTGTTATGATGCTATTGATTTTCTAGTCATCTCTTTTTAAAACCAGCTTCAAAATGATTTTTAAGTGTTCAGTCTCATTTATTAAAGCCTTGAAGGTTGATTGCCTTAATTTTTCTCCAATCAACAAGATAACCCTTAATTTTAAGGCCCAGATTAGTGGCATTCCCAACTATGAAGTCATGAAGGCATTTATTTACATTAGAATCAACACAAGTTCAAAACTTAATGCCCTCATCAATTTTCCAAATAAAACTGCAGCTGCTGTGTGGAACAGGTGAAATGAGGTCTGTATTTCTCAGATGTAACATAGCCAAGAGCTTAACCCGGGCTTCATGAAGTTTAAAAGCAATAAAGCCAAAGTTATTTCAGCCCTGCAGCTTACTTATTTAAAGAGATGGATGTTATTGGCTGCCTTTCAACACACTGCTTAGACTATCATTAAAACTCCAAATGGAATCTCTCAGTAGTACGTGTGGGAACCATGAAGTTATGAGACTCACCCTTTTCCCCAACCCCTTTATAAAAGTTAAATAAAATGTGATGCTGCATCTAAAAGGTAGACTCTTCAGAAGCCTATCACCATTCTCAGAATGTATGCATTACTTTTTTCATTGTTATGACAGGCAAAACAACAACAATAAAAACTAACAAAAGCAAATTGAGGAATAATGAGTTTGATTTCGTTCGCAATTTTAGAGTACAGTCCAGTACATGGGGGAAGGCTTGGAGTATGAGACAGCTGGTTATGTGACATCCACAGTCTGGAGAAAAAGAGCAAAGCATGCATCTTCTCATCCTTCTTTTCCCTTCACATTCAGTCCAGGATGCCAGCTCATGGGATACAGCCACCCACATTTACGGTGGGTCTTCTCAGCTCAAATAATCCAGTCTAGAAACTGAACCACAGGCAGTCCTACTGATGCTAAATTCCATAGAGTTGACAATCAATATGAACCTCCACAAGAAGTCTGAGAGATTAAGGAATATCAAGGGTTAGAAATACAAAATCTGACAGAAGCTCATTTGGGGACTCAGAAAGCAAGTATTGATTTTAGAGGAGTTGGTAGTACCTGTGCAACTATCAAATTAACAGCATGAAACAATGTCCTAATTGGTCTCCCGACTTCATGAACAAAATCCATGTCTTTGCCCACCCTTCACACTATCTCAGAATAACAAAAACATGGTAGCTTTAATACTGAATAGTTAAAATACGAGTGTTAAATATAAATCCTTGTGATTAAATACCCTGGAAAGTCTCCTAGCACGTTTCATGAACGAAGTTTTAGTGATTATAATCCATATCTGCCAGACAAGAACAAGCAGAAAGACACACGGGGAAGTGATAACTCTTTTTGTTGAGATGTCTTGATTACTATAATAATTATTATTACATTTACTTAGTTATGGTGGTTATATGGAGATCATCTGTGGGCTTTTCCTCTTTTTTCTTTTAGTCCCAGTAATAGAACTCAAGTGAACAGGCCTGGTGGAGAACATAATTACCTGGTGAGTCATCTCACTGGTACCTTGAAAGCCTGTTTCTGATACTGACTCTTATTGTTTTGTATTTAAATAAAATCCCTTTATTTTAGCAAATGCACAGTAAAAGATTCAAACATCTAACTTAAAGAGTCATTTTGTCAAGGCTTGCTGTTGCTTCCAACACTCTGCCTTTGAACACACATGTCCAAAACCTTATATTAAAGTAATATTTCCTTAGTTCATTTTTTTGTCCTTGTCATTCTTTGTTAACAAATCAGGCAGAATTTAACTCCAAATATTTTGGCATCATTTCTTTTATAATTGTGGCCAATCATAATGTTGTGTTACCCTGCATAATAGCTGATGCTTCCATTCTGTACCAACCTTGCATAGAAAGGTTATTATTGAGACATTAATCACTGGCTTAGATTAAATACTAATGCCAGGCACATCCAAATTTCTTGTGGATATTAAATGGCAAATCAAAATAATATTTATATTGTGATTCTCATCACTAAAAATTTCTCAGCTTTCTTTCACAATCAGGAAAAAATGGCTGATGAAAACAGCCCAGAGAAGAAACAGCGAGTTGAAGTCAAAGTAAAACTTGCAAACAACTGATTGAATGTGTTCAATAATGAAATATGTGAGTGAACAAATGGATTCTTAAATGATGAATGGATCTTCCTAAAAGAACTAAAAGCAAATTATAGAACTGAAAAATATAATATTTAAACTATAAAGGCATCTTTTAGGATTAACAAATAGAAAATACTGCAGAAAAATGGTCATTGGATTACTTCAAAATGGAGTGATAAAAATTATAGAATTAGTGCATAAAAGTAAAAGATTAAAAATGCAATAGCCCCCAGGTGACCTGTAAGTCACTGTGCAGTCTCACTGATGCATACCTAGTCTTAGAGGAAAGAGTATTGGTAAAGGTACAAGTATTTAAAAAGTGTAGGGATTTGAAAATTTTCCCAATTTGACAGAAAAATAAATAAATAAATAATGCCCTAGAGCAAGCTCAGCAAGTCCCAAAGAAAAAAACATACTTAACACTAAAAATAGCAAAGGGGGCTGGTAATGTATTTGGTTGGTTAATGTACTTGGCCTCACATGCAGAGAGAACTGGGTTTCATGCAAAAAAGCATATCAACTGGACATGAAGATATGCATAATATGGAGTAAAAAAGCCTGGTAATTTAGGGTTATCTTCCGCTAATTAAGAGCTTTAGGTCAGGGCCTGTGAGATGGATAATGTTGCTTGCTGTCAAACCTTATGACCCAATTTGATCCTTAGAACCTACATTGTAGAAGGAGAGAACTCCCATCAATTGTTCTATGCCCTCCATATGCACACCATACCATATATGCCTTTAACATGTTTTTATACAATAAATTAATAAATAAGTCCCAGACTCACTTGGGATGCATATGAACCCTGTTTCATGGATCAGTGGGATAAACATAGTAAAAATGGCAACCTTAGCTAAGGAATAGTGGTACACTCCTTTAATCTCAGCACTCTAAAAGCAAAGGCAGGCAAATCTCTGTGAGTTCAAGGCTAGTCTGGTCTACAGAGTGAGTTTCAGGACAGAGACAAAGCTACACAGGGAAACACTGTCTTGAAACCCTATTCAAAAAATGACAATCTTACCAAAAACAGTCCCTATCAAAATTCCAACATAATTTTTTACAGACCTCAAAAGAACAAAACTCAACTTCATATGGAAAACAAAAACTAAGGATAATTAAAATAATCCTGCATAATAAAAGAACTTCCAGAAGAATCACCATCTCTGATTTCAAGTCCTACTGTAGAACTATAGCACTAAAAGCAGCATGGTATTTACATAAAAACAGACACATGCATCAATGAAATTGAATTGAAGACCCTGACATAAATCCACACACATATAAACATCTGATTTTTGACAAAGAAGCCAAAATTATACAATGGAAAAAAGCATTTTCAACAAACTGTTCTGGCATAATTGGATGTTCACCACAGATTAATTCAATTACATCCATATCTATTACCCTGCAGAAAACTCAAGTGCAAGTAGATCAAAGACCTCAACATAAATATAGTTACATTGAACCTGATAGAAGATAAAGTGAGAAGTAGCCTTGAACCATTGGATGGTATAGGTATAATGGTATACTTACTGAATATAATCACAGTAGTATAGTCACTGAGATCAACAATTAATTAATGAGACCTCCTCAAACTGATAAGCTTCTATAAGGCAAAGGACACCTTCAATAAGACAAAACAGCAGCCCAGTAAAAGGGAAAAGATCTTCACTAATCCCACATGTGACCAAGAGCTGATTTCCAAAATATATAAAGAACTCAAGGAATTAAACTTCAAAATATCAAATAATCCAATTTTTTATAAAAGAGTACAGATTTAAATAGAGAATTTTCAACAGAAGAATCTAAACTTCAGAGATACATTTAAAAAATTATTTAACATCCTAGCCACCAGGGAAATGCAAATCAAAATGATTCTGAGCATCCATCTTACACCTATCAGAATGGCTTACATCAAAAATGCTAATGACAGCTTATGTTGGAAAGGATGTGAAGCAAGAGAAACACTCCTCCTCTGATGCTGGAAGTGCAAATTTGTACATTCACTTCAGAAATCAATATGGCATTTTCTCAGAAAATTGGGAATCAATCCACCTCAAGACTCAGTTATACAAATCTTGGGCATATACTCAAGGATGCTTAATCATATCACAAGGACACTTGTTCAACTATGTTCATAACGGCGTTATTTATAACATACAGAACCTAGAAACAACTAAGATGTCCCTCCAAACAAAAAATGGATAAAGTAAATGTGATATATTTACGCAATGTAGTATTACTCAGCAGGGGGGGGGCAATGACATCA
This sequence comes from Sigmodon hispidus, assembly GCA_004025045.1. Taxonomy (NCBI): domain Eukaryota; kingdom Metazoa; phylum Chordata; class Mammalia; order Rodentia; family Cricetidae; genus Sigmodon; species Sigmodon hispidus. Next base: position 118,908 of record PVIH01001779.1, read on the forward strand.
TAAAATGTGAATGCAAATGGATTGAACTAGAAAAAAAAATCATCCCGAGTATGTAATCCAGACCCAGAAAGACAATCATGGTATGTACTCATTCATAAGAGGATATTAGATGTAAAGTAAAAGATAACCAGTCTACAATCCACAGCCTCAGAGAAACTAGGTAACAAAGAGGACCTTAAGATAGATGCAGAAATTCCCCTAGGAGGGGTAAATAGATGAGATCTCCTGAGTGAACTGGGGGTGGGGGAGGAGGACAGGGAGAATAGGGACATGAGGGATCCAGTTGGTAGAGTTCTGGCAGGATGAAGAGGAAGAATAATGAAAGAGATATATTAATAGAGGGGTCCATTTTGGGATTAGAGAGATACCTGGTGCCAGTGAAACTCCCAACTGTCTACATCATGACCCTAGCTAAGACTCCTAGCAATAGTAGAGTGGGTGCCTGAACTGGCCTTGCCCTGTAATATCAGTGCCTACCCAAATTGTCATCATTTAGTAAGTGATAGAAGCAGATGTAGAGATCCACAGCCAAGCACCAGGACAAGCTTTGAGAGTCTAGCTAAGAGAGGGAGGAGAAATTGATAGAGTAAGGGGGGATTAAAATCGTAATGGAGGGGGACCCACAGAGACAGCTGACCTGAGCTAATGGAAGCTCATAGACTCTGGACCAACAGCTAGGGAGCCTGCAAGGCTCTGGCCCAGGCCCTCTGCATGTAGGTGACATTTCCAAAGCTTGATCTGTTTGTGCGGCTCCTAGAAATAAGATGAAGACCTGTCCCTGGTATATAAGCTAGCTTTTTAAAACCTATTTCCCTTGATGAGAAAGCTGGCCCAGCCTTGATGCAGGGGGAGAAGCTTGGTCCTGTCTCAACTTGTTGTGCCAGGCATTGTTGACTCTCAAGAGAGGCCTGCCAAGGAGAGGTGAATGGGGGAGTGGTAGACTGGAGGTGAGTGGAGGGAACAGGAAGAGAACACAGAGCAGAAAGTGTGGTTGGTATGTAAAAATAAATGAAAAAAAAAAACTGAAAAAGAACCCTGTCTCAAAACAAACAACTAAGCAAACAAAAACAAAAATATCTTTCATAATCAGACTCCAGAAAGACTCCAGATAAATGATTTTAAAAACTTCCAAAAATAAAATAGAAAAAAGAATGTCTTAAATCTATATGAATGAACTGGACTTTAACATAAAAACTAGACTTTAAGCTTTAAAAAAATAAAACTTATGAGAGAAATAATCTTATTTGGATAGAAAAACCATAAATTTAGAAATAAAAATTGCTCATCAATAATAAAGATATTTAAATCCTACTATAAGAAAGAAATTATCAGTGAAAAACAAACTTGTAGATAACTAATAAAATTACTCTGAAAGAAGCCAGAATCAAAAGAGAATATGGTCAATGACTCCAAAATTCTAGAGTAGTAGAAATCTATCAAGGATTGCACATATCATATAAGGACATATGATATATACATATGGAGAGATGACCCAGTAGACAGGCAAGAGTGCTTGTTGTGTGCTGTGTAAACATAAGAACTTGAGTTCAAATCTTCAGAACCAATGTATAAAACTGCATATGACTACATATGTGCCTGTGACCCCCATGCTCTTGGGGACTGGGGTAAGCAAAGACAAGAGGGTCACTGGGGTTTGTGGGCTGCCAGCCTAGCTTCAGTTTCAGTACTATTGGGACGAGATAGGAGGTTGAGATACAATTCCTCAGAAGCTTGTAACTAAGAGGGCCTAGTTTACACATAGGCAAATAACAAAGAGACCCTGGAGACCCTGTCTTAATTAAGTTCCAAGACTTCAGAGTTGATGACATACCATGACACACCAGGACCCACATTTCCACACAAAGGAACACACACACACACACACACACACACACACACACACACACACACACACAAACTAAAAACCATCTTGAAAAGTTATAATGAGGCCCAGCTCCTACCTGACATCTCCTCTGCATTTAACTCTACTGACTTTTTCTGTTGCAAAATGTCAACAAAAGGGCTCCCTATTCTCCCTATCCACTCCTCCAATTCATTCTGGCTTTTTTTTTTATTTTTATCTGAGCTTATCCAAGATAGAACAGTCAGCAATCCTCAAAATGCAGTTCCAGATGATATGTTCCATCGACTTCCCACGCCTCCTCTTTAGATCCTACACTCTGCTTCATTCTTATATTTGTTCTTTAAGCACAAGCCTTAGAACCAGTTCCTACCTTTACCTTCTCATCTCTACTCTTCTTCCAAGCCTAGAAAAATAGGGTTTATGGCTCTTCTGAAACTGTAAGCTAATCACTTTTCTCTTCACAAGTCTTTATCTCAAACTGCCCTCAACTTAGGGTAAAATGTATGGCATGGTCATGTCTGTACAGTGAAAGCATGCTGACTTATTATTACCATCTATGTTCTTAAGGAAATCTAAGTGTTTTTCTTTCTATGGATCTCTCAGTCAGCTCACACGCAGCTGTGATCATTTCTGGTTGTTTCAGTGGATTGGTTGGTTCTCTAATCTGGTGAAAATTGAGACTAAAGGAAACCTAAATTTTCACTTTCAAAGAGTCAGTAAACTTCTATTTCCAAAAGGAAAAGATTGCTAAAATGTCACCATAAACTTACACAGAGGTGAGAGGTCTGGTCTAGCTACTCTACACTGTTATTGGAGTAAGGGTAATTGAATATAAAATAGTGTATAAAAACATGTATAATTCTCGGAAACCACCCCAAAAAGTAGCAGCAAGCAATCAGTTCATAAACTTTATGAAATGGTTCACAGATAGGAGAGAAGTTAAAAAAATTAAAAAAAAAAAGAAAGAGAGAAAGGAGGGAGGCATAGACAAGGGCTGTACAGTTTTTTTATTCTAGTGATACTGTTTGAAAGTATGTTCTCAAGTTTGTTAAATCAGGTACCTTGAGTGTTTTTTCTTGAAAGACTAGTAGTAGACTTTCTCTAGATAGAAAAAAGTAGAGTAACTTAATCCACAATGAACAGTTCTGAATTGATTTTTCTACTGATAATGACTCTTGGCAAGTTCTTCTGGGCCTACAAATCACTAGCTCAATCTGCTTTTGTTTACCAAATATAGATGGAATTTAGGATAATGACCCACATTTGTGTTAAGACCATACAGGTCATCTGTAACTGGAGGTGTCATAAAAAACTATTATTTGGGGCCTATGTTTTTCTTCTACATACAATTGATTTTTCCATGATTCATTTGCGGCACATAGCTACTTCCCAGGAAGTTCTCTGCTGTTACTCTCTGAAAGGCCACAATACAGATAAGCTATCTTTATTTTTATTCTCCTTCACTTTGGGTCTTTGGGTTGACAGGCCACTTTTATGTTGATAAAAATATAAATAAAAGCCAAATTACTGCTCACTAATTGTGGTGGTAAAATGAGAATGACCCCCATATATTAGCACACTTGATTCCCCATTTGGAAACTGGGGGAACTTTGGAGTCTTTTTGGGAGATTAGAAGGTGTGGCCTTGTTGGAGAAGGTATGTTATTATCGGGTAAGGTATGAGGTTTTGAAAGGCCATGGCATTCCCAATTTATTCTCTCTGTGTCTTGCTTGTGCATCTAGACATGAGTTGTCAGATTCTGCCCCAATGCCATGCTTCTATGCTTCCTTTCATAATGGTCATGAGCTCTATCCCTCTGAAATGGTATGGTCATGGTGTCTTATTATAACAATAGAATAGAAATGAAGATAGAAATCTAATATAAGAATGTTGATCAGAACAGAGGGCAGTTGGAGCATCAATTCTTTTCTTGAAGTTTAAGGTTTTACATAATTTTCTATTCTAGGATCAGAGCTTCATAATATCCTCTCTTTAAACATTGCTTTATGAGATAGTGCCTCACATAACCCAAACTGGCATTGAACTCACTATGCAACAGAGGCTGGCCTTGAACTCCTGATCCTCCAGCTTTCACTTGAATGCTAGCATCATAGGCAAGTATAACCATGTTCAAACAGAACACAGCGCTTCATTCTTACTAGGACAGCATTCAGTGAACTGATAAATACTTCCCATCCCTTCTGTACAATTACTGAACCATTCTGGTTATGCCCCAAAGCATGAGTCTTCACAAAGCATCTTGGATAAGTTCTCTGATAACTGACAGCACAGACCTTAGGGCCCTGAATGAAATGAAGTGGCAGGGGTGAGCACTGCATGGAGAAACTTTCATTAGTCTTTTTATTCCCACTATATTAAATAAGCTCCTTATTATTCTCCATAGTGTTTGTTATGTACACAGACTGTTTGCTGCTTATGCAACCAGTAGTATGTATAGGGGAAATTTTTCTGAAGATTTGTCTGAAGATAACATAAGGAATGAAACTTAATATAAGAGAGAGAAGGGAAGGGATCATAATTTATACTTCCACCATAAGCAGATGTATTAGTTACAAAAACCCAGAGACATTTTTGGGAAAGTAAGCATGGAGAAAAATGAAAAGAAGGAATGTTCTAGAGAGAGACAGCATGTCAGAGGGTGAGCAAATAGGGCAGACAACTGGACAAATCAATCAAGAAAGAAGAGAAGAAAAGAAAGGTAGAGAATAGGAAGGGTCAGATGCACTAACGCAAAACACAGAGAAAGCGCGTGGCGGCCATCTCCACATAGTTCCTAGGATGGTGAAAAAATGGGAGAAAGCTACCAAGCATTTTGTAAATGGATGGCATCTAATATGAGCTGCTTCTTGGGGCCGGGGCTATGTTTTGATTGTTAAGAGCAAAGACTGCTCTTGTAGAGGATTTAAGTTTGGTTTCCAACACCTACATTGTGTAGTTCACAGCTGTCTGTAACTCCAGCTTAAGGGGGGCCCATGAACTTCCTGGCCTTTCTGAACGCATTTGTACTCTATATTCACACACTCCACACCTCTACACATACATATAATTCAAAAAATATAAAAAATCCACTTCTTTGTAAGACACTGAAACTTTCCCCTAAACTTCATAAAGGATACTTCTTAAGGCTTCTGTAGTCTGATTCATGGCTCCTATCTCTCGCCTCTCTTTCTGTGACTCTTTTGTCTCTCCCTATGCCTGTGCTCAGATGAACCTAGAGATGGATCAGCTATTGTTGAAATACCTTGTCCTCCTTTTTGTATTGTCTACATCTACATCAAAGAGATGATGAACAAAGTGAAGTGAAACTGATGCTCTGGATCAATTCTGCCACATGAAGGCAAATAAATAGTTAATATAAGAAGAAAGTACCACAATGCTCCTTCTGGGCTTCCTGCTCTTGATGGACAGCCTCCCTTCCATCTCTTCTGCAGAAAACCTTTATCCAGCACCTAAAGTAAATCACTTTGTTTCCTAGGCTACCACAAAAGATCATGGATGGAGGATGGGGAGGTGGTTCAACCAGTAAACTGCTTGCTCTGCAGCATATGGACCTGACTTAGATCTCCAGAACCCATGTGAAGTTTTTGGCATGGTAGTATTCACTTGCCAGCCCCAGGAAGAGAGAGGTTGAGACGAGGATCCCAGGGGTTCACTGTCCATATATCTACTCAAATTGGAAAATTCAAGTTGAGTAAAGACCCTGTCACCGCAAAAAGATCAGGAACAATAAAAAAAAGACACACGTGTTGATCTCTGACATTCAAATGTGGACATGCAACACTCATTCTGCCTGACATTGAGTGAGAATTCTGCATTTATATAAACAATATCCTGTAATATACATACATATATATATATATATACACCACATATATATATACATATATAACAACCCATTGACGCACACACACACAAACACGCACACACACACACACACACACACACACACACACACACACATTTTGTTCATTCCAAATGAATGATCTCTGGAAACTAAGTCTTGAAAAGAGAGCACCAGGTCCCACAAGATTTCCTCTGACCTCCTTATATTCATAATGATATGTATGTGCCGCACCCCTTCAACATCAATAAATGCATATAATTTTTATTTTAGGAAAGACATCATTTTTTAAAACAATTTCAAATGGCAATGGGTACGTTGAGCACTGGAAGTTAGAGGCAGAAAAGGGTGAGAGAGGAGGTGTGGCTGGAGCAATTTCTGTAGACTGCTGAAGAGGATGTGGCAGCAGCCTTGGGCACCACTCACAGAACCCATTTCAAGGGATTTGGGAACACCTTGTACATTTTACAATTTTTGTGGGGTGTTTTTTACATTTTTTATTTACATGTGTGTGTGTATGTTCATGTAAGGGTAGATGCTCATGGACATCAGAACAGAGTGTCAATCCCCTGGAGCTAGTGTTACAGGAGATCATGAGACATTTAACAGAGAAGTTGGGAAACAAACCTTAGTCCCCTGTAAGAACAGCAGGTGCTCCTAACTGCTGAGCCACCTCTTCAGCTCCCTGCCCCAGCATTGCACATCACAGCTCCATCATTACAGTTCCACACACAACTGTATGTGCAGAGGAGCACTTAGCACCAGGCGAGAGGAACCCAGGTACAGCCTTCAGTTCTTTCCCAGTGACCTCAAAGCCAAGCAGTTACGTGTTGCTGTCTGTCTTCCTTGTATTAAAATTAGTTAAGGTCTGTGTTAGCCTCCTACTGTTCTAATATTGTAGGCTTCTTATTAAAACTTTTAAAAATTTTTCTATTCTTGGTATTTTTGTCCTTTTATGGTCCTTCTAAATTTACTTGATTTTATGTTGAGCCACCTCAAATGGCTGAGAGAATAGAGTGGGAGAATAAATGTTTAACTGCTGATAAAATTTTTATTACAGCAAGCAACATGCAAGCTAGAAAGGTTTTCTTTTTTATTATCTGGAAGAAACTATGATCCACTATCTTATATAAAACAAAAAATAAAATTTTAAATAAGCCGGTCATAAAAGACCAATACCATGTAATCTATAATATTCTGAATAAAGGTTCCAGAGACTAACGTACCATAGTGTTAGCATTTGTACACAGGAAGAAAGTAATTTCTAAAAATTTTAAAAGAAAAGTAGTATATGGGTGGGTGTATTTGGACGTATCCAGTTAACCTGTTGTCTTAAAGATGTAGTTATTTTTAATGGTGTGTGTGTGTGTGTGTGTGTGTGTGTGTGTGTATGTGTAAGAGAGAGTGTGTGTTTGTGTGTGTGTTTGTGTGTGAGAAAAAGAATGTGTGTATTTGTATGTCCGTGCATGTGTGTGTGTGTGTGTGTGTCTGTGTCTGTGTCTGTGTCTGTGTGTGTGTGTGTGTTTGTGTAGATTACTGTAGGGTCCAGAATTGAAAATCAGAAGTAGATTTTCAAGGAATTGTGAGTTCCCCATATGGTACTGGGATCTTAACTGGGGTACTCCATAACCAAAATCTTTATTTTACTTGTAATAAGTTGCTTTATTTTTTTTATTTAATCAAATTATTTGATTTTTTTTCAGAAGAAATGGGTATGCAACAGTTTTGTGTTGTATTCTTTGATGGAATATTATGATTCTATATTTTGCTCACTTCCTGTCTTTCATTGACAGTTTTGTGTTCAGCTGGTTCCATAATGGTGGCAACCATATTCCTATGCATGCTGAGTTAGTAAACATATGCACTCAGTTACTTTAATGAGTAGCATAGTGCTGGAAGCATCACTGGTAAAGTGATCAGAGGTAAAGATTCTTTGACACACAATCATGAGGCCTATACTTCTGATCACAGTGCCCACATAACAATCTAGGTGTCCTGCATGCCTGTACCACCAACTCCAAAGGAGGTAAATACAAGAGGATCCCTGAAGACTTCCTGGCTTTCAGCCTAACAGACACAAATAAATGTGTGCCTTCCTTCATTCCAGACAAAGGAAGAGACCCTGCCTCAAAGGAGTAGGTGGCAAGTGATAGAAAACATCATCCAATTTTCTTGCCTATCTTCTGAGTGCACAACTGTGTATTTATTCATGCATACGCAATCAATAATAAACAAAAATAGTCGTTTTAAATAAATTTGGATTCTGGTTTTCTTAGTGTCAATCTAAATGAATTCAAGTGATGATGCAACTTTGTCAAATGCCAATAGTGCATGGCCCTATAAACTGATGGCAAGATAATATTCAAATAGCAAGTATCTTGTGTATAGACAGAGTATAAACATCCTCCTTGAACTATAATTGAGAAAGTTTTCTCAAAGCAGAATCCATCATATTATTTTTTGTCACAAGAGGTCTTGAATCCTTCCTCTCTGATATCTGTGTCAGAGAAAGAGAAGCGTGTTGAAAGAGAAGATGCAGACAGAAGAGGAAAGAGAATGGGCCATGTGGAAGCCTTTACTTTATAAGGGCGTAGGTTGGCACAGGTATACACAGCCACACCAGATCATACAAATGGATGAAAGGGGCATGCCCTCTGCATGTGGTATGCTATGGTGGTGCCAATTTTGAAACAGTGCATTTACCAGGTAGCTAGCATGGGATAGAAATCCTAACACTGAGTACCTGATTTCAATCCCTGTGACATACATCATAGAAAAAAAGAATAAACCCCTGCGCTCTCACAAGCATGCTATGGCACAAACAGAGAAAAATATAGAAGATAGATAGATAGATAGATAGATAGATGGATGGATAAAGCAAACAAACAAACAAGCAAGAGTCCTGAAATTTTAATTACCAAAATCATTGAATATAACTATAAGTCTTAAAGTTATAGGTATAGTGATTGTTTCAGTATACTTGTAGTCGCAGCTTATAAAGTCAATATTCATTAGTAATATACTAGATGGAATATTTCTGTGTGTATATGTGTATGTGTGCAGCATGTGTCTTTGTGTATTATCTATAAGTTGTCATGTGTGCAATACACAGGTATGTGTGAATGTGTGTGTGCACATAATATGTGTGTACATGTATAAACCAGAGTATATTCCTGATGATATCAGCCATCTTGTTTTCAAAATGGGGTCCAGAACAGACAGAGATAAACTTTGGCTCTCAGGGTCTGCCCAGCTGTTGCTAAAGGAACTTAAACATCCACCTCACCTCCAACTGCTCAAACAGAGAAGGATTGAAGACTTGAAACTCAGTCCCCTGCCCAGAGCAGAGTTAGAGATTGATCAGACCTTTTGTTCAGAGGTAACAGGAGACACACAAGCCTGCTTGCCACAACTTACCAGGAGCCACCTAATCATGAACCACTGAAGCCATGGCAGACGCCAGTGCAAATATATATATAATAATATAAAGAACAACAAGGTAACTCCAGAAGAAAGTGGCAGTCCTACAACTATAAGACCTGAACTGAACAATGAAGAGGAAACAGAAGGAAGCAACACCAAAAATTCCTTTATGATGATCATTGAAACTCTCAAAGAAGATATGAAAAATTGCCTTAAAGAAATAGAAGAAAATACAAACAAAAAAATTGGAAGAGATGACAAATCTATGAAAGAAAACCAAGAAAAAGTAAACCAAAAAATGAAAGAAACATGCCAGGAACTAAAAATTGAAATAGAAGCAATAAAAAAGGCACAAAATTAGGCAAAGATGGAAATAGAAAACCTGAAGAAAAAAGCTGGAACCACAGATACAAGCATAAACAAACAGAGTTCAAGAGATGGAAAATAGAATCTCTGAAGTGGAAGACTCAGTAGCTCAAATAGATATATCAGTCAAAGAAAATAGTAAAACTAAAAAAGCCATATCTCAAAATGTTCAGGAAATCTGGGATACCATGCAAAGACCTGACTTGAGAATAATAGGAAAAGAAGAAGGAGAAGAATACCAGCTAAAAGGCACAGATAATGTTTTCAATAAAATCATAGAAAAAAAACTTCCCTAACCTGAAGAAGGAAATGCCTAAAAAGATACAAGAAGCTTACAGAACACCAAATAAATATGCCCCCCAAAAAGTCAGCACGCCACATTATAATCAAACCACAAAATATATAGAGCAAAGAAAAAATTTTAAGAGCTGCAAAAAAAGGGCCAACTTACATATAAAGGGCAGACCCATCAGAATAACACCTGACTATTCAATGGAAATGATGAAGGCTAGAAGGGCTTGGTCAGAAGTTATACAGATGCTAAAAGAGCATGGCTGCCGAACTAGAATACTATGCCCTGCAAAATTATCAATCATCATAGATGGAGTAAACAAGTAATTTCATGACAAAGTCAGACTGAAACAATATCTATCTACCAATCCAGCGCTACAGAGAGTATTAGAGGGAAAACTCCAACCTAAGGACCCCAGATACACGCATGAAACCACAAACAATAATTCCACAGAAGAATATTCCAGAGAAAGGAAATACAAACAAGTTACCACCAAAAAAGGCAAGAAATATCAATCAGTGGTCTCTATAATCCCTTAATATCAATGGGCTCAACTCTCCTATAAAACGTCACAAACTAACAAGATGGATACAACAACAGAAGCCATCCTTCTGTTGCCTACAAGAAACACACCTCAACCGCAAAGACAGACACAGGCTTAGAATAAAGGGTTGGGAAAACATTTTCCAGTCAAATGACCCTAAGAAACAAGCGGGGGTTGCAATCGTAATATCTAACAAAGCTGACTTTAAGCTAAAAGTAATTAAAAGGGACCAAGATGGTCATTACTTATTCATCACAGAAAAAAATTGGTCAAGAGTAGATTTCAATCCTGAATATTTATGCCCCTAATATAAGGGCGCCTATCTATGTAAAAGAAACACTGCTAAAGCTCAAATCCCACATCAATTCTTACACCCTAATAGTCAGAGACTTCAATACCCCACTTTCAACCCTGAATAGATCAACCAGACAGAAACTCAACAGAGAAATAAGGAGTCTAACAGAGGTTATGATGCAAATGGATTTAATAGATATCTACAGAAGCTTCCACCCAAATTCAAAGGAATATACATATTTCTCAGCTCCTCATGGAAATTTCTCCAAAATTGACCACATAATTGGTCATAAAGCAAATATCAACAGATACAAAAAAAATGAAAATAATCCCTTGTAACATATCAGACCACCAGGGCCTAAAGTTAGAGTTGAACAACATCAAAAATCAAAGAAAGCCTACCAACTCATGGAAACTCAATATCACTCAGCTGAACCATCTCTCGGTCAAGGAAGAAATTAAGAAAGAAATCAAAGTCTTCCTAGATTTTAATGAAAATGAGTCCACAACATATCCAAACTTGTGGGACACAATGAAAGCAGTCTTAAGAGGAAAATTCATAGTGCTAGATGCCTACATGAAAACCTAGAGAAATCTCACACTAGAGACCTTACAACTCAGCTGAAAGCCTTAGAACAATTATAAGTGAACTCACCTAGAAGGAGTAGATGGCAGGAAATAATCAAACTTAGAGCTGAAATCAATACAATTGAAACAAAAAGAATCATACAAAAAATCAATGAATCTAAGATTCGGTTCTTTGAGAAAGTCAACAAGATAGAGAAGCCCTTAGCCAAACTAATCAAAATACAGAGAGAGAGTGTGTGTTCAAATCAACAAAATCAGAAATGAAAAGGGGGACATAGCAATGGACCCCCAGGAAATCCAGATCATACTTTGAAAATCTGTATTCCACAAAAATGGAAACCTAGAAGAAATGGACAGGTTTCTGGAGAGGTACCATCTATCAAAATTGAATGAAGATCAGATTATTTACCTAAACAGGCCTATAACCCTTAAGGAAATTGAAGCTGTCATTAAAAGCCTCCCCAAATATAAAAGCCCTGGTCCAGATAGTTTCAGTGCCAAATTCTACCAGACATTCAAAGAAGAATTACTACCGTTACTCCTCAAATTATTTCACACAGTAGAAACTGAAGGAATATTGCCAAATTCCTTTTATGAGACCACAATTACCCTAGTACTCAAGCCACTAAAAGACACAACAAAGAAGGAGAATTACAGACCAATTTCTGTCATGAATATTGATGCGAAAATTCTCAACAAAATTTTAGCAAACCGTATACAACAATGTATAAAAAACATCATCCACCACGACCAAGTAGGCTTCATTCCAGAAATGCAGGGCTGGTTTAACATACGAAAAATCATAAACGTTATCTGTCATATAAACAAAATAAAGGAACAAAAGCACATGATCATATCCTTAGATGGTGAAAAAGTCTTTGACAAAATGCAATACTCCTTTATGATTAAAGTCCTGGAGAGATCAGGAAGACAGGGAAATGCCTAAATATAATAAAGGCAATTTACAAGAAGCCGACAGCCTGTATCAAACTTAATGGAGAAAACCTCAAAGTAATCTCACTAAAATCAGGAACTAGACAAGGATGTCCTCTCTCCCCTTATCTATTCAATATAGTTCTCGAAGTTTTAGCTAAAGCAATATGTAGGACGCAGTTAGCCCTTGCACAACTTGCTGGAACATTACATCATTTTCCCCAGCTATTGCACCTCCGCCGCTTATGCTAAATAGGTGCTGAGTAGTGACCTATCCGATATGATCCCTGACTATGCTAATTTGGCACTCCTTACCACCTATCACCAGCTATATGCTAATGAGGCATTACTTTGGACCTATCACCAGCTCTATGCTAATGAGGCATTACTTTGGGCGCCAATCATATGGCTACACACGTCTCAGTTTCCCTATATAAGCAGGCTGCATTTCAGGCACAGGGTCTTCTTCCACCATTCTACCTCAACTGATCTGTACTCCAATAAAGTGTGATCTGAGAAGAATCGTGCATGTGGTGACTTGTCATTCTGCAGACCAGAAAGTGGTTTGCCACAGCAATAAAGGAACGAAAAGAGATTAAGGGGATATAAATTGGAAAAGAAGAAGTGAAACTATCTCTATTTACAGATGATATGATTGTATACAAAAGTGACCCACAAAATTCTTCCAAGGAACTGCTACAGCTGATCAAACCCTTCAGCAATGTAACAGGATACAAGATTAACTCAAAGAAAGCAGTAGCCCTTCTATATACTAAAGATAGAAGAGCTGAAAAAGAAATAAGAGAAACATTACCCTTCATAATAGATGCAAATAGTATTAAATACCTTGGAGTAACTATAACTAAAGAAGTAGCAGACCTATTTGACAAAAATTTTAAATAACTGAAGAAAGAAATTGAAGAGGATATCAGAAAATGGAAAGCTCTCCCATGTTCCTGGATTGGTAGGATCAACATAGTAAAAATGGCAATTCTACCAAAAGCAATCTACAGATTCAATGCACTGCCCATCAAAATCCCAACACAATATTTCTTGGACCTTGAAAGAACAATACTCAATTTCATTTGGAATAACAGGAAAGCCAGGATTGCCAAAACAATTTTACTCAACAAAGAACCTCAGGAGGTATCACCATCCCTGACTTCAAGTTATACTATAGAGCTACAGTAATAAAAACAGCCTGGTACTGGCATAAAAACAGACTTGTGGATCAATGGAATAGAATTGAGGATCCAGACATTAAACCAAAAACCTATGAACACCTGATCTTTGACAAAGAGGCCCAAAATATTCAATGGAAAAAAGATAGTATATTTAACAAATGGTGTTGGCATAGCTGGATGGAAGTGTGTAGAAAAATGCAACTAGATCCGAGCCTGTCACCCTGCACAAAACTCAAATCCAAGTGGATCAAAGACCTCAACATAAACCCAGCCTCTTTAAACTTGAAAGAATAGAAAGTGGGAAGTACACTTCTACAAATTGGCACAGGCCACCACTTCCTAAATATAACACCAGCGGCACAGACACTAAGACCAACAATCAATAAGTGGGATCTCCTGCAGCTAAGAAGATTCTGTAAAGCCAAGGACACTGTCAACAGGACAAAATGACAGCCTACAGAATGGGAAAAGTTTTTCACCAACCCTACAAGTGATAGAGGACTGATCTCTAAGATATATAAAGAACTCAAGAATCTAGAGCCCAAAACCTTGAATAACCCAATCAAAAAATGGGGGTCAGATCTAAAAAGGGAATTCTCAGCAGAAGAATTACGAATGGCTGAAAGGCACCTGAAAAAGTGCTCTTCATCTTTAGCCATCAGAGAAATGTAAATCAAAATAACTTCGAGATACCACCTGACACCTGTTAGATTGGCTAAGATAAAAGACACACAGGACAGCCTATAAGCAAGGGGAATACTCTTCCATTGTTGGTGGGAGTGTACGCTTGTTCAGCCACTTTGGAATGCAGTATGGTGGTTTCTCAGAAAACTGAGAATCAGTCTCCCCAAGGACCCAGCAATACCACTTCTGGGTATATACCCTAATGATGCACAGTCACACTCCAAAGGCATTAGCTCAACTATGTTCATAGCAGCGTTTTTTGTAATAGCAAGAACCTGAAAACAACCTAGATGTCCCTCACCTGAAGAATGGATTAACAAACTGTGGTACATCTACACAATGGAGTACTAATCAGCAGTAAGAAAAAATGATATCCTAAAATTCGCAGGCAAATGGATGGATTGGAGAATGTCCTCCTGAGCCAGGTATCACAAACTCAGAAAGATAAGCAGGGGATGTACTCACTCATTAGTGGACTCTAAACAAACAAACCAACAAACAAGAAAAAAAAAGCAGAGCATATCCAAGCTGCAAACCACAACCACTGAACAGCTTAGGATCAGAATCACTCTCGAGTGACTCCTTGGATCCCACTCCCCCGAGAGAAACACCTGACTCAGTCTTGAGGTTGGAGGGAGAAAACTGAATATGCCAGGAGTGGAGACTGAACTAAGCAATATTGAGACAGTGGGACCATGGGACTTCCTGCTGCCTGCCCAGGGAAGGGATGGGGAGTTGTGGAGAAGAAAGAATGACCTGATGTGGTGGGAGGGGGAAAAGACCTTGAATAAGAATATACAAGGATAGAAAGTGTGACTTTTTGTTCACAATAATAATAAAAAATAGAAAAAAAAAGAAAATGGGGTCCCTCACTCATCTGAATCACACTCTCTAGACTAGGCTGGCTAGTCTATGAGTCTCAGGTGTCTACTTGTCTGTCACACCTCCCCAAGCACTGAGATTTCTAGCATGTCAACTTGCCTGGCTCTATTGCATGAGGTTTGGGAATCAAACTCTGGTCCTTTGCCTACATAGCAGATTACCAAGTGAGCCATCTTCCTAGCCCTAAATGGAATACCATGAGCTTCTCTCAGTCTGTGAAATTAGACTAACAAATCTGTGTTTAGCTGATATTGGACCTCGGATTGTGCTAGGAGAGCATCAAGTTGGAAAGAAGCATTCAAAGGCAAAAATAAGAGAGCTGGGCAAAGTTGTACAAGGATTGATATCAATACTAGGAGTTCAGTTGAAACTACACCACCAAGGCAATTTACCTTCTGCAATACCATTCTCTGCCTATCTAACACTGTTATTAGAATCATTGTTCCAAAATGCAGACACTGAATATCTTACCTCACATATATTTTTACATGTGTATGTGTGTGTTGTGTATCTGTATATGTGTGAATGGGTATGTACACGTGTACTTTTACTTGAAAAAGCCTGACACTAAATCCAGGTATTTTCCTAGATTGTTCTCCCTTTATCTGCTGAGGCAGGGTCTCTCAGTTGTACCTGAAACTCTCTTATACTGCCAATCTAGCCAGCTTGTTTGGGGAAATCTCCTGTCTCCTCCTACAGAGCACTGGAATTTAAGTCATCTTCCATAAACTCATTATTTATATGGGTCCTGAGATTTAAGCTTAGAACTTCATGGTATGTAGTAAGTACTTTTCTCATTAAGTCATTTCCCAAGCCTCTTTCACTCTTGAAAGACTGTCAGTTCAAACAGAAGTGACTTTACCCAGTTTATTCTTAGCCTGCACTCTGCATAGTACAGCTAGTTATAACTATAAGAAACTTTGGAAAAGCCTTGTGTGAGCCCTGAGGACTCAGGCCATTGACCACTCTCCTACCTGTTCATGACCAAGTTTTTGTACCTCACAGTGTTTCTGGCCTATCCCATTAAGTACATATCTCATGCCTTCTCCAGTAAGAGATAATGGATTTACCTATCATTACCTTCTACTTTCATTTGACATCTCATATTATATGTATAATGGTATACTACCATTACCTCATGAAAATCCACAAGAATATGTAGTTGCATTCAGGATGGGGAAATGTAGACTGTGTGGCAAATTGAGTGTCATACTGTTGTAACTAAAAAAATGCTTACCTGAGGCTGTGAAGATAGTTCACCATGTAAAGAGATTTGTGCCCAAGCCTAAAGACATGATCTCAGATTCTGAATACCCACATGAGGGCAGGAACCACAGCATATCCCTGCAATTGAACTTCTCACACTAGTGAATGATAAGCCCCATATTAAACAAGATGAAAATCCAGGACTACCACCGAGGGTTGTTCTGTGACCTCTGTACCCACACACCATTGGTGCTTGCATAAATGCACTCCCACACAACACACACATGCAAACATACCCAAGATGCATTTTAGAAAGTTAATCTTTACACTTCAATGCCTTCTTAGAGTTGGTTATTAAATTCCACAATTATTAAAAATCAAATCCTATAACACAAAAATTAAATAAGTTAATAAATGATCAAAACTCACCCCATCTTAGTTATTAATGACATCTCACTATTTTTCATGGGTTTAAAATTATGTGTTTCTATTTTAAGTACATGCTGGGAATGAAATAATGTGCCGCTATGCATCTCTTCTAGTCTCAATGCTGTCTTCAGTAATAGCTGAGGGGCATTTTGAAATTGATGATGCTAGAAACTCCTACACAGTAAATGTTGAAAAGTACTACAAAGGAGCATTAGAGTGGTGTTATAGTCATACTCTGTGTTTAAGAAAGCAACAAATAAAATGTTAACAGCTTACATTAAACATCAAGCATATGGCATTTGCTATTGCTGCATTGTGCATTACATAAAAACTCAAGGAAACTTTCTCCCAGGATTTGGAAGCTATCATCTGATTAAAAAAAGAATTTATGGATGAATTAGTGAGGAGCCAAAACATCCTCATGGTTTCTCTTTTCTCCTACCTACTGCCACAGTGTTAACAAAGATTCTAAAAAATCAACTGTTTCTAATATGATGACTTAAAATTCACTTTCTTTTTGTATTTGTACATATGTTCAGTGTATGTGTATGTTCACGCATATGTGATTACACAACACATACATGTGTGCTGGTATACAAATTGAAGCCAAAGCTTAATGCCTGGTGTCTTCCTAGATCAGACTTTATATTACTGGGGAGGTCTTTTGTTTGAAGACAAAGCTTTCTGATGTCTATCTAGGCAGTTTGCTCTAGGGAATCCCCTATCTCCAGTTCTTGACCACTAAGAATGCATTCAGGTCACCACAAAGGCTTGTCATTCATGTAGGTACTGAATTATGGTCCTTATGTTTGTGTGACAATCACCTTGACCACAGAATCATTTCCACAGACCTCAAATTTTATCTTTCAACCATCACTTGACTGTAGATCCACCAAAAGTGGGGAAGGCATTCCCTAATGAGAAATTCAATCTATGATATTTATGAGAAAGATTATATACCTTACTAATAGCATTATTTTAAATTGTGTGCTTCATTTTCAAATAAGCAATATTTGTAATAATTTTCTGCACTTGTATATGCATGCATTTTCCTCCAGAAAGTTAGTTGATCAACATTCACTAGGTAGTTATTACATGAATCACCTTTTCCAAACAATTTAGAAAGTTTTTCTTTCAGATTCTGAAATTTTTTTCTATATCTGGGAATAGCAAGACTGCTTGGTGGGTAAAATGCTTGCTCTGTAAATGTGAGAAACTGAGTTTATCTCCCCAGAATCTATGTAAGACTAGATATAGTATCAGATATCTATAATCCTGACATTCTGACAGAGAGATGGAACACCAAAATGAAAACATCCCTGGAAGTTCATTGACCACCTTCCTGATATGCTCAGCAGTGAACAGCAGTAAAAGCTCAAACAAGGTGGAAGACAGGGACCAAAATCTGAGGTTGTACTCTGATCTCAACAAACATTGTAATGTGTGAATGAATCCACACACACACACACACCCATACACCCCCCACACACACTACATTACAAGCAAAAAAAATGACATTTGTGAATCTACTTCTATCTACTTTGGATCTTTAGCATCTGTTTGATACACAGGAGATGCTTGATAAATGCTTGTTGATTTGAGAATGCATTGTTAACATGTAGGTACACAGGATCCATCAAATCAAAAGTATTTTCACCTCAGCAAGTAAATGGAGAACCACAGAATCTTGGGTTAAGATAAGAAGTCAAT
Source organism: Sigmodon hispidus (assembly GCA_004025045.1). NCBI lineage: Eukaryota > Metazoa > Chordata > Mammalia > Rodentia > Cricetidae > Sigmodon > Sigmodon hispidus. The sequence goes on from PVIH01001779.1 coordinate 137,169, forward strand.
AAAGTATATCCTGGAAGTAATAAGTTTCCATAGAGAACACTCAAAACATCTATACATTAATCTTCATTTTAAAACTGTTACCAGAATACATTCAGTGTATTCTGAATGATAGGTAATAGTAACAGTTAGTCTAAAATACTGAGTTGATTCTCAGAGCCTTCAGCAATTGCTAGAACATCTTTTATAATGTTCTCTACCCACTTCCCCAGAACTATATGTTTATACAACAATGGTCCCTTCACATTAGTATATCCTTATGGGAAAAGAACTTAAAGTACAATGATGCATGGCAGGGGAGATTTCTCATTTGGAAAAAAAGTTGCTACAGAACCACAAGGACCTGAGTTTTTTCCCAAAGCCCACATAAAAACACTGACTAAGCATGGTTATGAACACATGTAATCCAATCATTGGGAAGTCAGAGACAGACAGATCCCTGGTATCACTGAATTCTAGGTAAGTGGGACACTTTATTTCAAACTCAAAAAAAAAAATGTAGATGATGTCCTGAGGAAGAACACCCAATACTGACTGATCATTGACACTCATGTGGACATGTATGTACATATATAAGTCTGAATACATGTGTGTTATGATTTATGATATTGAGAGTACCTGTAGATGGGGGATGGGGCCCCATGCAACTCGGTTTGCTGTGGCGCTCTGTGAGTGTGGACCATGAAATGAAACACACAGAGCAACAAAAAATGAACACAGTCTGGGCTCATGTGGAGAGACTTTATTATAGGATTAAAAAGTGGGGAAATAGAGGGAGGTCATAAAGAGAGAGAGGAGGTCAGGGGTGTGCACAACCTCTGGCAAGGAAGAAGAGGAAAAACAGAGGGAGAAAAACAGTGACAAGCCAGCTTAAGGGATGCTTGCCTCAGAGTTCTGCCTGGGCCAACCAGGTTATTGCTATTGGCCAGGGCTCCAAGAAGTAGATCAGAACCCTAACAATGTGCATCTATGTACATGCGTACATTTATGCAAAAACACAATCAACTGTGCTATTTAACACTGTGAAATGCTTTTCTCAAATCATAACTCATATTCTACCTATGATTGTGCTTTTGTGACCAAGGTTAGAAAATCAAAATAGCTCTTCATATTTTTGATGGTTAAAGAGTTAACGAAGAACATCACTTGCCCCCAAAATCAATGAGTCACTACTGAGAAGGTTCCATAAGCTGGACCTCAAATGATGAGTCCCATGGCTCCACAAAATTGCCCCAAACCATAATGCTCTTCCCTCCAAGCCATCACTCCACTGGGATTCTAGCCTTAGCTAGAATCTATTGCCTTCCAAATCCCAAAAATGTGGAGTATGCTCCTTCATTTGTCGTTACTATAATGTTGTGTGTCTCCAGTTTCTATAAATAGCTTGAATGAAAGCAGGGAAATGACTTGTGCCTTAGTTTTCAACAGCATAAATGTGTATCTAATGAGCAGAAGCTAATTCACACCCAGCAGGAGAGCTTCGAGAGGTGATGGGAAATGTGAGTTTCAGCTTTCCAACTTTTACAAAACAAGAAACCAATGAAAGAAGACGTAGGGTTGGATGTTGAAAGTCAATCAACCATGCACATTGCAGCTCTGTGACTTCAATTTTGCTCTCAGCCACGAATACCTTGGTTCCATTCATCAAACTGCACCAGAGAGCTACTAGCCACCATGGCAACAGTTTTTCTACAGTGGACTTGGCAAAAATGCAAAGGCCAATATAGCCCCTCATCTAAGAAAACTTTAAACATAGTTATGACCACTAAATGTATACCATGTATTTTTATGCTGTAATTATACATTTTAATACATTTTATTTATTGTGTATATATGCATACCCATGGACTTATGCTATGGTACACATGTGGCTGTTTGACTACAAACTTCTGGGTCTCAGGGATCAGCATGTCCTCAGCAGCAAGTTCTTTTATCCACTGAACCATGTCATTGACCTGCTACTTTTGCTTTCAACTAATATCACATCATATGCCTCTCTTTGTACTAATAAAATTATTTACGAACATTTTGCAAAACCTGCCTATTTGCCATTTTTGTGCTATTTCTTTGCTGCTGGCCATATAGATAAGTTACTTCTTCCACAAATAGCAATAATTTTGTGATGTATAGCTGCACAAATTCTTGCTATCCTCTCCAGTAATTTTGTGAGACTAGATTTTCATCCTTTTCTTAAAACCTTGTCTTATTTATTGGCTCCTCTGAATCTAGAGCTTTTTTATTCTTTCTGTATATAAGACAAAAGCAGATTCATAATGTTTTGAAAACAACAAGGAAAGGCAGTCATATATTATTTTGTCTAAAATACTATTGCCTCTAAAATACCTGATACCTCCTGAGAGATTACAGGAAATGGGGCTTCTTCCTGACTTGTATATACGTCTATAATCTTGGCATAACAGATAAATGTTTCTTATTTACAATGATGTCTGTGGGCTGAAGGATGGTTCTAATCCTTTTGTGAAATCTACATGTTCAATTTCCAGGAGTCACTTAGAGCAGTTAATGACCAACTACATCTGTAGATCCATGGGATCTATTGCCCTCTCCCGGCCTCTGCATGCACCTTCACTCATGTGAACATGCCTACCCACACAGATGCACACATGAATGCACATAAATAAATTTTTAAAAGGGGAAGTGCTAGAAAAATGGCTCAGTAATTAAAAGTGCTTGCTGCTTTTTCAGAGGACTAGAGTTCACTTGGCAGCATCTATGTTGAATATCTTATAATGTTTCCTTATAACTCTGTCTTCAGGAGATCTGACAACTTCTGTCTCCCAAGAACACCTTCACATGGCATACAAACACATAAATTTTAATGTACAAAATAAATAGTAAAAAAGAGTTGCCAGTGTCTAGAAAAATATAAGAAAAAATGATTTATTGCTCTATTTAGAAAATTCATTGTGTTCTAGTTGCTATTTTAAAAGTTGGAATGATGTGATTGCAAATCATTCACTTTAGAGTGTAAAGGCTAGGGCTCTCCAAGTTACAGAGGTGGGCTTTTTCATTGCCCAGATTTCAGCCTGATAAATATGGTTTGAGTAAATGGTCCATTGGACAGTGAATGATCTAATTATCTTATGTTATTTTTTGTGACAGAAAATATTTTCCTCAAATAGTCAGAGATCTACCTTGCTGATGATATGGATAATGACATAATTTTTGTTCAACATAATAATTATTTATGACACATTCCAAACACTAGAAACTCTTGCCTCCACAATGTATTTCATACACATGTGCACATTCATTCATTTATTCATTTACTTGCTTATTTATTTATTATTGAGACAGGCTATCACCATGTAGGCTTGGTTGGCCTGAAAATTGGTATGTAGATGGTTGGTTATGCAAATATGATTGTGGATGCTTGTAGGGTCCAGAAGAGAACAATGAAGAGCCCAGATCTGGAGGTAGAGAAAGTTGTTTGTGGCTTGACATATGTGCTAGAAACTAAACTCAAGTCTTCTAAAAGAGCAGCAAGCACTCTTATCTACTGAGCTATTATCTCTAGCCCCTTATTTTCTTAAAAGCAATAGTTTCTATTATTTTTAGTGTAAATCAATGTTCTAAATGCATGCTTTTCAACATGCTAAATTTTTACTGCATGTAAGTACTCTGTGTGTACTGAGATTTATAATTATCCAGGTCTTAGAAGATACCTGAATTTGGTAATATGCTTACCTTGAATATAGGAAAATCTGAGTTTGGATCCCCAACGTTCACACGAAAGCTAGATTTAGTGACACATGCATGTGATCCCAACACAGTGAAAAAGAAAGTAGGTACAAGTACGTGCCAGGAAGCTTCAAGACAGATGTGTTTACCTAAATTGCCAAGCTCAAGGCTAATGAGAGAAACTGCCTCAAACTAAAAGGTAGAAGATATCTGAGGATCCCCACATAAAAACTGTTCTCTGACCTCCACATACATATAGAACATGCTAACACAACATAGATAGGCACACATGGTAGATAAGTAGGGTGGGTAAGTGGTAAGTAAGTAGATGGTTATAAGATAGATGACAGATAGATAGAGAGATAGATGGATAGATAGTAATAAATCTGCCTACATTATGCACTTAAAAGTTGAGTGGGGATTTGAGCTTTATTATACTTTAATTATTGTACAAGGCTATCATACACATATCCGTGTGCTATACAATAGCTATTAACTGTTTACCTGGAGCAAAATCATACAACAAAGCAACTGAAATGTGACTAAATTATGACAGGCTTTATACATTTGCAATGAAAATGTAACTTTACTATTTTCAAATGTCTATTTACCCATTTCTCAGGAAGCTGCTGTTACTGCCTCTAGTACCCTTACTAAACTTGCTTGTTTAACTCCTCCAAGCCTTAATTTCTGTTCTTCTAACAATGCTTATATCATACAGGAACATCAAGCTTGGGAAAAAACCCAACTATGATGATACTAGATGTCTTTGTTTATTCCTGATAAGCATGTCACTGTTGAAATGCTGCAACGCCAAGTCTGTCTATGATGTTTTTGCTGTTGATTGATCTTCACTGATCTGGACTCTGGCCAGTTGAATAATGTTGCTTTTCCCTGGAGTGTGAGCTTATAGCTGATTAATAAGCCTGATTCTATGAATTTCAACATTTCTTCCCACAGACACAGACCATCCCGGTTAGTAGGCCTTCTCAAAGTTTTTCTCTTGACATTAATTTAGATAATGTAGAAAGAAAATCTGCTGATATGATTATTTAAGTCATTTGAATTAAGAATGAGATACTGAGTGAAGCTAGACTGAGCACCAGAGCCTTTTACATCTGATTCTTCTAGTCAGAGATGATCAAGTCACAGGATCAGAATGACAGATTCCAAAGGGCTACAAGATTCATCAGCCAGTAACATACTTGATTTCCAAGCATATGAATTTGAATCTAACACTAAGAACTCACAAAGAAACACTAGGCATGGTAATATAGACTTATTATCAGGGAACTGGACAGCATATGTTTGTGGATCCCTAGGGTTCATTGACCTGTTAGACTAGACTAGTCAGCAAGTTCTAGGCTGGTGAGAGAGCAAGTTTCAGAACTGTCGATGAGCAGTATTCCAGTGACAGCCTCTCAGTTATCTGTTTTGCCTCTTTGTGTGCATACACATGAGCATATGCACCAAGGTTCACATACGTACCTAGGTTCACATAGGCACATTCATACGCACATGTGCATACAGATATCTGGGGATGGCAGCTTCTTAGTGAGAGATATGACAGTGTAGAGGCTACAAGCAAAATACTCCTAGAACTTGGGAACAGTTCTTGACAGTTGACAAGGAAATGACCTCAGTGGAAACAGACCTGCCAACCCAAAAGAGTTGAAAGAATATACCTCAAAAAAGAAAAAAAAAACAGAAAAGGATACAAGCCAGATGCCAATTTACTATTTTGCTGACTATGTGGTGCACAAAAGGGAGAACCCAGATTGGTAGTTCCAGAAACCTGATTTTCAGAACTATGAGCTAATATGTGGATGTTGTTTCAAAGCTATGGGTAGCAATTTGTTATATAGTAATAGAAAATTAATACAAACTCTTTTATAAGTGCAAGAAGTTTGTTCCAGAGCTCAAATACTGAGCATGAATTCTGCGGCAGGTGGAGAAGGATATGCTATAGGTGAATCCACATTAAGATTCACGTGTTTTCTTCTTATATCTTTCAGATGTCTGTAAATCCTGCCATATGTAGGATACTTGTTCATATGCCTTTTGTGGCTGTTAATGCAGCTAATTGGCAAAGCCAGCAGAGCATGAGTGAGTCCCCAAGTTAGATCTCCAGCACCAAATAAACTGGCCATGATGCTGCACGCCTATAATCTGCAGAGGAAGACAGGATGAGCAAAAGATTAAGGTCGTAGTGAGTCTAAGGCTAGCATTCTCAAAGGAAGACACAGAGAGAGAGAGAGCACAGAAAAGAGCAAGGAGATAAGATGGGGAGGGAATGAGAGGGGAGAGGAGGGATGGGGAGAAGAGCAAAGGGAAAGTATTCCAATGTCCTTTCCATTGCTGTGAGAAAATACTCTGACCAATCAGATGGTAAAGGGGTTCCTTTCAGTTTACAGGTTATAATCCATCATCAAGGGAAGTGACAAACAGCATACGATAAGGTCACTTGCTGCCTTGTTGCCAGGATTGCTTTCAGACTCTGGATTAGATAGTGTTCATATACACCCCAGGACTACCTCTTCAGGGAATAGTGCCACACATAGCAGGCTAAGTCGCTGTATGTCAAATAACAGTTAAGACATTCCCTCACAGACATTCCTATGGACCAATCTGGCTTAGGTGATTCCTCAACCAAGACACTTCTCTGATGACTATAGGCAGTGTCAGTTTGAAGGCTAACTATAACTAGCAAGAAAAGAGAAAAAAGAAAGGTAGGAAAGACCTGCTATGACTTGTCCATCTCTAGAATCAAAGCTTAAGTTATACTTTGCTGACCAGATTAGGCTTAAATAAACTGTTTATGCAGACACACAAACACACACACACACTTTGTTTTGCTTTTGAACCTTTGTCTCAAAGAAAAATGAAAGTTATATACAAAAAGAGTCAGAGTATGGTCAGAATACTAAGAGTGCTGAGGCACCAACTCAATGCTCTCATCATAAACAAGGAAGGAGCATACATTTGAATCTTTTATGACCCTGTTCTTTCTATCTGTGCTTTTCTTTTATTTGTTTTTTTTAACCAGACAAATACCTTAAAGTCTGAACATATCAGATCATATTTATCTATATTTATGTGCCCTCCAGAATGACTTTTGCTTTCAAAAACATTTTATAGTGAGATAAAAGAAAAGCTAGGAGAAGAATAAAAATTACATTAAACAATGATTCATACTCATTGAGCATCAATGGAAAGAGAAACAAATGCTGTCCAGGGTCTACCCTGTATCTTATCATCTTTAGAAATATGTCATTTTATGCATGGCAGAACAGACTTTACTAGCTTTTCAGGTTTGTTGTTTCAGTGCATTTAAAATAGCATGTAATTCTTTCTTTCTGTGAAAGGATTCAGAGAGTTATAGCATAATTTACCCATGGTAAATTGTGCTCACTGTAATTTCAAAGAATTCCAATTTAAAAAGTCAAAAATTCACCTTAACATCCACAGCTTTACTTTAAGAATTTATGGTTTCAAATGTTAAAAAGAGGCAGACCCATATATACCAAAGGTTAGATAGTCTCAGAGTCATTTCAAAAATCTGATTATAGGCGTATTCAATTCTGTGCTTCATAAATACACAATAACTCTGTAGAGAAATCTATGATCCTTTGTTTAATCTTATTGTTAGAGTCCAAATATTTTTATAAAAGGTTCCACTTGAAATATAAATACTGAAACAGAACAGAAATGAGTAAGTTTTGTCTTCTCAGTTAATATACTTGTGGGAGAAGAGTTCTAAACACTGCAAATTCACAACCTGGGCTCAACTAGCAGAGTGTGATTAGTCAAAAATATAAAGCTATAACATTGAAGATAAACAAACAAATAAATAATAAGTAAGCATTTGAAAATTAACAACTGCCAATATGTAGTTAAATGAAAAATTGAAAATAATATAAAAGATTATATTTCAATGTAAACTACAAATCCATTTCCACTGGTTAGTATTGATTTAAGTTAACATGTTCTAGAAGACAGTTCTCTGGGAATATCTGTGAAAGAGTTCCTAGAGAAGTTGATTGAGGTGAGAAAACCATCTCTGAATAAAAGCAACAGGAGGGGTGGGACCTTGAACTATGTAAAAAGAAGGAAGCAACCTCGACACATGCATATATTGCTCTGCTTCCTGACTATGGGTACAAGATTACTAATTGTCTCAGATGTCTACCACTCTCTCCTCTGTCATGATCATCTGTATGTTTGAACTATGAGCCAAAATTCATAGCCTCTCCTTAAGCTTCTCTTATAAAGCATTTTGTCCCATCAATTTGTAAAATAATAACACACAAACCACACTGTGTAGTATTTATAATTTAGGAGAATCATATGCAAAGAGTTTACAAAATATTTAAGCCCAGACAACACTCCAGAGAGAACATGACTTCCCTGATCTACAGAACTTGTTCTCAAACTTTAAGAAAAATAAATAAAATGCAGATTTCTTGGCCATAACCTTTGTAAACAGCTAAATCAGAAATTCTCAGTAGATTTTATAACAAATTAAAAGAGTTTTAATGAGATAAAGCTGAGTCTTCTAGAATAGAAAGTAGATAATCTAGATCTATCCTGGTTCTTAATCCTGTTTATGATTGTAATATACAGAAAGCATAAAATAATTCTGAGTTAAATGTTAAAAATTACTAGATATTAAGCCTCAACAACAAGGAAATAGATAAGCTAATTTTTAAAATCAGAATAGGCTGAGGCTGTGACTCAGTTGGCAAAGAGCTTGCCTAGCATGCATGAAGCCTTTGGTTCAATCCCCAGCAAACCTGGTGTGGTAGCACCCACTTATAATCATAGGAAATAGAGACACCTACTGCAGTTTAAATAAGAAATGCACCCAAAGGCTCATGTGTTTGTACACTTGTTTCCAGACAACAGAGTTATTTGAAAAGGCAGTGGAATCTTTACAAGTAGAACTTGGCCAGAAGTCACTGAGAGTAAGCCTGAAAGGATTTTGTGAGTTTGGATGTTTCCAATTTATTTTCTTAATTTCATACATCTGTTGTACTACATTTATGAGAATATTGTAGTATAAAGTTTGTGGCCTGGCCTTTGTGACCTAGCATCATGATCTGGACCCACTCATAGACCCACTGTAGCTTAGCCCCAAATAATCACACAGTCTTACATTAATTACATGCTGCTTGGCCTATGGCTCAGGCATATTGCTAACTAGCTGTTGCATCTTAACTCAGCCCATTATTCTTATCTTGTTTAGCCACATGGCTTGGTATCTTTTCTCAGAGCACCATTCTGATGTTTTTTCCTCTGTATCTGTTGGTGTCTCTGTCTGACTTTGCCCTCTTTCCCCTTTATCTATGCTCTGATTTCCTGCCTACTTCTAAGATACCTTGCCATAGACCAAAACAACTTCTTCATCATTTGATGATAATTCACAGCATACAGAAAGACATCACACATCAGAATAGCATACATGAGTACTACATTTTCTTTAACACAGAGCTATTCCTCTTTGCTCTTGACTTCTGGCTAAGAACACAATACGAACAGCCTTCTACTCCTGCTTTCAAGCCTTATTCATCACAATGGATTCCTTCAATGTGGTATTCCTCAATAGATGAATGGACAGATAAGCTGTGGAATATGTAATGGTTAGTTGTTCTTTGTTGGCTTAAAGGAATGAAGCATTGTGCTGTGTGAGACCATGTGAGTAGTATACATACATAGTATCCAATTTGGATGCAATTTTAGAGTGCTGCATAGTGTGTCCATATAGTTCCATCTTTAGAATACAATTGAGAAAGTAGAATACTATTGACACAATAAAAAAATGATTATCAGGGGGAGGTGGTATGAGGATTCTAAGATATGTTTACGAATGAGAAAATAGTCTCTGGAATCTAGGCCTGGAAAAGTTAATGGCTATAAAAGTTAAACTAGACAGTAGTTTTCAGGTTGTTTCCTATAAATTAAAAAGATATATAGAATTCACTGATTATTATAGAGAGTGAACTTTTGAGAGAAGTTTATTATAGTCATAGGCAGGAAGAAGAGAGAGAGGGAAGGAGAAAGAACAAGAGAGACATTATAGTAGTGTAGCAGAGGGATGTCAGGACATAGGGTACCATCAAGTTGCTAGTATTGGGATTTTCTACTGGCTTTATAGAAGAAACTAAGGTGTGGTAGAGGGAGGGGCAATTAGTCCAATTGTCTCAAACACGTATTCTGTGTTTCCTCTGAGTTTCATTCAAGTAGTCACATAAGCTTTTAGTCAGAGGTGCTGCTCATGGAGAAAATGACAAAGAAACGGAAACCAGAGCTCTTTTGTGGCATTGCTGGTCTACAAGAAGGACATCCTCAGAGCCTGTGCTTGAGGAATTCTGTCTAATTTGATCAGTGTCTATCTTCTCTTCTCATCAGAGGGAAGGATGAGAAGGCAGAGCACAAAGGAATCCATTCAATGTGTTGTATAACAGTACATAGATTCCATTACAGACTTGTCAAAGTGAACAACATCCAGACCAGCCTTAATCAAACTAAAATTATTGCACCCTAACAGAGACAAGGGGCTTTCTATGCTAATGGGCTAATACAAACTATAGCAATTGACAGTTGTACAGGAGAACAATTAACCTTTCTGCTTTCTTGTGTTAAAATGGAAGTAACTGGAGAGTCCCAGGAAGAATGCTGAGAACCCTACTGAACCCTACTATGGCATCAAAAGTACTCTAAAGATGAATTCTTTTAAAAGAAACCGAGTTGAAGGTCCTCAGGAAGGTACACAATAAATATATTCTTGATAATTTTACCAACAGGATAGTTGTTAAAAAAATTGGAAAGGAAAAAACTAATGACCAAGTACTTAAGACCATCAGGAAGACAGCTACAGACTTTCCCATAGTAACAAAGGTGGCTTCTTCAGTGTTGGGTAGTGGATGTCCACTGGGATTCTACTGGTCAGATTTTTCCACAGTTGCACAAAACATAAGCATATGCTCTGTGTAGGTTAACTGGCAATACCATAAGGTTAGGCATTGAACACAGCAAAATGAACAAACTTAACAAAACCAGATAATTCTCAACAGTACATAATTTTATCATTCAACAGACCTAGCTATGTTTTTATTTATTTGAAATTCAGTGTTATTTGTCTTATAATTAAAAATAGAATTTGGGGAGATGGCTTAGTTGGTAAAGTCTTTGCTAAGCAAACAAGAGTATGTGCTTTCTATTTCCTAGGATCTATATGAAAAAGCAGAGATAGAGCCTGCAATCTTAACACTGGAGAGGTGGAGAAAGAAGGATGGCTGGAATTCTCTGTACAATCGGATGAACCTGCTCAATAACTTCCAGGGAAGTGACTGATTCTCTATCAATAAAACATAGAGATTGATTGAAGAACACATCATTGTTGGCCTCTGGCCTCCACACAGGAACTAGGTCAAGTTTTATTCATCAGGAATTGTGTAAGTGAAACAGAGATGTGAAGGACAGCACATTAGCTCTGACAGAGTACAGGATGATATGAAAACAAACTCAACAAAAGAAGTGCTCTTTCACCAAAAGCTTTTAAATGTCACATCTCTGCCTTTCTCCTTCATGTTTGCTACAAATTGTGAGATGTTTCTAGGAAGGATTTTTAAAAGTACAATATGACTAATACTGTGATTTGGGGAATATTAATGTACAACAGTACTTGGGACAGATGAAATGAAGAAATAATTGGGAAGACTAGGGATATAGAATTGGTAAAAATAATCTAAGATTAAGGAAAATTTTAAAGTTTATTATCCAGAGACTTCCTCCTTCAAAATTTCTCTAGAGACAGGCCCCTTTTCAAATCCATCTTATTCTACAAAACCCACAAAGCTAGTAAGCTTTATCTCTTGTGGCCTTGCTCTGCAGTAATATGTTGAAAATAGAGACCCATTTTTCTTCCTAGACAGGGCAGATAGTTATCCAAAGTGAAAAGTTTCATTTTCTAGCATTTTTCACAGAAACTATCAGCTGATAATTACATTGAATAGAAAGTAACCATTAATCACGTCTTTAATATATCAATTCATCACTGTCTACCTCCCATGAAGCAGAAGAATTAAAATCAATCTGTAAAATTGAACCCCATCACTACTAAATGCCTGGAAAAGAGTGGGTACACAAGGGAAACCTTGCTGTATTCAGAAAATGCCTTCAATTCTGCAGGTGAGGTGACAGGGGTCTCTTGGGCTTACCAGTGAGTGACAGGGGACTCTTTTTTGTCCTTGTAGAGGGCTCTTTCCCTTGTTCACTTTGAGCAAATACATTGAGCAATCATTTCAATGTTATCTGGCCCAGAAGTAAAGGCGGAGCTGAGATTCATCATCAACCTTTCATTATCCAAAGAAATCCAGCAAAGAGCCTCAGAAAATGAACTCAAGGGGCTGGAGCCATGGTGACTCAGTGGAAAAGATGTATGGTGCTCTCCCATGAGGTCCAGAGTTAGGATCCCCAGAATGTATGTGAAATCCAAATGTGTTGGCTATTCCTGTAATTGCAGCATTATAGGGAAGTGATGGGAAAATCCCAGGGACTCACTAGCTGTGAAAGCAAAGCAAGGCAGGATAAACGGTGATAAAGAAAAATAATGTGGGACTTTGTCTTTTCTTCATATGATCAGGGACACACACATGTACATGCTACACACAGTCATAGAGAAAACAACAAAACAAATTTATATCACAGAGTGCCCTCTCACCCCCTCTTCTCAGCTATGGGGTCTTCCTTTCTAGGTGGCTATGGCAATCTCTTCTTGGTGAAGCTTCATGTAAAAAGTATTTTGAAGGTAGTGGTTTACTGTAGCATCTGGCTTAGAAATAACTGACAGAATAAGGCAGGCACGAGAGACAACCATGAGTTCCTTCCTCTCCTCAGCTTTGCAGACTTGGGTTTTAGCCGAGAAAAGAAACCTGCCTCATCTTCTCAAGTAACTAGTACTCTTTCAAAAAAACTACTAGTCATTTTAAGTCATTTCCCAAATATTGCAAGTATTGTGTAGCTACTTGATAAAGAATTTGGAATTCTGTTTGATAAAGACTTCCAGAAAATATGAGGAAAATAAAACTCTCCAAACTCCCTTAAAGTTGGGAAATCTTAAGGCACTTACTTCCATCTCTTGGTTGAATTTTTAAATTCCATTATTATTTTAAGCAGGAAAAGAAGATGCAGTATTTTTTAAGACACTCTTGAGAATGAACAGTGATTGTCATTATAGTGCATTATTGCCCCCTTATAAATTCAGGGAATTAAAAAGGGATGAGATTTGGGCTGTAGCAAACTGAAAGCTATTGTAGTAATGATATGAGAGCTGGGTAGAATGCTGTCTCCTTCCAGAAAGAGGCTCCTGCCTTCAACTCAGCTGTGCATATGGCAAGTCACAGACTCTTCAAAATCACCAAGGTGTGTGTATCAGACACCTGCGGGCTCAGTCATCAATCACAGCAATGGTGTTCCAGACACCGCATCCTAAAATTACCAAAGAGCCTCATTTTCTCTATAGCTTCTAATACCTGGAAAGATAAATGGCAGGTCCTCAACACATTTTGGACAAATGAACCAACTTATTTATTACCTAGGTCTCCTGTTTAGAGTACCTAAGTAGGAAATAAAATGGGGAGAGCAAGGAGAAGGTCAAAAATTGGTGAAACTATAAGGACTGTGTTGAGTGTAGCTTTCATTTTTACATCAATTAAAGTTATTTTATACTTGGGTTTGAATAATTGGTTTATGAATTAATTGTAAAAGCTCAACCCCTTACATTAATTTTTTTCTTATTTGTTATTTTTCTGCAAAAATTAATTATCAGAAATCTATCAATATATGTCAGTATAGAAACACATTAGATTGACACAGGAAACTAAAGCCTAGGTCTAGAAAATAGCTTATAAGTTAAATGTTGGTCATGTCAGTATGAAGACCTCAGTTCAGATCCCCAGCATCCATGTAAAAAGCCAGGCATGGTTATGTGCCTCCGTAGTCCCAGCAGTGAGAACACAGGCAGGCAAATCCATTAAGTTCAGTGCCAGCCAACCTCAACGAATCAGGTAATAGTACATTCAGCGAGAAATCCCATCTTAGGAAAGCAAAGTTGAAGAATGGTGGAGAAATTAAGGATGTCTTCACCCATATACACCTACATCAGTATGTGTATGTGCATACAAACACATACATGTCACACACACACACACACACACACACACACACACACACACAAGCAAGCAAAAACAGTTGATAAAGAAAGGCTCCAAAGTCATCAGGAGTGCACACTAAACTTGAACAAACATCCAGAACATGGTCTCAGTTTCTATCCAATCTGCTTTAAACTCCTCTGTGGCTAAGACACCAAACATTTTGATGATTTCATTTTTCTTTGTTGGTTGAAATAAGTTAAGATAGAGTCATTATTTCAACAACCCAGAACCAGGGCTCTTTGTTGTATGTAAATGAGAGCCTGGAAAAATAATCCATAGTGATAAAAAAATAAATAAATAAAACAGGGGTGGGAGATGTGGAAAAACTTAGGACCTTAAGAGCCAATAGAGATAGATGCTACTAATCTAGGGTATAGCTGAAGTAAAAAGAAATGGACCATGCAAGTTTAAAATGCTCGGTATAGGCTATAAAAGAAGCTAGCCATGTAAATAAAGACATAGCAATGAATAAAACTAATGCCTTCATTTGAATATCACACAGCTTGCCCAATGCTGTCACATATGGCAGCTCACTTGCTGCTCAGAGGTTATTGCAAAATGCATTTGCATATTGTACATGTGAACTTCATCACCACAACTGAGTAGATTTGTATAAGGTGCTGTTTAGCATAATTCTTGCCCACAATATTTTAAAACCTGACAGTTCCCTTTAGTTTGGGCTTCCTATTATGAACCTCCATTTGGAGACCCATAAACCAATTTTACTTATACTCAGATAAGAACTTTGTAGGTTTTTATTGTAGATCAGATGGAATGCCTTCAAAGTTCATATATAAGGGTTAGTGAGTTAGTTCATGGGTTAAAAACACTGGCCATTCAAGCCTGGTGACCTGAGTTCAGTGGCTGAAACAGATATAAAGGCAAAGGAGAGAAAAGACCACAAAATGTGTTCTCTGTGCAGTCTGGTAAACATATCATGTGTACACATGCAGATACATAATAATAATAATAAATAATAATAATAAAACATTTATATATTAAGATCCAAACCACTAGAAGGTGAGACATAATGGTTGGGCTTGATGTAATTGTTCAAGATGAAGTCAGAAATGTAGTTTAGATCAAAATAACTGAAGTGCTTATAAAAATGGTGAGTCTGGGCATAGACACATGCACACACAAAGAAAAAGGAAGGCAGAGAGGGCAGTGGCCTTCTGCTGTAGATGGCAAGCAGACCACTAGAGGCAGGCAGCTTCTTTCCTACAGTCTTAGAAGAAACCAGCATTGCTATAACCATGACCTTGAATTTCTCATCTCCAGAGACATGATTAAGTAAATGTCTGAGTTAGAAGCCACCCAAATTATGGTTCTTGTTAAAGAAACTCAAGGAAATTAACCATTATGTCTTCTATATGAACAAAAGATACCTAAGAGAATAAAATCAGGGCTCTTCAGGAAAGTATGTGAAAAATGTTGATGAGAAAGAAAACAAAGAGGTTTTGATATAGCTTGTCTCTCTAGTCTGTTCTCTAAAACTTTACTCATTTAAAAGAACTGTGTGCTAATTCTTCACCATCAAGACTTTGGCACCCTACTGTCACAATCATAGCCCTGACATGCTGTCTCCTCCTCCTCCTCCTCCTCCTCCTCCTCCTCCTCCTCTTAAAAATTCACACTTAAAATAACTAGTAGTTCTTTCATGAACTGTCTATGTTACTCTAGTTCTTCTAGTTCTTCCTGAATGATTTTTGAGAGTCTTTTATCTGGACCATCCACTATCTCATCTTTTATTAGCCTGTATTCCTGGGAGTCCTACATTTCTCCTATTTCTTTTTCTGCCTCCATTTTATATTTGTTATGTGGAGGTATCCCAGATCAGCAGTTTAGAGAAAACAGTCAACTAGTGGGCCTGGTTTGAACAGTAGGTTCACTTCTGTAAGTGTGTACTGAATACCATGGCTCTGATTGAAACAGGTCTTCTATCAATTCGTGGGATAAAACAAAAAAAAATGAAGATTTGTGATTAGAAACAAGTAAAACAACTAAAGGAAATAGTTCATAGTAGATTAACTGTTGTTTGACCCTTTAATCAACTGAAATATGTTTTCCTCCTTCAAATAATATGTTAATTATACTGTAAGTAATAATTTACTCATGATCTAAAAATGTCCCTCAGTTGGTACAGGGCTTTCCCAGCTGTCGCAAAGATTTGGGTTTAATAACTAGCTCCTCATAAACAGGGCTGTGAGATAGAGCTGGGAAGATCAGAAGTTCAAAATCACCTTTGCCCTCTGCGTATGCTGATGTATTGTGTATTTAATAAAGTTTTTCTGACAATCAGGACAGACATCTCTACGCATTCAAGGCCAGACAGATCCAGGATGTGGTGGCACAGATCTTCAATCCCAGCACTAGGAAAGTGGTGAAGCAGGAGGAGACAGGGTTAGGCTCTTTCCTTTCTGCTGATAACTCAGAGGCATTCAGTATGAGGAGTTGGCTGGGTGAGAAGTGGCTGTGGCTTGTTTCTCTGTCACTCTGATCTTTCAGCTTTTCCCCTGGCTCTGGAATTTTATTAGAAGAACAAGTAGAATTTTCCAATAGCTGTTTTTACCTATGCTGCTCACTTCTATTGTTATGTTTTCAATGCTGCATCCATAATTCTCTTTGATGAAATCTCCACTTTTTAATGTCCAATTTCATCCAATGTCCAATCATGATCCAATTCCCTATGACCTTCTATCTTCTCATACAAATTTTGACACATCCAATCTATTCCAATTATGATTTTCTCTTCCTTAAACCCCAAGTCCCTCCCTTTGACTATAATTTTTGTTTCTATTGCATTTAATAGATCATAACCAAATTCAGATGCATGCAATATGGAGGCCACAATAGAATGCTGGGTATTTCCTCTATTACTTTCCACTTTTTTCCCTTGATAACAGGTCTCTCATTGAACTGCAAGTTCATTGGCCAGAGAGTTCTTAGAATCCTCCTATCTCTGTCCACAAGGATGAGGTCATAGGGCCTTATAGCCACATTTCACTTTTTATGAGGTTGTTGGTAATTCAAATCTGGGTTTTCACACTTACAGACCAACTGCTCTTATTGAGCAATCTCTTCTGCCTCTCTACTACTCTTCTTAGGAGCAGGTTTTAAACACATTGGAAGGTATTATTTTATCAGTACTCTGAACCCATGGAGATTCTAGGTCTCTATGGGTCTCTACTGTGTGACTCATGGAGGAGATCTGTTGTCTCTCTGCAACGATGAAAAACAAAGTGTATTTTCTCTAAGAAGCTCACTGCAGCCCTGGATCTAGCTGACATCCATGTTTCCTTAGGAACTCCCATTAGTAACATTTGTGGATATGGTAGCAGTGGAATATAGGGATTTCAACATTATTCCTAACTTCATGAACTGGTTACTTACTTGGAGAGATGTTTAAAGCAAACAATAGTGATACAGAACTCACGAGAATCTAGAGAATGTGCTAAATGCAATTTTAATGTTGTTCTTTCTAAATCAACATAAATAAACCCTCCTTTTCTCCTTGAGCACTGTTTTATTGTATGGGCCTGCTAATGTCCTCCCTTCCCCTTTTCCTTCTGTTCTAACATGCCTGTAGATGCATACCATTCACCAAGCTTTGAACTGGTCAAAATTTACTTTTTCTCACATTCCCTTAATTCCAAAAACAGAAATACTTCGAACTTTTTAGTTTCCTGGTTTGGGTTTTCAACCTGACTTTAAATTCTTCAGAATAGTATTGTCTAAGGAATACAGGATTTGAATGTAATGTAATATATGTTTTATTTCACTTGACAACACATTTTGCCAAGACAAGCGTGTGTGTGTGTGTGTGTGTGTGTGTGTGTGTGTGTGTGTGTGTGTGTGTATGTATATACTTATGTTCATGTGCATGGTAGTGCCTGTTAGTGATATGTAATCAACCAGTGTGCAAGTGTATGTGAAGACCTGAGATCAACTTTGTATACCAATGTACTAGAGCCATTCATCTTCCATTTATTATTATTGTTATTATTATTACTAATTGACTTACTTTGCTGATGTGTGTGTGCATGCATGTGTACACATGGCACACATGCAGACGTCAGAAGACAACTTTTTGAATCAGTCCTTTCCTTCCAGCATGTGAGCCTGAGACACTGCACTTAGTTGGTCAGGCTTGGTAACAGGCAACTTTACCCATTCAAGCCATCTCACTTGCCCCTACTTTGTTTGCTGAGACAGAACCTTTCACTGGCCTGTAACTCACATCATAGGCTAGGACAGGCTAGCCAGTCATCTCCAGAAATGTTTCTGTCTCTGTCTCCTCCGGTTCTAGTTTTACAAGCACTGATCAACAACTTTATTCTTAATATGACCTCTAGGGATCAAATTCATATAATGACAAAACATATACATTATTAATTTATCTTCCCAGTTCAAATGTTAGTACAGACTAAAAGCTTAGCAAACTGTTTAGCACGTTGTGACCACTCCACAGATATGTGTTTTCTTCTTACCTTTTCATTGACCTCAAATATCTAGATACATTCATCATTTACTAAGTTTATTTCTTTCAAAGACCTCTTGTGCTGACTATCATTTAGTGCATGTCTGCAAAGCAAGACAGAAAGAACAGGGTGTGGACATCTACATCATCTGATCAATTTTCTTCTCTCTAAACCTTTCATGCATTAATGGGGATTTATTTATCTTATTCATGCCACTGCAAAGTGTTTAAGATTGTGAAAAATTAGTTTGGGTTATTATCCTACAGAATGGTAGATATGATTTTTGTCTTTTTCAAAATCTGCTTTTCTTTCTAGAAACAAAGTGCTTCATTTTTTGGTAATTCACTACAGCAGGTCTTTAGTTTATTCCTGGCTATTATCATGCACACTGAATAACTTTATATATGATATGGTTAGGTTAATTCCAAACACTGTGAACTATGGATACAATTTTAATTTGATTTCTTTAAAATTTATTATTGTTCAAAATGAAATTATTTATAAAAGATAATACTCCTCATAATGAGAAAATTCAGGGAGAGAGAGATATGTGGAGTAACTGTCATCCACTCATAGTGCCTCCACAAATTGCATATACTATATACACTATACTTCTGTCAAACTTGTATTTGGTAAGTCTGGGGAATGGAACCTTACTCTTTATTGAAGTCGGTCATATCACTGTTAAGAACTTTGATCAACAAATCTATTTTGCATAAAAATATAATCTACTGGCCCTAGGTTTTCATTGTCAGCCCTATCTGTATCCTTTGCCTCCATGAAACAACATAGCATCAAAAAATGTGATGGGGTTATAGACAGGACTAGAATAAGTTAGCTAAGGGTCACTTATAGATGACGTGATGATTTGTGTTGTTACTATGACAGAATCTAGAATCATCTTGGAGATTGACCTCTAGACAATCCCCAGAGGATTATTATTATAGGTTAGCTTCTATGGGAAGACCCACTTTGATAGTAGGTGAAACTGCTTCTTCCTAGGCTGGGAACCTGGACTGTCTAAAATGATGACAGTGAACGGAGGACTTGTCTGAACTGATGATGCCCATCACTCTCTGTTCCCTTTAGTAGATGCCACATAACTGGCTATTATGTACTTCTTTGATTTCCCCAGCATAATAGACTAGATCTTTGAATGATGAGTTAAAATAAAGTATTTACTTGGAGTTTCCTTTATCTGACTGTTTTATCATTCGCAACAGGTAAAGAAACAAAGATATAAACATGAATATTGTTCAGAAGTGTCTCTGTGATTATCAGAATGATAATCTTACATACTTACAGTTAATATTCACATAATTAATTTATTCCATCCCAAAAGCCTTTGTGCCCCACACATCTACAGTACTTCCTTCCTAGTAATGTCATCATTTTTCTTCCTATTGTGAGTTAAATTTCCTCCACATTTTTCTTCCCTAGACACAATAAAGACACCGCCACTTAAAGATTCTCACACTGGTGTCTTCAGCGTTATGTTCCACCACCCATTTGATGGCACAAGATATAATTTTGGAGTCCCACAGTAATACCAAAACTGAAGAACATTTATGTTGGCTTGTGTTTCTTTTCCATTTACCTTTGAGTAAGGTGCGTTGTTATAGACTATATTTCTTGTCATCTAATCTATATTTTCTGCATGTTAGATTGTGATTTTAAAGATGTTTTCTGGCCCTTGGGAAGATTCTGGTGACAAGCTGAGCCTCTCACACTTGTTTTAAATGGTTTTCGCAGATATTTTCAAAACCGAGTGGCTGGCCTGGACAAGACAGACTTGAGAGATAAGGCAGGTAAGTAAACAAGAGACACCTCTGTCCTCAGACATCTGTTGCAAAAAAGGAATAAGGAAGATGACCTGTCATATTTGATATATTTTAGCTAAAGAATTAATTCTCCATCATGACTTCTACCTGATTAAGTGATTGATAATTACTAATTAGTGGATGATAAGAAGGATTTTCTTCCAGGAAGCCAAGGAAGAAAAGCTGCATCTATATTAAACACTCCACAAAGCCAAATAACTAAACTTTATCAAGATTATGAAGAATTTAAATATTGCAGATAAGAAATAAATTATTTCAGATTATTTTTTGGTCCCTTTAAAAATTCATTGGCTGCCCACTCTTATGTCTGCACTAGCATCGTTGTGACTATAAAAACTTTAAAATGATTCTTAGCAGACCCACAAGATTTCTCTAGTTCTGAAGCTAGGAATCTGATCAAACAACATCAAAAACCTGTAGCAGGATGTTGCCTACTCTTTCTGTAACATGCCCAGCCATGTCCCCCACCACCGTGTTTGATAAATACTTTGTTTTATAACAAATAAAGTCTCTGGGAGTCACTTCCACAGTGAAGAATGCTATCTGGAAAAGCTGAGGCCATGGTCACTCAGATTTGGGCTTTAGAACAAACTGCCTCTTCCTTTTCATATGGGAACTTTTTCTACATCAACAACAAATGCTACATATTTAATGAATGGAAGGCAGACATACAGTGAGCTGATAATGGCTGGTGGGAAACTGATAATGGACAAATATAAATGCTTGCGTAACTTCTCACTCCACATTTTGATTTTCTTGTTCTTTCTGTTTTTCTTTCCTGTCATTTTTTCAGGTCTGTTCCGATTTTCCCCCTGTAAGTTTTATTCTATTTTTCTCCTGCATCTTTGCTGAACTTCACTTTCTCTTTCCCATCACATAGCTTTAAAATGGCTAGCATCCTAACATGGAGCCAAAATACACACACTACAATGCAAAATACATTTTCCCAGGGGGAACAATAATAACTTGATGGGCCTCCTTGTAGAGTGAGGTCAGACAAGATGCCAGGCAATTTAGGTTTTAGCAAATATCAGTCTGTCATGTCCTAGCTGTTGTCTTAAAAATAGTTGCCCCTTAAGAGGACATATTTTAGTGCTAAGTTAAAAGCAAATTTGCTTCTTCTAAGCATCTCTATAAGGCTGAAAGTGCTGAGGCTGTTGAAAGTAAAGTTGGGAGTGTTTATCTGGGACTCACACTTACTGAAAATCTCCCTCAGGGAATGACTTAGAAGCAATTTAAGTCCCAATGTGGAGCAAATAGAAAAATGGGGGCCTTTTTCCACTCTGGCAACATATATCTTTTCCAACCCTTTGAATGGATAACAAGTAGAAACAAGGGTGAATTAGGAAGCCAGAGCTGCTTCTGTCTTCATTGGTTGCACGAGGCTTTCTCTGTCAGTGTTAATGTCAGCATATCTAATGGAGGCTTTTGTCTCCTGATGGCACTAAATGACACTCTCTGAGAATCCAAGTGCTTTACATTCCCAGGCTACTCAAAGGTCACATGTGGAAAAGGTCTCACAGCTTCCCTAAAGCAACCCTTTTGGGCTTATTAGGGATTTCTCCTCTCTCTGGCTTCCATAGCTAAACAAATTCGATCAGACTGCTTCAAATGACCTTGAGTATCACTGCTACAGTTCAGGAGTCCTAACTGGTTTGGTTTTTCTGCTAGTTAAAGAATTAAAAGGCAGGAATACTCTTGAGTGTGACAGGTGGCAGCAGGGAAATTCTCTAACACAGCGAACAGGGGCAGAGAGAATCAGTCAGGAAAAAAAGGCTTTTGCTAGTGTGAGGAAACACACAGACCAAGCACACACAGACAAAGTGCCTCTGCAAACCAGGGCAGGGGACTTGAGAAACTGTGGCTTGCCTCTACTTGAAGGCTGGTAGTTCTGAGTGTTATAGAATGGGTCTTCCTTCCTCAATTTAGAATTGGTAAGTTTGAAAAAAGACAAAAAAGACTATAGGACCAGAAGTTTGCCTTTTTTCAACCTGGCCCAAAGGCATAAGACCCTAAATATGGGAGTTAAAACCCCATTAGCCTTTATGTTGAACTGTCAGGCTTTTGTGGTAAGTTAGAAGGGTGTAGGAAAAGCCAGCCATCTTGAAAATTTACCATCTTTATTATCTAATCATGGTACCTCTCCCTTTCTGTCTACCTATCAGCAAATCTAACCTCTAGTCCCTCATTAAACTCTATTTGACCTTGTTAAAAAAGCAAGAGATGAACAGAGGTAGAAAAGGAAATAAACACAGAAACAAATACAGTTACAGACACATGTGTATGTGCAGGAATGTAAGGCAACTGAAGGAAGAGAGGTTGCCCAGCAGAGGGCAGCACCCTGCCTTTATCTCACTTCCAAAGATGTTGGCCACATCTGTACACCTGTGAGCTTGTGCACCTCGGGCATCATAGTCCCATACACAGGTCTACAACTGAAGGAGGAAATTTCTGTCAAGTTTAGTCCATTATTCTGGCATGTGGATGTGCATGTGCATGCAGCCTAGCATGTGTGGGAAGGTCACAGTACAACTTTCAAGAGTCAATTCTTTGCATCTTTTCATAGATGCAGGAATCAAACTCAGGGTGTCAGCCTAGATCAACAGCTGTTCTGATCAGCTGATTGATTGCCCTGGATGTACCCTAACACCTCCCTCTCCCTCTCCATCTCCTTTTCCATATCGCAGCCCTATTCAGGCTTTTATATGGTTTCTAAGAGTTCAGTCTTGGTCCTCCTATTGTTTGTGTGGCATCACTTTACTGATTTACAAACTCCTCAATCTCTTACAGTTATTTTTATTTCAATTTATAATTAGCATATAAAATAACATTTTTATAATACTTAGCTTTTATTGATTTCTTCTTTCCTCTCCCTAATTCCCTGCCTCATGCCCACTTTTTCCCTCTTATGCCAAGCACCCACTTCCAGTTTCATACCACAAAGATTCTAATATTCTCTCCATCCCCTCTTTCAAAGACTCCTTCTGCTCCCACGTGGATTCCTCTAGTGTCTTGACCTTCACTCCTATGCTCTCCCACACTCATAAGTCTGTAAAACTAGACGTGGGTCTGTGTGGAGTGGAACTAGCACTGACTGTCATTCTGAACCCGAGCTGCCTCACTTAGCACCCTTGCTAAAGTGTCAGTCAGGTTATTTCTGAGCAAGCAGTAGACCTTGGGCTGCTGTGAGAGTGTGAATGTGGTTGAGCTGGGAAAATGGAGAGCAGACTGTAGCCACAGCTGCTATGACATCGAAGACTGGACAATTCCAGCATGCTCTGAACATGAGCAACACCTTCTGTACTTAGTTCATTTACAAGGTCTGCAGAAAAGTCTTTTGTCGCAGTGAAGGGAGCTAACAGAGTGAGTGGGTCCGAACACTAAAAGATCCTTTGTGAGTGTGAAGTTATATAACCCAATAAGTACAAACACTTGAAGTTCATCATAGCAGTAAAGTCTTGTTATCTAGTGGGTAAGAATGCTAGAAAGTTCTTTGTCATATGAAGTAATATCAGCTACTAGTAATGAACATTGGAAGGTTCCTTATCACATGAATGTGACCTATGACCTAGTAGGTATGAACACTTACTCTAAATATAGGCTTTCTGAACTCCAATATGGAATGCATCACTTAGAAGATATGAGACTGCAATAGATGATCTTGACTGTCAGCTTGATGAGATTAAGAACCATCATCTCTGGGTATGTATAAGGGAATGTTTCTAGAAAGGTATATCTGAAGAGGAAAGACTTGAATAGTACTATCTAAGGACTAGACTTCTGGAAAGGAGAATGTAAGCTGAGCACCAGTGTTCATCTCTTGCTGCTTCCTAATTGTGGGTGTCATGTGACCATCTTTCTCCTGTTCCTGCCACCACCAAGATCAACCAAAACCTCAAACTCTGAGACAAAACAAACTCTGCCACTAAAAAGGGAATTCTCAGCAGAAGAATTACAAATGGCTGAAAGGCACTTGAAAAAGTGCTCATCATCTTTAGCCATCAGAAAAATGCAAATCAAAACAACTTTGAAATACCACCTAACACCTGGTAGATTGGCTAAGATTAAAAACATAGATGACAGCCTATGCTGTATAGAATGTGGCACAAGGGGAATACTCCTCCATTGTTGGTGAGAGTGTAAACTTGTTCAGCTACTCTGGAATGCAGTATGGCAGTTTCTCAGAGAACTGAGAATCAATCTCACCAAGGATCCAGCAATACCACTTCTGGGTGTATACCCTAAAGACTCACATTCGCACTCCAAAAGCATTAGCTCAACTATGTTCCTAGCAGCATTATTTGTAATAGCAAGAACCTGCAAACAACTAGATGCCCCTCAACTGATGAATGGATTAACAAACTGTGGTACATCTGCACAATGGAGTACTACTACTCAGCAGTAAGAAAAAATGATACTCTAAAATTTGCAGGCAAATGGATGGATTTAGAGAATATCCTCCTGAGTGAGCTATCACAATCCCAGAAAGATAAGTAGGCGATGTACACACTCACTAGTGAACTTAAAAAAAAAAGAGAGATGTCATTGTATACAAGAGCTCAAGGCTAGAATATCGCTAAATGACACAGTGCCTCACTTCTGCATTGATGGCCTCTGGCAGGGGTGAGGAAAGACTTGTTTTCTTTAAGGATCTGGACACGGGGGCAAACATTTTACCTAAAGCAAGCAAAGAAAGTAACTGATAAGCAATTACGGACTCCTTTTCTCATACTAACGATTTCTAATCTAGATAATAAATTCAATCAAAAGTATAAGGAATTTTGATTGTAATAAAAAATCACCTGGGTGTTCTGATGAGCTAGTAAGTTTGTTTTGTGGCCTCATATATAGTCATTTATTTATTTCTGTGTCTATCTCTCTATTTATTTGGTTTTTTGAAACAGGGCTCCCTTAATGATTCTAGGTGTCCTAGAATTCACTATGTACACCAAGCTGGCCTCTAACTCAAAGAGATTTATCTGCCTCTTCTCTAAAGTGCTGGAATTAAACACATGCCCACCATGTCTAGCTCATATACATAGTCAATTTTGGCAAGTGTTTCTTTGAAATGAAGTGTCTTATTTGGCTACTGTGGGTGCATATTTATACCTATGAAGAGGCTAAGTATTGAAGGTGCTTAAATCTTTCTAGAACTCTGTTCATTTTTCCTATGCTCTTTCTTTCTAAATTTATATAAAATCAAATTACATCAGTCTTCCTTCTTTACCCCCCAATGTTTCTTCCTTCCAACCTCTCCCATGCCCTCCTCATTACTCTCAAATTGGTGGCTTCTTTTTTCCGTTATTCTATAGATGACCAATAGACTTGCAGACATGGAAGGAGGATTAGAAAAGATCCTACCCTTAGACAAAAAAACCTACAGGGACTTAGGACTGCTGAGAGACAAAAAAATGAATCTTTCTAAGACAGAGAGGTGGGGGAAGATAGAGGATGGAGAAGAGAGAAGAGGAGAGAAAAGGGAAAAGAAGGAGAAGAGGAAAGAAAGGGGAGGGATAAGGAGAGAAAAGGGTGGCTGGATAAGGTAGAGATAGATTCAGAGAGTAAGAGTTAGGCACACACACACACATACACACACACACACACACACATACACACACACAGAGCAGGGTATGGATTTGTTACTCTATTTGACTCATGTCTAGGGAAATTTAGTAAACCAAGGCTCTTCCAAGTCTCATCTAAATTATTCATGGTCCATAGAAATAGAAAACATTACCTGTCTTTAAAATATTATCTTTTCAAAATATATCATTTTCTGGGCAGAAGTAGGGGCATTAGAAGATGCCTATCTGAAATCAGGATCAAGTTGATTTCTTAGTTTTGACAAATTCCTAATAGTAAATTAACGTTTAAAAGAAAAGGAATGGTCATACTCAGATAGATGATGAGATGATGATAAATGCATATACAACTGATAGATGAAAAATTGATAGATGGTTGGCAAATATAAATACCTATGTGATTTATCACTGTTGGTCTAGATTCTTCTCATTTGTTACATTTTGCAGTAATGAAACTTTAACAAAGAAAGAACACAGAAAGAGGCATGTGTGAGTCTCTACAATATTTTGCAAAAAATTATTCCTACATAAAAATGTAACTTTTGTTTTTTTTCAAAATACTATGGTGTATAGAATAGCGCTTATTATTGTGTAATTAAAAATACTAGCAAAGTTATTATTCTAGTTGTATATTTTCTCTCCTCTTCAGCCTGAATGCTCTTCCTGACAAAGCCCTGGCTTACACCCAATGTGCTTTCTTGAAAAAAATAAATAAATAAAGTGCTTCTGAGAACTGAACTTAAGCTCGTGAACTTTCTAATTCCATTTTCTTTAGCATTAGTTACTATTAATCATGCTGCCTGCTCTATTCATTTATCTCACTTATTGTAGACTTCTACACCATCAGGGCCAGGATCTTCACGTTTTTTATTTCTATGCTGTCCTCTCAGTAACCAGAATAATGACTATACACAGAATCTCAATAATGTATATTGAGAGAATGGATAGACAAATGGATGAATCAATAAATGGATGAACTACTGGGGGTTGGGTAGGTAGGTGGATGATTAGATGAGTGAATGCATGAGTAGATGAGAGGATACATGGATGAATGGATGAGCAGATGGATGATGAATGATGAAGACTTGTATATTTAGCATTGTGCCTGATCCACAGCAAGCATTTATCAAGAATCCACTTTTAATATAATAAATTTGTGGCACCAAAAGATGACATTAGAACCTTGAGAAGCCACACAATTTGCTAATAGTATGAAGTAGTCAATTGGCCTCATGAGGGATGGTGCAGATGTTCACACAGGACAGATGTAAGCCAACTTCAGTGCTCCCTCTGAATGCTGTACCTGCTTTTAGTCTCCTGAAAAAAAACATGAGAGTGGTACTAACAGTCTGTTAACAAAGAGGACATGCATGCTGTTGATAATGCTCATTGGTGCTATGCCTGACAAAACTCCATTTCAACAGGTCTCATCCAGAGAGTGCCTTGTCACCAAGACTCAGTAATAATGCTTTACATAGCTAGGACAAAAAGAAAAGCTATATAAAGAATGCAATGTACTAACATGGAGCTATTACTCCATTATCTTCTTATTCAATTAGGTCCAATCCAATAAGTACTAACTGAGGCCTTATTTCATGTTTTATATGCATTCACTAAGGAATAAGGCCTTATTTGTTTCATGTCCTACAATGAACTAGGCATTCTGACGTCCATAAAAGAAGCCTAGTGGCTACAGCACAAATGAAAACACAAAATATGGGCTAGGAAGAATAGTGCAATGGGTGAATTACTTGCTCTGCAAGCACAAGACCTAAATTTAATCCCTAGAATCCACTTTTAAAAGCAAAGCCTGGTGGAGTGTGCTTCTAATTTCAGGGCTGGGGATACAGAGACAAGTAGAACCATGGGGTTCACTGGCCAACAAGCCTAACCTACTGGTGAATTCCAGGCCTATGAGAGACATTGTGTCAAACACTAAAGTGGGGGCTGGAGAGATGTTTCAGTGGATAATAATACTTCCTGCTCATTGTGATGACCAAATTTGGTTCCCCAAACAAGTACTAGATAGCATACAACTGCCTATAACTTTAACTGCAGGGTATTCAACAGCATCTTCTTGTGGTTGATCCAAGAGTACCCACAAAGAAAATGTGGCATATAATCATACACACAGAAACAGAGAGAGAGAGAGAGAGAGAGAGAGAGAGAGAGAGAGAGAGAGAGAGAGAGAGAGAGAATACCCAAGGAATGCTTAAGGTTGAAATTTGGCTTCCTCATGTATGCATACCATGAATATTCACACGTGCATGCATAGATACTCAAACACACACACACACATACACACTATGTTACTCCTCAGTCTAACATGCTTAGGAAGGTGGTAATAGAATTTTTGTCTTGAAATCAAGAAAGCCAGATAGGATTAAGGAATCTTTTTTTAGAAAAATATTTATTTATTATGTACATAGTATACAGAAGAGGATACCAGATGTCATCATAGATAGTTGTGAACCACCATGCTGAGAATTGAACTCAGGATCTCCTGAAGAACAGTCAGTGCTCTTAATCTCTGAGCCATGTCTCCAGCCCCAGGACTAAGCATTGTTAACCTACAAGTTCACATATATTTTTATAAAAACTACAGAATGAGGTCATACTGAACTCAGACAAAGCCTTGCTTAAGTATAACTTTATTAGATAGATTATGAAATTCAGTTAGATATAGGCAATGCATTTGGAAAGCCATAAGAACATCTTGCTCTTCTATACCCTTCTAGAAGATTAAATAACAGCCAAAATGGGAGGAAAATTTATCTGATGAGCAGAGAAAAACTAAAGCCTAAACTTCCGTAGCTGAAGGGCTCGGTGATGAAGAATGCTTCCTGCTCTGCCAGAGGACCTGAGTTCAATTTCCAGCATCCAAGTTGGGCAGCTCACAACCATTCTTAACTGCACCTCCAAGGGTCCTAATGCCCTCTTCTGGCCTTCTTAGATTTCTGCACACACAAGTACACACACGTAAACAAAATAAAACTATAAATAGAAATAAAACAATAATTTTAAAATCCCTAAACTTTTATAGCGTTATAGCAGTAAACTGCTTACAGTTTGTGGTAGTTTGAAAAGGGCCCCATGGACTCATTTGTTTGAATGCCTGGCCCGTAAGGAGTGGTACTATTAGGATGTGTGTCCTTGTTGGAGGAAGTGTGTCACTGAGGAAAATAGCTTTGAGGTCTCATATATTCTCAAACCATGCACAGTGAGACAAATACTTCTTGTGCTTGAGAATCGAGATGTAAAGATCCTAGCTCCTTATCCAGCACCGTGTCTGCCTGTACACTGCATAGTTTTGAAGTAATATTCTAATAATAACAGCCATTATTAGAATAATACTATAAAATTATGCAGTAAATACCATATATATTATTATACCTAATTTTGACAGGAATGTTAAATGTATGTATTATAAAAACTAGAATTTGAAATTGTCAGTGATTGGGAGTCATAGGCAGAGGTCATAGCCAAACTCAGATCTTGGTCCTTGGGTCCTAGCTTTCTACCATCTCTGGGCCAGCCAAGAGTTCTAGTCTATCACTTAACAGATATACAGGTCATAACTCCAAAATAAGCTATGTCAGAGGTAGACAGGTAGAAGGTGGAGTTGTCAAATAGGCACAAAGATGAGTGATAGAAGAGACATGCCTCACCTTTGCTTTGTTCTGTTTATTTTCATGTAGGCACTGGTGTATGTATTTGCTTGTTGGGATTCCATCTATTTTTTCATATATATATATATATATATACATATATATATATATGTGTGTGTGTGTGTGTGTGTGTGTGTGTGTGTGTGTGTGTGTGTATTATCTGGTGTTTTTACATCATGCACCCCATCAAACCCAGATATCAGACCTCTCAGTATCATGCCCACTCTTATGACCTCGCCATTTACATAAAAGCCCATTCTTGCTTCTCATTTGCTTACTGGAGCATAATTAAACTCCCTGTGGCCAGACCCTTAAAGAAAACAAGTCTTTCCTTACCCACCCCTGTGCCAGAGGCCATCAATGCAGAAGTGAGGCATTGTGTCATTTAGCTATGTTCTAGGCCTTCAGTTCTTGTGCACAATGACACAATGTCTTTTTATATTTTTTAAAGTCCACTAATGAGTGAGTACATCCCCTGCTTTTCTTTCTGGGATTGTGATACTTCGCTCAGGAGAATATTCTCCATATCCATCCATTTACCTGAAAATTTTAGAGTATCATTTTTTTTTTTTTTACTTCTGAGCAGTACTCCATTGTGTAGATGAACAACAGCTTTTGGGGAGTAAATGTGCATCTTTAGTGTATTTGCCTAAAAGTGGTATTGCTGAATCCTTGATAAGATTGATTTCCAGTTTTCTGAGAAACTGCCATACTGCATTCCAAAGTAGCTGAACAAGTTTACACTCGCACCAACAATGGAGGAGTGTTTCCCTTGCTCTGCAACCTCTCCAGCATAGGCTGTCATCTATGTAAGCATGACACAGAAGTGGAGAAATAACTCAATGGATAAAGTGTTTGTCATGCATGTCAGTGGACCTGAGTCCACTGATGCTGAAAACACACCAAAAGTGGAACATATAGCAAGAATCTTTAATGGCAGTGCCCCTATGGATTAATGAAAGGTGGAGACATGAGGATCTCTGGAAGTTCATAGGCCAACTAACCTATACATGGCAGCAGACAAGAGACCTGACATTTTCCTCCAGCCCTCTGACCTCCACATACATGCTGTAGCAAATGCTTGCCCACAATCACACAAAAGTGTGTATGTGCACATGCATGAATGCACACGCATGCATGCCTATGCCCCCCACACTATACAGAAAAAAGACAAAATAAAAATAAATAATGCCATAAACCAATATATGAAAAGCAAAATGGGTCAGTACTCCCAAGGTGAAGAAAAATCACAAACTTACTTAAGAAGCAATAAAGTCTGACTTGATATTGCTTATTTCCTTAATCATCTTGTAGTTATATTGAGAAGTTGAGCATGAAACAACAGAAATCAATGGATCATATTGATTATTACTCTATTATTTCCAACTGATAAATAGGGGATGGATTATTTTAGCTGAATTCCAGGAACCAATCTTAAGTATACTTATTCACTCTGCCTGCATTTTGGGCAATACAAAATAGAGATACAAAATTAATTTATATTAAAAACTCAGGTTTATGTTCTTTTAATAAATAAGTAGAATAATTATAATAGGAAGCAGTAATATGAACTATGATATAGATTTTGTTTAATAATCCCAGTAATTGGAGCTGGAGAGATAACTCAGTGTCTAAGAGTGTTTGCTGTAGAAGCATGGGGACCTGAATCCAAGCCTGAAGCACCTGCTTTTAGAATTATTTCCATAGTGAGATATTAAGAACATCTATCCTCCCCCCATCACCAGCACTGACTCATAAGATTCTCAATGACAAAACAAAATAGAATCCCACCATCTTGATGGAAACAATGCTTTTCTGAGCTTACTGACAGAATGGAACCAAGAGCAGCCACATCCAAAATATGGCTTCTCCATAGCCACGTAGATGGATTCACTCTTTAATTAACACCATCAACATCAGCCTGTGTATTCTTCCAAGACAGAGACACAGATCCTCAAAACCATGTGCAGTTAGAGCAAAATGTTATACACAAAACTAGGAGGAGTGACTGAAATATCAACTGATGGTTCAATGACATGTTCCTATATCCTCCTTCATATGAAGCCATTTAAACTGGCAACAACCCTCACTAGAGTGAATGGTGGAGTCTGGCAAGCAGGCAAATTGTATCTAATACAGCTGACAGCCATTTAGATCTGTGGACTTCATTTTACAACAGCACCCACATAAAAACTCAGGCATGGCTTCACATGCATATACCCTCAATATTGGGGTTGGAGACAGAAGAAACAAAAAAGCTTTTTAGACATCTTTTTTTTTTGTCCATTAATCAGTAAGTACATACCCATCTTATCTTTCTGGGTTTGTGATACCTTGCTCAGGTTGATACTCTCCAAATCTATCCATTTCCCCATGAATTTAAGAATATCATTTTTTTCTTACTGCTGAGTAGTACTCCATTGTGTAGATATACCACAGTTTGTTAATCCACTCCTCAGTTGAGGGGCATCTAGGCTGTTTCCAGGTTCTTGGCATTAAAAATAATGCTGTTATTAACATAGTTGAGCTAATGCTTTTGGGGTGGGAATGTGCATCTTTAGGGTATATGCCCAAAAGTGATATTGCTGGGCCCTTGGGGAAATTGATTTCCAGTTGTCTGAGAAACCACCCTACTGCATTCCAGAGTGAATGAACAAGTTTACACTCCCATCAACAATGGAGGACTGTTCCCCTTGCTCCACAACCTCTTCAGCATAGGCTGTCATCTGTGTCTTTAATCTTAGCCGTTCTAACAGGTGTAAGGTGGTATCTAAAAGATGTTTTGATTTGTATTTCTCTGATGACTAAAGATGTTGAGCATTTTTTATGTGCTTTTCAGCCATTTGTAATTCTTCTGCTGAGAATTCCCTTTTTAGTTCTGAACCCCATTTTTTAACTGGGTTATTCAATGTTTTGGGCTCTAGTTTACATATTTTGGAGATCAATCCTCTGTCACTTTTAGGGTTGGTGGAAATCTTTTTTCATTCTGTAGGCTGTCATTTTGTCTTATTGACTATGTCCTTGGCCTTACAGAAGTCCCACTTATTGTTGTTCTTAGTGTCTGTGCTACTGATGTTATATTTAGGAAGTGGCAATCTGTGCCAATGCTTTGGAGGGTATTTCCCACTTTCTTTTCTATCAAGTTCATTGTAGCTGGGATTATGTTGAGGTCTTTGAGCCACTTGGATTTAAATTTTGTGCAAGGTGGTAGGATTAGATCTATTTGCATTGTTCTACGCACTACCATCCAGTTATGCCAACTCCATTTATTGAAGATACTATCTTTCCTCCATTGAATATTTTTGCCCTGTTTGTTAAAAATTAGGTCTTCATAGGTGTGTGGGTGAATATCTGGGTCTTCTGTTCAATTTAATTGATCCATAATTCTGTTTTTATGCCAGTACCAGGCTGTTTTTATTACTGTTACTCTATAGTATAATTTGAAGTCAGGGATTGTGATGCCTCCTGAGGTTCTTTTGTTGAGCAAAATTGTTTTGGCAATCCTGCCTTTCCTGTTATTCGAAATGAAGTTCAATATTGTTCTCTCAAGGTCTGTAAAAAATTGTGTTGGGATTTTGATTGGAATTGCATTGAATCTGGAGATTGCCTTTATTAAGATTGTCATTTTCACTAGGTTGATCCTACCTATCCAGGAACATGGGAGATCTTTCCATTTTCTGATATCCTCTTCAATTTCTTTCTTCAGTTATTTAAAGTTTTTTTTCAAACAGATCTGTTATATCTTTAGTTATAGTTACATTGAGGTATTTAATGATATTTGCAGCTGTTATAAAAGGTGATGCTTCCTATATCTTTTTCAGCCCTTTTATCTTTAGTATATGGGAGGGCTACTGATTTCTTTGATTTAATCTTGTATCCTGCTACATTGCTGAAGAAATTCCTAATTTTCTGAGAAACTACTACATTCATTTCCAAGATGGCTGTACAATTTTGTACTCCTACCAGCAATGAAGGAGTGTTCCCCTTACTCCACATCCTCATCAGCATGAGCTGTCACTTGTGTTTTTCATCTTAGTCATTCTGACAGGTGTAAGATGGAATCTCAGAGTCACTATGATTAGTGTTTTTATGATGGCTAAGAATGTTGAACATTTTTCAACTGCTTTTTTGCCATTTGAGATTTTTCTGTTGAGAATTCTCTTTTTAGATCCACATTCCATTTTTAATTGGATTATTTGGTTTGTGGGTGTCTAGTTTGTTGGGTTCTTTATATATTTTGGAAATCAGCTTTCTGCCAGATATGGAGTTGGTGAAAATCTTTTCCCCTTCTGTAGGCTGCAATTTTGTCCTTTTGACAATGTCCTTAGCCTTACAGAAGGTTTTCAGTTTCATGGTGGTCCCATTTGTTAATTGTTGATTTTAGTGCCTGCATGATTGACATTCTGTTCAGGAAATTGTTTCCTGTGCCAATGTATTCTAGGCTATTCTCCCTTTCTCTTCCATCAGGTTAAATATATCTGGTTTTATGTTGAGGTCTTTGATCCAGTTGAACTTGAGTTTGTGAAGAGTAATAGATATGAATCTATTTAAATTCTTCTACATGCTGACATTCAGTTACATGTGCATGAACATAACTAGCAAAATATCATTGTAAGTGATTAACCAAGACTCAGAAAGACAAACATACTATGTCCTCTTTAGTAAATAGATGTTAGCAGAAAAGTAAATGATAACCATGCTAAAATCTACAGGCCTCAAAAAGTGACATAACAAGGGTGCAATACATGAATCTCATTGTAATAGAATGAGAAATAGAATACACACCACAAGTGTATTGGGGGAGTTGTCTGGATCAGTATGGGTATGAGTAAAGGAGGGACCAGGTTGGAGAGGTTAGGGAAAGAGACTACTTGCAAGTGCACCTGGAATCAGGGGCATCTCTAGGATGAGCTAGAAGCCAAGAACAATAGAAAGTGTCAAGAATCTATGAGAATGGTCCTAGCTAAGCCTCCTAGCATTGGGAATAAGGGGCTGAACCACCCATCTCCTTTAACTAGGCAAGACTTCCCCAGGAGGAATTAATATCCCAACTCAGCCACATGACTTTTGACCTACAATTTGTCCTTCTTACAAGATGTGCTGGGTTAAAGGTGATATAGAAATTATGAGAGTGGTCAACCAGTGACTTGACCAGCTTGAGACCCATACTATGAGAAGGGGCCCACATTGACACTGCCTGGAGAGCCAGTAAACAATGGCTGAACAGCTCAGAGACCTAAGAAAAATCCAAACATGAGTAGGAATTTTAAAAAGTCAAGGTAATGATGCCTAACGATATTCTTCTTTACTCATAGTCTAGTCCCTAGCCTAATTGTCCTTAAAGACACTTTACTCAGCAACTGATGGAAAGGGATGCAGAGATCCACAGCCAAACATTAGGCAGGACTTGGGGAATCCTCTGGAAGAATGGTAGAAAGGATGTGGGAGCCAGGAGGTTAAGGACACGGCTAGGAAACCCACAGAATCCCTAATCTAGGCTCATAGGCACTCACAGAAACTGAGCCATTAACCAGAGAATTTGTGATAGTCCTCATAGTTGGAGTAGGGACTGTCTCTGACTCTGTTGCCTGATTGGGGACCCTTTTCAGCCTTAAGGGGGGAACAAAGGTGGACTTCCGACAACTTAATAACTTATGGCTGGTTGATAATCCCTTTCTGAAGAGAAAAAGGACGGAATGGGAGGTAGCAGAGCTTGGGGGAGGAACTGAAAGAAATTAAAGAATGGAGGAGAAATTGTGATAGGGCTAGGAAAACAAATTAATTAATTTAATTTAAAAAGTACTAAAGAACTAATAAAAACTTTTAGATGAAAAAATTTAAAAATAAAAATAAGCTAAAAAGATTTTTTTCTTTTAAGAAAGACATAATACCAGTGTGTATTACTGCATGTTTCTGGGAATTCAACTGAAATAATAATAACAAAAAAAACCTAATGCATTTAAGTATCTCTGAAGCATTTTAAAAAATCTTACAAAAATATATCCAGGAAATAAAGAATTTCATACTATGAAATTTTCTTTTCTGACAAGTTTTTATTCTTATTAAGTCAACTTATTTCAGAAAGGTTACATAAGCTTAAGCACATAATGTCACATAATAAATCAAGATAAATGGAAAATATATGATTCCTTTTTACAGAGTATGATTTCAATGCTTATTCCATCATCTCTCTCATTGGCAGAGTGCTTCAGTATGAATCTGAGCCCCAATTCACAATGCACGAGTAGAGGCTATTTATTACAATGTTGTGTCATTTGTCACTTTTATGGAACTCAGTGTATTTTGCAGGCTGTAAAATGGGCGAGAGTGATTCAGAAATGATCTATGCCGTCATTATTCCTCATTCCTTCTGCTTGAATTGCATCTTCTCTCTCCAACAGGCTTGATTTATTAGCCAAATAAATAACAATCTGCTTCAATAATGTATATCTATCGAGACTTCATTAGCTGCCCAGGAGATGCAGTCCTGATTTTAAATAATTGAAACACACAAGTGATGGAGTCTAGTGGACGTGAGATGATTGGAATATAAATATTTACAGAAGCAGAGTGGAGGCAGGAAAATGTTTTCAGAGTTGACTGGAAGTGGAGGGACATATTCAAATGATGGTAAATGTTCTTTGTGAGAGCACTGAGATTTAGGGGCTTCTTTTTCAGATAAAAAGGCATCTCAGAATAGAAGGTAAGTACATTCACATAATTTCTTAGAATTCCTCCCCCAAAACCTGCCCTCCAACATTTTGCCAACTCATTATTTTTTTAATTTAGTTTTTGAGTGGGCAATTGAATGCAGTGTGTGTGTGTGTGTGTGTGTGTGTGTGTGTTTGTGTGTGTGTGGCTGATGGCCACAAAGCTACAACAATGCTCCTGTTTCTGCCACAACAACATTGGAGTAACAGGCTGCATAGTCATACTCATATTTTATGTGAAAGCTAAGGATTTGAACTCAAGTTCTCTTTCTTGGATAGCAAGCATTCATATCCACTGAGCCATTTCTAGGCCTGCACCCACTTTCCACTCTCAAAAACCACACATTTCATGCTCATAATATACTCTATTCACTATTAAGTGCTAAGGCCCACCCATTGCTGAATTTCAAAGGGCAATAAGGTGGGCCCCCAGTTTAGTTTAGCACTGACTCCCAGCTACATCTTAATGTTCTGCTGGCTGAGGTTACTCAACTGCTAACTTAAAGGATTTTTTTTTAGCACTTGATTAGGCAACTCATATAGCTCCACTTATAGTGCATATGCGATGATATAAATTTAAATCCATTCTCAAATAGTCACAGCTCCATGTTGTTCCTAAAGTTTCCAGAATGGTAAAAGACAGAGGCTATTTCTAACAGGTGCATTTCAGGTAGTTTATAAACACAGACACAGTTCCAGAATTCTCCGGCTGGTGGATTTTTCACTGAAATGCATTTGGGGAAGAAGAATATTCATGTCTTCTCTAAAATAGACTTAGTAGTTCTTTTCCTACTATTTTAGGCAGAGATGCTAAAGGATAGCAAGCATGTTTTCTCTAAAGGCAAAGGGAAACACACCCCAACCTTCCAGGGGAGATCAAATGGAAAGAAAGACCAACTCAAACCTCTATTGCTGGTTTTAAGAAGACAGGAGTCCAAAACATCAAGGAGAAAAATTCTCTCTCTCTCTCTCTCTCTCTCTCTCTCTCTCTCTCTCTCTCTCTCTCTCTCTCTCTCTCTCTCTCTGTCTGTCTCTCTCATAAACATGTGATCTGTGCTTTATTTAGGATAAAGGAACTTCCATTAACTGAGAGCCTCCATGCTTCTTATGCCAAAGAGTAATGAAGCCCCACCCTCCTTGTTCCAATGTCATATACACAGAAAGAGCCAAGATGTCTGACAGCTGCCAAGTGGGGCCAGAAATGTGACTGGAACAGGATTTGAGTGAAAATAATGAGGCCAGTCTTCAAGGTCAGCTGAGGAAATTGAAAAAGAATGAGTTTCTAACCAAACACCTACAGTATGGTGAGTTAGCCACATGTTCTTATCCTGGACCCAATGCATTGCTGGTGCACAGAAGAGGCAGCATTAGCAAACAGTCACATATACTGTTTTTCTTCTATGAGCCTTGGAAAAATTTTTCACCCTACAATTAGCTTATTTTTGTAACAGTGAAAAGTAGTAATCTTGTTACTGCCTGTTGATCTGAGCACTGAGTTTCACATGAAAAAGTGACTCAGAAAAGGAGACTGAGAAGGGAAAGTTTTGTCAGGAAGTTTTTCTGCTCATCAGAGTTTCACCACAACTACACATTGGAACCCACCTAAAAGGCTATATTTATTGAGTGTGTAAGTCTAGAATTTCTGCCTGCAAAGGCTTGACACTAGACCCTAAGTAACATCTACATTGTCTCCCTCTACACCTTGGTTTTTATGTGTGTTAATTGTGTGTGTGTGATTATGTGTGTATATACATACATAGGGAGGTCAGATATTGACACCATGTGATCACTCCAATAGCTGCCCTTTTTGTTTTCTGAGATGGGATCTTCCACAGAACCTGGAACTCACAAGATTCAGCCCTGCTAAGTAGACAGCAAATCCCAATGAAACTCTTGTCCCTATTGCTGTGGTTACAGGGATATGCTACCATGACTGATGCTGCTGTTTGGTTTTATTTTCATGAGGTTTCTGGGACAAAACTTGGGACCTCAGATGCTATCTAACCATCCTCATACATCTTTTCTGTTGGCTTCCTGACCTCAGCTTTGCTAAGCAGAACAATATTGAGTCAGATGTAATCTGTACTGGTTAGTCTCTGATGAATCATGTAGCTTTGGAAGGCATCTCATTGGTTGTTATCTATTTACTTAATTATTGACATAATAGTAAGAACACTTACTTATGTGAAGAATTGTATCTGTGTTTCTCCCTTTCTAATTATGCAATTAGAATTTCTAATTATGCAATCCTACTCCCAGATACTACAATTGTAGCCCATGGATCACCAATAATAATTTTACATAATGCCACCCACAGTATGGATCAGAAAAATTCTTAGGTAAATTCCATAGGATTCTAAAGTTATCAAAACCCAAAATATCCTGAAACAAAAACCTTGATTACAAGCTCAATTTAAGTCATCCCTAAAGAGAACTCAGGAAGAAAAGATTCTGCAGTTTTCCCACAATGGAATAGGTAGGCCTGGAGATACTGAAAGAGCAAAAATGAACAAATATAGTGTAGTAATGATTCTCTCTCTCCCCCCCCCCCCTCTCTCTCTCTCTCTCTCTCTCTCTCTCTCTCTTGTGATCATCTCTGATAATATCTTTGATTTTTCAAAGAACACAAATGTATTCTTCACCAAATTAGGAGAGCAGGAACTTCTCCCTTTGGCTCTATCTGCCATCATCTGCGAACACCAAATTTCTCAGGGATGAGTCACAACCCCTGGGGACCTCCTCACAAACTCAAGGATGATGGAGCCATCACACCCTCAAAATTTCCTTTCTGGAGAAACTACCTGTGTCAATTCAGAACCTATTTAAATGAAACAAGGACAAAAATTTGGTTACAGTAGGTGAGCTGTAATATACTAAGCAATGTGCTCCTATTTCCTAATGCTACTGAGACTAATTATCACAGACTTTCTACCTTACAGTTCTGAACATTCAAAGTCTAAAAAACCCAGGTCCAATCTTGGAAGCCTGCTTTTCTCCTTGGGAAAGGGTGCCCAGATGGCACAGAAGCAATGATAAAGCCCCCAGAAACCAGTTGAAACAAGCAAGTTCAATTTTATTATGGAGGGGAGGACCTTAAATACATTTTTTTCCTGACGCTCCTACCAGCCAGTGGAAAGGGCTTTGATTGGCTGGTATTTGAAGCTCCAGTGGTCTCTCCCTGGTTTAGGAATGTTGAATTCAGACTCTTCACTCTTCAAGGCCCCAGGTAGACCCCAGGTTGATTTGTTTGGGAAGTGCTCAGTAGTACATGTCTTTAAAAAGACACTAGCTATCACTACTTTGCACTGGTTGAGGCTTGGCTGGTCTCTGGGTCTCTTAAAAGCTGCTACATTCCACATCTCCTGGCCCTGATCTGTGCTCAGTCCCTGATATTGATATATAAGGACTCTTTGATTACACTACACATACATGTCATATCTAAGATCATCTGCTCATCTCAAGTTCATCAATTTACCCATATCTTCAAACTCCCTTTACCTATAAAAAGTAACACACTATTGAATGTCACCATTCTTTTTTTTTTTAATTTAAATTCCTTATTGATTCTTTGGTAGTTTCATATCATGTACCCCAATTTTGTTCACTTTTGAGCCACCCCATATTCTACCTTCACTCCTGCAAAACAAACAAACATATCAAAACAAAATAAGCATGCAACCTAGCAAAAATAAGAACAACAAAATTAAAACAAAACAAAATCCCCAAAACAACAGCAAAAACCCCTCTTTGTTTTTGTTTCTTTCTTGTTTCTCTAGCATCTCTTCATTCATCCAGGGGTCAATGGGGAGGAAATGTTAATAATCATGTTAGGTTAGGGAACTGACCACTGAATAAGATACCACCAAAGATTAGTGTGGTCAACCAATGATTTAATAGGTGTTACTTGTAGTAATGTGGGTAAGTGATTACTTACATGAGAAGAAATTACTCAAAAGCATCTGCATTACCAAAGGACACTCTAGAATGAGTGACAGCTCCCAAAAGCTGGGAACTTGGAGCACACTGCACAGACTACAGGCAACTCAACAGGTAGGAGAATGTCCTTTCCAGGTGCCTCAGGTGACCTGAGGCTCCTTCATGTATCTCAGCTTGTTTGAGAGTATGATTTTCTCTCAAGCACTCCTTCTGCTTATAGATGCTTTACAGGCAAGGTACCTAGCTAGTCTGCTCAGTTTCAAATACTTCTGAAAATTTTGAGATGTTTATTATGTGAGTTAAAGGTACTTCGCTGCTGCAGGGTGGAATGTTTCACTTCCCTTAAGAATATCCTATATCATCAATTATCTTCCTTCCAAGATGGAATGTTTTATCTCAGAAGAAATTCACACACACAAACACACACACACACACACACACACACACACACACACACACAGATTCCAAAGATTGAGGATGGTTATTTATGTGCAAGGAGCATTATATTTCAAACCGTACAAATTATAAGTGTTCAGTGGAGAATGAGAAGATATAGATATAGGCATGCATACTTGGCTGAGCTAACACATGAAATATAAATGGACGTTGCTCATTTACTCATCTTACAACTACTTACTTGGTTTATAACATGCATCAAAACTGTGGTAGGAGTGAGAGGAATAAGAAAAGCACCCAGTGTCTTTACAACATGGAATGAGGGCAAAATGGTCAAAGCCAAGCAGTGTTGGTGCACACCTTTAATCCTAGCACTTGGGCAGGAGAGGCAAGCAGATTTCTGAATTCCATGCCAGACTGATTTAGAGGACAGTCAGGATTACAAGAAAAACTGCCTAAAAAACCCAAAACAAACAAAAACTAAAAACAAAGCAAAACAAAATGATTCTTAAATGTTCAGCACTTTCTATGGCAATCTTAGGTATCACTTCCCCAGTCAGTATTAATATGTTCCTCATTGTGAAAGCCTAGGACAAACAGTAGGAAAATGAAAACTTTGTACTTTGAAGAAACAATAGAAGGGATAAACAATGAGCAAGCAGGTTAAGAAGCTGAGTTGAAAAGTCTTAAAGGAAATAAATGGTATGGTGGGAATTCTTTAACTAATTTTTCAAAGATTATCACTTTTAGGATTTATTTCATTTTTTAAATTACATGTGTATGTATTTTACAAATTCTATTTAGTATTGTAATAAAATTTGGAGCCAGATATTGAGGGAAAGGTGAACTGTCAGAGAGACAAGGAATAAACCACAGCCAATTCTTAGCCAGTCAATTCCTCAGGCCAAACAAGGTAGGTGCTGTCTCCTGGAGTCCTCAGACTGACCAAGCCCCATGGACAGAAGAAAGAACTTCTACCTTCTCTTTCCTTTCCTAACCCAGCTATTTAAATGCCTGTGTTAACTTTCCTAGAGCTAGGATTAAGGGTGGGTGCCACTACTGCCTAGTTCTGTTTGGTCTCACAAAGATCTAGGGGATCTCTGCCCCCTGAGTGATGGGATAAAAAGTGTGGGTCACCTCTCGCTGACCTTCATGGCTTGGCTCTGTGGGTCCTCTGTCCTCTAATATTCAGACCATTTTTATTAAATATATAATATATTACCACATATATATTATGGATTTGTGCATACCAGTACCTATAGATTCCAAAAGAGAGTGTCAGATCCCTTGATGGTTGTAAGCCATCTAACCCTAGTGCTGAAAACTGACATGTGTTTTCTGCAAGAGCAGAAAGCTGAACCGTCTCTACAGTCTGAATATCACTTTTAAAGTATCATATTTATATCGATGCTGGAAATATGTCATCTCTATGCAGGCCTCCAAGGGTGACATTTGAGAGGTGGGAATACAAGTTCAAAAGTTCTGAAGTTCAATCAAAATGACACATTTGTGTCAGAAATAATATCCATGTCATTGAATGAGGTGGAAGTAGAAGTTTTTAACACTACTGTGATTGATTTTAATTTTATGTCCATCAATGCTGAATCCAGGGATTTCCAAAGACCTCTACACCAATCACAACATGGAACACAAGCTCTGAGCCCCAAATCCCCCTGTTTTCATTATGTCTTCCTCTGCAGAGTTCAACACAGAACATAGACGTGCTTATTATTAGAGAGTGTCCCCTGAGCAGCAGGCACTACCCCAAATTCTCATTCTGAGTCACACTATCAGTGCTTGATTTCACTGTCTGAAATACAGGAGATGTTGTTCTAAAAGGATACTTATACTCAGAATTAAGGGATGTGCAGAGCAAGAAAAATGGATATTCAGAATTCACAGCTCTGCAATGAAGATGAAACCTCATCTTGTATGAACAGTTCCAGGAAAGGTTTACAGATTAAGAGATTATCGCGGCATGGGTCTAGGTAAACCCCACATCTATCAAGCCTTTCCTTCTTGCATAGTTCCAAGCCTTGCCCTTCCCTCTCATGTCTTGTTTTTTAAAAAAAAAGCCATGAGATCACATTTCTCCAGCTAACCACCAATGTCCATTCCCTCCTGAGGCTGACTACCAGGGTCCAGATATCAAAGTATTAAGTCAAGCATTGAAACCACCCCCACCTTGGCTCACCTACTGACCAAGCACAATCAAAATTAAATACCTCATCCTAACATACAGTTTCCTCTTTTACTTTTATAAACTGCCATTTGCCCATGGGCACATCAGTCTCCTTTCCATCTAGAAGGAGTCCTTTGTTCCCCTGTCCTGAGAACTTGGTCTTTGAGTGTTGTGTATGGATGCTGTTCCCTTCTCAGTGTACATAAAAATGGACAAGCAGTTCTTCCTGTACCTGGCCTCTGGCTACTCACAAAAGACGTGTGCCAAATTTCTGGTTCCAAGCCAAAAGCAGATGCTAAGAGCATCTCCTGTTAATAAACAGTCAGAATAGGACCCTTTCTTGTTGTATAACTATTTCCTGAGCACTGAAACATCCTCTCTAGGATCCTCTGGAAATAGAATTACAGATGGTTGTAATCAGCCACTCTGTGGGTGCCAGGAACTATACCTGGGTCCTCTGCAAGAGCATCAGACGCTTTTAATATCTAAGCCATTTCTGCAGACCCTCTATATGAATTTGATTGCATTTGGCAAGTCATATAAATGAATTCATGTAGTGTTTCTCTTTTAAATTGTTCTATTTCACTTAGCATAATGCCCTAAGGTTCATTCATATTACAATGTGTGATGATATATTTTATATTTAATAAAATCATCCAGAAACATCAAAGAAGAAGAGAATCAACTACGGTTAAGCCATGAAATCCAAAGAATGTTGACCCACACCTTTAATCCCAGAACAGGGATGGCAAAGTAGTAACTCATGCCTTCAATCTCATCACTCAGGAGATAGATCTTTCTGTATTTCTGTGAGTTCAAGGCCTAAAAACAAAACAGTAGTAGCTCACACCTTTAATCCTACCTCTAGGATGATGATGCAGAGTTGAACCCAGAAGTGAAACAACTGGATGGAGAAGATATTTAAGGCAGGAATAGGCAGACATTCAGATATTTTGTAGGAGCTATCAGCCAGGTGGAGGACTCTTGCAGACAGCATTTACCCTGTTTGGCCTGAGAAGTTGGCTGGGTGAGAATTAACTGTGGTCAGTTTCCTCTCTGATATTCCAGACCCCGCCTCAGAAAAAGAAACATCCTCTCCAGGAGAAAGACTTGTTTATGCTCAGGAAGTGTCCTAGTTAGGGTGTTTACTGCTGTGTTAAAACATGATGACCAAAAGTAACTTGGGGAGAGTTCATTTAAGCATACAGTTGCACATCAAACTTCATCACTGAAGGAAGTCAGTGTAGGATCTTGAACAGTGCAGAAATTCAAGGCAAAAACCTGGAGGCAGAAGCTGAAGCAGAGACCATGGAGGGAAGTTGCCTAATGCCTTGTTTCTCAAGGCTAACTCAGCTTCATTTTTTATAATTCCATGTACACCTGCTCCAGAGTAGCATTACCTACAGTGATCCGGTTCCCCCTACATCAATCATTAATTTAAAAACATACTGAAAGCTTGCCCAAAGACCAGTCTAGTCTGTGCATTTTCTCAGGTGAGGGTCCATCTTCCCAAATGATTCAAGTTTCTATCAAGTTGACATAAAGCCAGCCATCACAGGAAGATATTGAAACTTATAAAACTAGGGA
This sequence comes from Sigmodon hispidus, assembly GCA_004025045.1. Lineage (NCBI taxonomy): Eukaryota > Metazoa > Chordata > Mammalia > Rodentia > Cricetidae > Sigmodon > Sigmodon hispidus. The sequence continues at coordinate 181,465 of PVIH01001779.1, forward strand.
AGTAACAAAGACTCTGAAGTCTCAGGCTTTTCTGAAATCTACAGGGTTGACAAAGTGCCTCAATGAGTTCATAGAAACACTGAACAATTGCTTGGAGGTGAAGTGTCTCCAATTGGCTGAGCTGCCTACAAGTCATGTAGGGACGCAGAGACTCAGCTTCCATGACAAATCACCCATGCAGGGGTGGGATTTTTGGTGGTGAAAATGCCTCTGAGTCACCCATAATCCTGAAAAGCAACCCCTATAGGTTCACTGGTTCCCTAAAATAAACTCAGATGGACTAATTTTTTTCTTCTAGTTTGAGTGCCCTGTGTGTGAGGGATAAATGCTTGTTTGCATCTTGAAAAGTTACACCATGTATGCCTAGTAGCTCACAAGAAGAGAGGGTAATTTACATGAAAAGAAATCTTTATTTTTCTTTCAAGCTAATTCCCTGGCCACCATGCAGCTTTATAGAAGTTTTGACTATGATATGTTCCTGCCTGTGGTCTTATATTCTGCAAGGCTACACACAGGGATCAAGGCATTTAGAGCCTTCCAAAGTCTTTAGCTGCCTCTTTGCTCATCTGTGGGTAGACAAGCCACTAAAACTGCAGTGGGCCAGCATTTAGAAAACAAGACTGCTGCTCTTTCTTTGAGTAAAGGGAGTTTGTTGCACAACAGCCTAGGAGCTGTGAGCAGAGACAGGAAAGCTGCATCTTCTGCCTCTGCTTCTCCCATCACTACCGTTGCTTTGCCGAATGTACTTTAACTCTGAACCTGCTTTAACCTAGAGTCAATACAAAGTCAATTCTCCACATTTCAGCAAAATTCTTTCAAAAATGAAAAATAAATATTACTTATACCATCAGGTGACACTCATTTATTTTTATTATTTCCCATCAAAGCTATTCCATGGTGCTCATATTCTTAAAAATGTCACTGATGTTCACATCCTTGCTAAAGAAGAATGTTGAATTTGTAGTCACCTTACGTTGCGGGCATGACTTAACAGGAACTCTGTCCATCACATTCATTCAGCTTTTTTCTGCCTTCTCTTTATGTTCCCTTTCTGACATCCCACCAACTTCTAGAACTCAAAGTCTAGTCTTCAAATCCCATCACTTTTTCTTTTGACTGGCTTTATCGTCCTTTAACTTTAAATTCTAGATACTGATGCTTTCCAAATACCAACCTACCCTAAAATCTCTAATTTCCTGTGTGTGCAGGTATATCCTCAGCTATACCATGTGGGGAGTCAAAAACAGTAAGAGCTAAACATTGTTTATTGATTTATGTGTTCCCCAAAAAATTCTTTCCTCTGCTCATAGACCTACTCTCTCTTCTTAAGTACTAAACAACATCCACCCAACGTAACTTCTGTCTTTCCTTTTCAACTTCATATTTTCAATAAATCCAGTACCAATGAAGCTGGTAGTAGAAATGCAGAAAGATAGAATGATTCTATCCAGTCCTTTATCTTTCAAAATTCTAGTCTATCCTCCACAATATATCTGATATGTTAGCTTAATTTGATTGTTTTAATAAAATACTCTGATTGAAAGAAACTTACAGGACTGTTAGTAGCCTCTAAGGGTCCTGGAGACCAGCCTGGCTTCAGCCAGTGAAAACTGGTGTTAACTAGTACCTTAAAACATGTGATCCTAAGCAATTGCGCAGAAGCCAACCCAGGGTCTGCCTGGGGACTTTGAAGAGGGTGGAGTCCAGATACAACATACCTATATCAGAAAGAGACCATCACCCACAGCCGCTGATACCAGCAAACCAAAGCCCTTTCCCCTAGCTGGGAGGAGAGTCTAGATAAAAAGTATTTAAGGTCTTCCTCTCCATAACAAAACTGAACTTGCTTGTTTCAACTTGTTCCAGGAGGCTGTGTCATTGCTTCCTCCATATCTTGGCTCCTCCCTCAAGAGAAAAAGCAGTGCCCTGAGCATAGAGGCAACACTGATTACTGAGCCCAAACCAGGTACACCTCAATGAAAGGGCGGTGAGTTTATTTTAGCCCAACAATTCTAGGGAAAGTTCCACTGGAAGGAGCTGGAGACAGCTGCTCACATCACATACATAGGAGGGAGCAGAGAGAGAATGCATGCATTCCTGCCTGATGCTTACCTAGTTTCTTCTATTTATACAGCATGGGATTTAAAACCAGAAAATTTTGCTGGCCATTTCCAACCTGTATCTTCCCACATCAATTAAATAACCAAGACAATCCCTTCACAGATATCCTCAGGCCAACTTGAAATTCTCTTCCTGGGTGATTCTCGATTGTACAGAATTGACAATTAAGTCTAGCTATCACATCTAATGTCTCTTATCTTTGATACATCTGTTGTACGAGGTTTCTGGCCCGGCCTTTCTGGCCTAGCCTTGAGGTTCTGACATGCTGTCCCACAGAAACACAGAGATGCTTGTATTAATTTTATGCTGATCAGCCTATGACTCTGAAATATTGCTAGCTACCTCAAACCCATGATTCTTCTTTAACCATGCAGCTCAGTACCTTCTCTCAGAAGCATTTCAACTTTTTTCGTCTGCATCTCACTGGCATCTCATTGTGGTGTCTCCATAGTGTATGTCTCTCTGGCATTCTGCTTTGCTCTTTCTGTTCCCAGAGTTTTCTTAGTCTGGTAGGTCTGCCCACACTTCCTGTCTTCCTCCAGTCAATCAGCTTTTTTATTAAACCAGTAGGCAGAACAATTATTTACAATGTAAAAAAATGATCCTACTACATATATCTAATACCATGATATACCTGTTACACTCCATCATTTCTACTGTGAAAAATCTGGCTCAAGCAGGCTCCTAGACCTTTATAACACATTCCTAAAGGTCCCTACTGTCCTTCTTGTTCCTAAGTTGATGTTCTGCCTGCTTTCTCAAATATATTCAGTCTTGAGTCAGATCTCATCACTTCCTCCTTAATAGGATCCCATATTTTCACTAGAACCATAGCCTTCTCTTTCAATATGTATCTACCAGATCTTTATATTCCACCCTCTGATTGCTCAAAATACAATTATATTCATTTATGCCACATACTGCATAATATAACTAAGAACAGCTTAGTGCACCTATACTTCAATTATGAGAACAATTATATATATGTATATATATATATATATATATATATTTTCACAACTGTTAAGAAATTCCCTGAGTGGGAGATCAATGAACCCTTTCAGCCTCTGAAGACCTGAAACATGGAAGGCACTCAATAATCAGTGCAAAATGAACAACAACAACAAAGAATCTCACACATCAGAGACACTTTCCTAAACTATCTAGTGGTGAAAGTGGTCATTTACCCATAAGGTTATTTCTTACTTATAGTTCCTTTAAATGTCTCACTAATTCCTTCAATTCTCTGTTAGATGTCCTTTAATTTACATATCTATTGACTTCTTGCCTCTTCCATTAGAATCTCAGCTTCCTGAAACCATAGATTTTTACTGTTCTTATTCATTGCTGAGTCCATACTTCTGAGAACACTTGGCACATTCTATCTGCTTTGTCAGTACTTTTAGGCTGGCCAATCTTGATGCCTTGATACTACCAAGGACAACTGACACAGTCAGTCCAAGCGGGATACAGAAATACACTGCTCCTATACCCTGTGTGTAAACAGTATATACTGGTCAACACTCACCGAACAGTGCACATGTTTCAGTGCAGAACTATACACTATCCACTACATTCTTGATGACATAGGTTGTCTGAAACCCTCCATCTGTTTCTAGGGACCAATAGTCCCAGGCCACATAGTAAATGGTTTTCACTTACAATCTTGATGCTTTTTTCCTTCCTTCATGTTCTCCTTTCTAATATTCAAATATTTCACATTTTGTCATTCACAGACATTTGTAGCAGCCATAGGCTTGACTATACCCCTTGTCTTCATCGCTTTTCTCTAATAGTTACCTCTTAGGGTCTTTTCACCTATTTGTATAGCTTTCAGCTGAAATGATGACAAATGGTTAAATCTGAAAAGCAAATTAAGGTAAATGATCCACTAGCTAAGGGTCAAAAAAAAAAAAATCCTAAGGTCTACCTAAGGTACATTTCAAAACTTGGAGAAAATAAAGACAATAGAAGAGACAGGATAAAAATGGGTTGGGGCAGCAGATGCAGCCCAGCTGCTAGAGTGCTTGTCTAGCATGCACAAAGCCCTTGTGCATTCCATCCCCAATATGGGGCACAATTTGATTTGAGAGTGCCCATATATCACCCTAGCACTTGAAAAGTAAAGACAGGAAGATCAGAAGTTTAAGGCTTTCATTGTCTACATAATAAGTTCAGGAATAATATGGGATACATTTATACCCTGTCCCACCACCAAAGCCTCAAAAGTGTAGAAAAGAAGGTGTCTTTCTTATTTGATAGTATGAACTCTAAGGTGACTGGAAGTTTCTCATGGACCACAATCATTCAGTAGTAGCAGTTGTCATAATGATGTCTGCCTTACACATTAAAAAGTAAACAACATAGGGCTCTCTCTCTCTCTCTCTCTCTCTCTCTCTCTCTCTCTCTCTCTCTCTCTCTCTCTCTCTCTCTCTCTCTCTCTGGGTGGATGTACAGGTGTATTCACCCAGGAGTGCACAGGGATTCTAGCGATCAACACTGGGTGCCTTCCTCTATCACTATGCACTTTATCTTTGTAAGATTTATCTTACTCTTAGTATGTTTCTGTGAGAGTATGTGCATAGAAGCACAGGTGCCATTGAAGGTCAGAAGAGGATATTGGATTCCTTCAGAGTTCAAGTTACACATGTGTGTTATTCACTCAGAATAAGTTCTAGAAACCAAACTTGAGTCCTCTGCAGAAGCAGTATGGGATCTTAACCACTGAGCCATCATTTATCTTATTCCTGATCTCTTTATATTTTAAGACAGGGTCTCTCACTGAATCTAAAGTCTATTTATTCAGACAAACTAACTGGACAGAATGACCAGTGATCTACTTGTCTCTGGATCCCCAGGACTGGGATTATAGAGACAGCAGTCATACCTAGCTTTTTACATGGGTATTGGGGATTTGAATACAGGTCCTCTGGGGATTTGAACACAGTTCCTTGTGCATATACTGCAAGCATTTTTCTCACTGAACCAACTCCTCAGCCCAAGGATGGAATCCTGTGTTCCTACTGAACTAATATCCCCAATTCTTCAAAGTGGTAGTTCCTCCAAAATATCTATGCCATTAATTAATAAATAATAAAAAATGAATCACAAGTGTTCCATTTGGAACCATGGGATTGTAAAATATGTCTTCAAAGAGCAAAGCTCACCATCCTACTTTCTATTTCCACTGTTTAAATTAGAGAAGTCAAATGGTTCTATTCTTGGGGGGAAAGAAGAAAGGTTTCCTGTATTTGTGACAGCTGTACTCCTAAGAGGCAGGCCAATCATTTATAAATTACTTGCTGCCTGGCCCATATTATCATCTTATCCAAGTTATTTCTCACAAATAACAGAAAACTGCTGAAAACCTCCTTACCTGGCTCAAATCTCCCTTGCATAGGCCATGAGTAAAAGGGTGTAAATATTGTTCTCTCTGGGAGAACGCTGTCTCCACCCTAGGTACCCTTAGATGGACAGCATGATGATTCCTAAGCATTGCAATCTGACATCTTCAATTCTTCTACCCACTGAGCACTAGACTTCAGTTATGACTCCTCCATGGGGCCATCTTTCATCTCCTGCTGGGGATTCAATTTCCACTTATAAGATTTAACCTGGAAATTATCACTGGCAACAGCAGTGGGAAAATGAACAGCTGATTTGGGAGGAACTGTGGGAGAAGATGTCTGAGCCTGGCAAGAGGGGTACTTGAGGCAGACAGCTATAGAGGATGTCTTTGCAGAACTGAACCATGCGCCCAGTAGCTCCAACTGTGAAGTCACCCAGCAGCCTGGTAACAAATAAATGTCTCAACGTGGCTATAGATAAGACAAGTAGAATTAAAGAATGTTGTGTGCCATGAAAGCAGCAGCTGGGAACTTTGATTAGGAGCTATGGACCAGTCAGAAAGGAGAAAACTATTGAAGAGAAATATCAAAGGGAGGATGATAAACAGCAAAGAGTTCATATGTTTTATGGGAGTGCTGATATAGGTCATTAGTCTCGAGATCTGAAATATTAACTCTGCAGGCCGGGAATTGAAAAGATGTATAATGAATGAAAAGTCAAAACTTCTCAACATCCCAGACTGGAGGCCTTTTATTCATTCATTGAACATTATTAAATACCTAAGTCCCAGGCACTATGCTAATTTGTGGAAGAATAAAAAAGATCATCTCTTTCCTCTCACAGATAAAATTCTGTGAAAAGAAAATATAGCTGAAAAGCACAACCAAAAGCTTGTGACAGAAGCTGGAAGTGATATAGTCTGTGAAGTGTTTGCTTTGCACACATGTGAACATGAGATCCATCTGCAGAACCTACACAAAAATAACCAGCATGTGTGGTAGCATGCTCTTGTAATTTCGGAACTAGGGAAAGACACAGCAGAATTTCTGGGGCCTGCTGGCCAGTCAGTCAACCTTACACGACCAGGCCAGAAAGGAATTCTGTTTCAAAAATATACAGGTGGGGATTTGTTGTGATGATGGCTCCTCAATTAAGAAAACTTGATTCTCTGCAGAAGATGATTCACATTTCTAGCACCCATGTCGAGTACATAAACTCCAGTGCAAAAAGACTTAATGCATACTTTTGACCTCCGTGGCCACCTGTATGTATATGTACACAGACACACACACACACACACACACACACACACACACACACACAATCACATACATGTGTATACACAGAAGAAAGAAAAACAATCAGTGATGGGATTTTTGTATCCCAGTTTATTCTCAGAAAACTGTGTTTTTTGCATTCCAGAGAAATGGATCCTAGTTTGTAGATAATTGGTCTTGTGTGTTTATCTCCTTGGATTTTCCTAGAATGACTGCTGGTGCATGACTGTGCTGGCCATACGCTGAGGACAGACTCTGAAAGATGTAAATATACAACTCTGAGTAAAGACTTAAGACCCTGGGCTTTGAACACTGTGTTCATATGGAGAGTGATGTTCTGTCTATGAAAACATTTATCCCTGCACATCCTCAGCCAAATTATTGTCTGGGTCTTCCATGGTGAACTTGAAGTCCCTGCTTTCCTTTCCTGTGTTTTGTGTCTCATCAAAGTGACCTCATTGTACTTTCTCAAGCACAGGCCCTTTAAGAGGAAGGACTGGGAAGTGGGAAGGGAGCCGTGGTAGATACAGGAAAAAAAAAAAAAAAAAAAAAAAAAAAAAAAAAAAAAAAAAAAAAAAAAAAAAAAAAAAAAAAAGCTTCTTAAATAAATTTTTAAAAACCCATGAAAAAAAGAACTGAACTCTCTTTCCTTTCTTCCTTCTTTCCTTCTTTCCTTGCTTTCTTCTTTCCTTCTTTTCGGCAAAATTAGATATTCATTTACTATGAACACATTTTTTTCTTTAATTTTCATGTGTATGTGTGTGTATATTTGTATGTGCACATATGTGTGTGTCAGTGTTCATGAGAAGGCCTAAGGTTGATGTCAGGGACCATTCTCTATTACTCCTCTTTCTATTTATTAAGGCGAGGCCTCTCAATCAAAACCAGAGCTTGCCTGTATATCTATGGTATTCAGCCACCTCTCTCTGAGGCTGTCTTGCCATTGGACGCTGGAATTGTAGGTAGACCACTATGGCCACCTGGCATTTATGCGGCTGATGTGGAGCCCAACTCAGGTGCTCACACTTGTGCATCCAGTGTTTTAAAGACTGAGCCATATCCTCAGTCCCCAATGTCGACAATCTTTAACAGTCTTTTCAAGATCCATTAAATGTTACTATACACTACAATGTAACCTGAAGAGCTAAGAGTAAATTTTCAAAACAAGGCCACAAAAACAACTTAAACACACACACACACACACACACACACACACACACACACACACACACACACACACAGTGGAGCTGTAATTGGAAAGGAGGAAGCTGTTGAGGCAAAGAAGAAATCATTATTATCCTCCCAGAAAGTTCCAAAGACTCACTTCCAGAATTGCTCACCAGGGGGACCCAGGCTGTGATGGCTGAGGACCTCTCTACTGGCTGCAGAAGCATTCCTAAAACTATCAGGAACAGAACTGGGTTTCAAGTCCACTGTCTGAGACAGAGTTCATTTATGCAGATAGCGTGGACCATAAATGGCTACAGCTCACAGGAAATCATCTTCCAGTCAGGAGCTTCCTCCCCCATGACGCTAGGAGGCAGCAGAGGACCTGGATAAGAACCATCAATTAACTTTGGCTCTGTGAGTCTTTACTATCTGCTGAGATGTTTCTGTTGTTCTGCTGGAGTGGCAAATGCAGAAAAGAACTAGAACACATAAACATCACCATGAGAGAGTGCATAGGCTCACTGAAGAAAGAAGAGAGAGAGAAATCTAGGGTCAATATAGATTGTATGCAAAAGCTGAAGGCTAGAACATAGCTAAATGACACAGTGTCTCACTTCTGCATTGATGGCCTCTGGCAGGGGTGTGGGTGAGAAAAGACATGTTTTCTTTAAGGCTCTGGCCATAGGAAGTTTAATTATGCTCCAGTAAGCAAATGAGCAGCATGAATGGGCAGTTTTGTAAATGGGGAGATCATAAGAGTGGGTATGAATCTGAGAAGACTGATAACTGAGTTTGATGGAGTGCATGATATAAGATCTCCAAATAATAAATATATAAATAAAAATAAATAAATAGATAAGGGGGAGCCTAAGCAAGTGACGTGTATAAGGGAGATTTCCTGGGCCATATGAATTTTGAGATAGTCTTTGCAACTATGATGAGGCAGACAATGGGAGCAAAAGCCACATGAAAAAATAAGCCAAGGAAATATAGGAAAGGGGAGAGTGAACTGTAAGGACACCAGATGGACTTCATAAAAGAGATGCTGCCATCTTCTATTATGGTACAACCCAGATATCTGGAGTGACACTCAGCACTAACCTGTCATTCATAATAGCTGTGTGGACAGAGAGCTGTTTATTTACCTTTACTACATAAATGATCTCAGAGTGAGGATGGTAGAGGTAAGTAATCCATTTATTCAGGAGGAACAAACCCAAATTGAAAGATCATTTGCACTACCCTTTACTTGGTGTCTACAGGGTCAGAGAGACATAAAGAGTGATGTTGTCCCTGAACTTGAAAGGGCCACATCTTATCAGTGGAGGATGCAGACAATTCCATCAGGAATTTCAGTATGGGGTAATGTGTCTATCACCCCAGCAGAAAAGGTCCTGGCTTGGGGAAGATTCTAAATAACATTGAGATAATACCATAAAAATAGACAGATGTCCAGGTAAGGAAAGTAACAAGAAATGCCTGAAGGTGAAAGGAAGCCTGGTGCATTCCTGGAGATGAGAGAGGATCCAGTTGATACACAGCACTGTGCATAACGTCCTAAGAACTAAAATCTCAGATGAGATTGGCAAAATGGCTCAGCTGTAAGGCACTTGCCATTGAGCTTAAAGATCTGTGGTCAGTCCCTGAGATGCACACGGGAAGAAAAGAACATACTCCTACAAGTTCTTCTCTGACCTACATAGATATGCCATGGCATATGTACACCAGCATACTGAAGTCACTACATGTGATTTATGGCCCATTGTTGGTTTTCTGTGTTAACTTAAACATTCACTCATGCTCTACCTACCTCAGTTTTCCCATCTGTAAATTGGAGTGAATAATGACATATTCCCTAGGTAATTTGAAAAATAAATGAGTCAATAATTGTGTGTGTGTGTTGTGAAATCTGAAAACTGTGCTTAGCAAATATGTCACATAGGTGGTATAGCTGAGGTCTGAGCAGAAAGCCCTATGACCATAATAAGAGAGTCTTGATGATACCGGAATATGGAGGAAATTGATAAGCCACAGTGGGACTGCTGGTGTGATGGATCCAAGAACTCAGCATCCAACTTTTGTTACTGTAAAAGCCCACTACCTTAACACAAACTCACCCCAGTTTCTCTGCAGGTATCAATCATGTGCACACTAACAATACTACTACTTCCGTGCCATCAGACTTTGTTATGGTGCCATGATTCTCAAAGTGTCCTCAAAATAACACTGCAAGTCTTTACTTGAGCTTGCGATTCTTCATCTGTCATATGGATCTACTTACCATCCTGTCATAACACTCCACTTTGCTGACTTGAATCTAGACTTAGTATCTCATTATCAGTGGTGGTCCTGGAGATGTGAGTTTCATACTCTTTCCACCAGATAATGATACCTACAAGAGATAGGCTCGGAGGAAGATGCATAAGTCTATGAATGTCAACACCAGTGGCCCTTGCTGGTTCAAAGCATAACTGTAACTCTGGTCCTCCAATAGAAGGTCTCTTAAGACTTCTTTACCAATGGGTTAAGCAGCCTAAGAGAGTCCAGCAGGTCACTGCTTCATTGCTGTTGAAGTTATAACATACTTGTGGAAAGCTGCTGATCATCTCCTAAGTTAGGTACCTTTGTTTTCTATCCAATAAATATCATAAATATGAAGTGAAAGCCTCCATCTGTCTCAGAGTTTCAGACATAATACACAAGTACCCCTGGTAGTGAAGTGGTACCGGCAGAAACAAGAGCTACTTGGAGCTTCAAGTGCAAAAACCTGTTCCATGTGCTGGAATACAATGAATTCATGATGCACTGAGCTTTCTTGTAGGTGAAACCAGAATTGATGCTTAAATGATAAACAACATCTGTGCTTAACCTGTATGGAATGTCAAATGAGCACAGAGAGGAGATAAAGGGAGAGGGTGGCAGGCTGTATGGAGTGAACAGAACTTGAACTGTCATTTTCAAGAAGAGCAAGGAGTTGCATAAATTCACATGCTTGCTAACAGAAACATCTACACACGATTCTCTAAACCCCTGTGTGTGATGATCAAAACTGTTGTTGAGAAGACCATAAAGGGGGCTGGCTAGGTGGCTCACAAGTTAAAGGAAATTGCACCTAAGCCAGACAACTTGATTAATTTCTAGGACCCACATGGTGGAAGGAGAAAGACAATTTGTACAAGGTGTCCTCTGAACACATATAACATGATACACTTGCCCTTACATGTACACATACTACATACATATGCATATACACAGGTAATAAATAAATGTATACAATAAATGAACAAATAAATGCAAGCCATATGTGTTGATGGGAATTATAGTCAATATTGTTTGTCAGCATGACCGGATCTAGAATCAATAGAGACAGACTTTGGCCCATGACTATGAGAGGGTTTCTAGATCAGATTATCTGAGGTAGAAAGACCTACCTTAAATGTGAAGGCATCATAGGAGAGGACCTGTGGTAGTTTTGTTAGGAATGGCCTGTCCCACAGGCTCATATATTTGAACACTTAGTCATTAGGGTGTAGTGCTTCCTGAGGAAAATTAGGATGTGATGTGGTCTTACTGGAGAAAGTGTTTCACTGAGAGTGAGCTTTAGGGGTTCAAAAGCCCAAGCCAGGCTCTATGTCTCTTCTTCTTCCTGCTGTCTGAAGACCTGAATGTAGAACTTTCAGCTTCTCTAGCACATGCCTGCCTGCATGCTGCCAGGCTCCCTGCCAGGACAATAATGGACTAAACCTCTAAAACTGCAAGCAAGACCCAATTAAATGCTCTTTTTTTATTAGGGTTGCCATGATCATGATGTCTCTCCACAGCAATAGAACACCAGGAGATGACATTCCCTTCCTTAAGCCGCTTTGATCAGTTATTTTGGCACAGCAATGTGACAAGTAACTAATGTAACTGGACATGTTAATTTCAACAAATTCAATTATTTTTTTCCTTCAACTCTCTACCTTAGCAAAATGGAGGAAATGTACTGGATTGATCTTGCAACTTGATACCTGAATGTCTCTGGAGGCCAAAAATTTTCCTTGGGCCTAGATCCACTTTCTTTTTTAGATATGTTTATTCTATGGGAAAGCTAAGAAACCACTCATTTATCTGATGATTCTAGACCCATAATGTCCACAGAGATACAATGCGAGACATATACATAACCCAGCCATGTTTTCAAAATGTAAGAGCAAAACTAAGAAAGTAATTTCAACATATTAATGTTTAGTAGATCAAAATGTTAGCTGATTATCATTAAATATGTTGTTTAATGTACTGGTACCAATTAAGTTCAGCAAATTTCTATGATTAATATGTTAGCATACTGTATCAGTGAATATATTAATATGCTATAATATATTTATATAATATACAAAGTAACAACTAGTAAGTTTATTATCCAATATATTGATTTTTCTCACACGCTAAAATTAATTTTAATATGTAAAGTTTAATACATGAATAATATATTTAACTTAATATACCCTACATTTCATTTTAACACATAATAAAATTGTTAAGGTATTAATGAAATATTGTTGCATTAAGCTTTTATACTGCCTTGAAAAATCCAGTATATAATTTTATAGTTAAATGCATATACCTACTCATAATAGTTGCATTTAAAGAGTTCAACCACCATCAGGCATAATGTAATTTCTGGCAATATTGATATCAAAATCTCTTCTGTCAGTCAATAATAACCTAGTGTCCTTGTCCTTTTTGCAGCCACATAAAAGCATATTTGATATCTGTGGCACTTTGCTGTAGACCAGAAGCTACTAGAGGAAAGAACCTGTGGTCTCTCTCTGACCCATGACCAGAGGTCTGTCCAACACTGTCCACATGCCTTACCATGTAATTAATGAGTAACCTAGTAAAAGGCTCAGCATCACTGTGGGTGTTTCCTAAAATGCATCCTGTAGTCATCTCCTCTAAGCAGCAGCATTTTCTCCTTAAGGGAGACTGAGAAGGCTATCACAGTTAGAAGGCTTGGGAAGTTTTCTAAAGCCCTCCTTAAGTGACAAGTGCTGAGGAGGGGACATTCTGCAGGGGAGCACGTGGAGAGTCAGGCTCATACCCAGGGATGCAGCTCTCATGAGTTATCACCTGTGCTGGGGGTAGAGGGGCCTTTGCAGTGAAGTAGCTGCCTTTGATCATCTATGTCTCTCCTATGAGGAGTCCTGGTCCACTCGGGCTAGATTTGAGTGGAACCACTTCTTTGTTCTGCTGTCAGTACTCTATCCAAGGTTAAGAGATACTTGTCATTGTCTCCCCTGGGAAAGAGGAAATGAAAATAGGATGAAGTCAGATGAAAAGACTACAGATTTTATCACTGTTGTATGTACCCATGTCAAAGAACTCACAAAGACCACTAGGGAGCTGGATTCCAATTCAAACAAGGGTCAGTTTATATTTGGACAGGTTTGAACCCAGGCCAAAACCTATGTTTAGACACAGGGGAGGGAATTTGGCCCCAATCTCAGGGATTTTTTTTTAAATAAAGTCTTATTTTTTTTATCCATGTAACCCCTTTTTAAACTCCTTCCCTCTTCCATCCATCCCAGTCACTCTCTCTTCTCCATATCACCTTATCTCCTCCACAGCAAGGGCAGGAGGTCCCAAGGTCCCAATGTGGCTTAGTTTAGCATCCACTCCCAACAGATCTGCTTTCCTCACCCCAACATCAAGACTGGATCAGGTGTTCCTCTGAAGGGAATGGGCTCCAAGGTGCCGGTCCTTATAGAGCTACAATAATAAAAACAGCCTGGTACTGGCATAAAAACAGACTTGTGGATCAATGGAATTGAATTGAGGATCTGGACATTAACCCAAAAACCTATGAACACCTGATCTTTGACAAAGAGACCCAACATAGTCAATGGTAATGAGTTTTTAAAGAAGGACATACATAAGTGGGGTGGTACACATCTTGGCATTTCAGGATTAGGCAAAAGGTATGATGTAGAGTGATTCTTTGAAACTATTGGTTAAACTTTCTTGCTAAATGAAGTTTTGAATCTATTGACTATCAGACACATTCCTGGAATTTTTCTTACATTCTTCTTTCCCCTGAGGTAAAGTTTTGTAAAGGTAAGCCTATGTTTTCACAATCACAGCTATTTATGCTATATCTAGTTTTCATTTCTTATCTCTTTTAACTTCTTAGAACATTTTCTGCCCTATGTGCCAACAAAGCTTATCTCAGAAGCAGCTCTATACAAATGAAATAACAGAGGTTCTATTGGTTGGTATGCGTGTAACACTGGTATTGCAGTCTGTATTCACAACCACACTAGCACACGGTAAACACAGGTGGAAGGAGGATTATTTTGTTAATAGTACTTTACAGTACTTCTCAGAGCCTTTAATGATGGGGATGTTCAGAGGTTCTGTTTCCCCTATCTCTCCACCTGAATCCAAGCTTGCAGTGGGCACAATTCTACCTTGTGAAAATATAAGAAATGTAATATATATTCTTGTCTCTTCCCTAAGTTCCTAAAGCCTTGCCATCTCTTGGATGATAGGGATTTACAGTCTATGCTGCTATAAGTGCATGGGCACAGATGCCTCTTTTGTTCTAGTATGGTGAGTCAGGTGACCTCTTGCCGGCAGCTGGTCTCTCCAATCCACCCCCAACCTCCCACATGGGTTGAGTTAGCAAGTCATCATGCCTTCATGCATGGAGATCAGGAGTAGTGTGCAGGACTCCTGTTCACTCCTCCTCCTTCTTTTATTATGTAACAAACAAGTAAGTGAAGATGACAGCTTCCTTCTATTCAGTGAATTCTACTAAATATTGAACCTGAGAAGGCAGGTGTGGGAATCTCTGATTTATAGCTTATTGATCAGAAGTGTAGGGCGGGTGGATGGCCTCTAAAGAGAGGGTCATCTTCAAGATAGATCACTGACAGCTCCCACAGGTCTCAGGATAAAGACAGTCTTTCCTCGGTGTGATGAAGTGCTCAGAGGGTTTTTAGCTGTGTGATGGGATCAGATAGTGTTGTAAAAGCTACACTAACTGCACTTGGAGGATTGATTACAGGGGCAAGAGTGCAAGCAGGTATAAAAAGCTATAGAATGGTTATAAGAGCACAATGAATGTAAAGTAAAAATCCTTTATCTTACCTTTCTATATGTCTGACACTGAACATATGAGCCTTCTACTCCACTGACCAAATATTTTATTTTTTGTTTTTTTTGTTGTTGTTTAACTATTTGAGTGAGTACATGTGTGCATGTATGTGTATGTGTCTGTGAGAGAGATGCATGAGTGTATGTATGCATTTTACATGTATATGGATATATGTGCAGCGACATGTACATGTACATGTGGAAGCTATTGATTGATATCTGACATTTTCAATTTCTGTCCCCTTTTTGCCTGGGTAAGGCTTCTCAATAAATCTAAAGGTCTTACCTAGGCTCCTTTAGCTAGCCAGGTTGCCTGGTGGAGTCTGTGTTTCTACCTCTAAGCTAGGATTACACGTGTCTCACAAAGCCTACACAGCCTTTAAAACAATGATGGGAATACAAACTCTGGTCTTCGTGTCTGTCTGCATGACAAGTGTATTATCTACTAAGTCATTCCTCTAGCTCTATGAACCGATTTTCTAATACCATTTGTCTACCCTGACATTAAAGTTAGTTCTGACACAATCTACATGAAGCCAGCATGAGGTCACACAAATTAAAGACATAGTTAAACACAACAAAATAGCCAGTACTTCAGAAGATAGCCACACTAACTGGCTGTAATACAATGGGTTTTGTGTAACTCACTCGTTAGTTTCAATGATTGATATACAAGGCACAAAGCTTAGAGAAATGCCTACTTTAGTTTCATGGTCTGTTATATAATAAGGCATAGAGTAATGGACACAGATGCATGTGGATATAGAAAAACATGGGACAAAGTCTCTGAGTACAAGATCTTGTCACCCATGAAGTGACATTGTATCAGTCTTTCAAAACATGTAGGTGTCACCAATTTGGAAATGGGCTTCAACCAGTTTGAGCTAGAGTTCTGATGATGGTCTTCCTATGCTTATCCACTAGGCTTTGAAATAAAGTTTTATAATAACACAATCATATCTTAGCATTTAACATATGTCTAGTATTTTTGGGATACATGGACAGGGTTGAGTAGTTTTCATTCAGATAAGATAACATGGGTCACAAATTCTAGACTACTTCTGTCTGCCCTTTTCTTATTACATTTTACTTATATGTATGTTGTGTGTATGTGTGTGTGTATGTGTGTGTGAGTGTGTGATACATGTGTCCTGATACATATGTGAAAGTCAAAGAGCAACTTGGAACACTCAGTTCTCTCCTTCTACCATTTGAGGGACCTAGGATCACCAGGCTTGGCTACAAGTACCGTTACCTGTTACGTCATTTCTTTGGTTCCTAACTGGTCTTCTACATGGAAATATGCTTCAAAATTATACTGATTTTGTTGTTGCTATTGCTGTCAAGATCTCAAATTGACCAAATGTGTCTTGCATCCTTTAAGCATCATTACTACATTCAGACCCTTTCTTTCCTCACTGGATTACAAGACTTTTTCTTTAGTTGCCACATCATAGTTACACTGTCATGTTTTGGGTGCTTTCCTGAATCCCACTTTGAAATTGCTCTTCTCCCTTCTAGTGACTGTCTCTTTCTTATTATCTTTCCAATTACTGTGTGTTTTGTGGTTGTTGCTGTTGTTGATGATTCTTTGACTATCAGATAAGTCTCTGAAGTGAATCTTGTGTGTTCGTGCATCCCCTCTAGTAGACTGTGTGTGGGAACTCATCTGTCACAGTCAACAAGGCAGATCAAATTCTGGGACTATGCATGGTGCACAGTGGCTACTCAATAAACATTTGCACTTGCGTGTGTCATGCAGCCTTGAAGAAAGATTAGAACCACAGTGTTCCCTGCCCAGAGACCACTTAGTAGAAACTCTTCATTGTGTAGATGAAAAATTATGGGAAACAACAGGATGAATTCAAATTTGCTTTTATGCCATGTCCAGACACTTAGCCTGTCACTGATGCTGCAATAATTGAGTGCCTACACAGTAGCTGCCTTATACCAACAGTTACCAATAGCTCTGCTTCTATGTAAATCTTGTAAGATCACAAGATAAACTGGAAATTTTATTTATTTAGCCTTTATTAGTCAATTTTGTACAAACTTTAAAAATGAAATATTTTATATGGAATTTGCTAGATAAATTGAGACTGTCCCTCCATGTAAACGATAGTTTCAGAAGTCTATAGCAAATATGTCCTAGCAAATTATTAGCAATGTTACCTCCCCTACATTTTTCCACAACTACCTATAGCTCCCTTAGTATCCAGTGGAGTCCTTAGCCTTGTTTAATCAGCAACTACTATCTACCCTCATTCCATATTTGGTCCTGAATGTTAAGTTAGATGATAAACTCCCCAAAGATAAGAATCAAACTTGATTATTCATTGTAATTATCAATGTCAAGTCCTTTAGTGACTAACAGTGCCAAGAACATAAAAATGATGCTGGAGAGATGGTTCAGCAGTTGAGTATTGACTATATTTGCAAAGAACTTGAGTTCAGTCTTGAGAACCCATATAAGGGTGGCTTAGCACTATTTATAACATCAGTTCCAGGGTATTCAGTGCCTTTTCTGGTCTCCATGGGTAACTATACTGACATGTACTTCTCTCTCTCTCTCCCTCTCTCTCTCTCTCTCTCTCTCTCACACACACACACACACACACACAAAATTAAAATAGAATACATTAGCTTCCAAACAAATATGTAGACTGTTAAATGAATGTGTCTTGAGTTTCATCTATTATAAAGCTTCTTCCTTCTGATGTCATGTCTCCTTCAACTCCTTTAAGTCTTTAATAACAGGCTACTTCTTAGTGGATGCATTCTAGTTCCTGGAAAGCTAAAGACTCTCCCTTTGATCTGATATTACTTACTTTCTTTGGGTTTCAATTGCTGTGACTGAGCACTATGACAAAGAGCAGTATGAGGAGAAAAGGGTGTATTTCAGCTTATGATTTTCAATTTACACTTCATCAACTAGGAAAGTCAAGGGCAAGAAATTGTGGAGGCAGAAAGTAAAGCAGAGACCATTTAGGGGTGCTGCTTATTGGCTTTCTTTCATAATTTGCTAAATCTGCTTTTTTATGGCACCCAGAACCAGCAGACCAGGGGTGGTACCACCTATAGTGATTTGGATCCTTCCACATCAATCATCAATGAAGAGATGTACAACAAGCCAATATGGTGGAGGCATTTTCTCAATTTAGGGTCCTCATCTCACATGACTCTAGCTTGTGTCAAGTTGACAGAAAACACAACCAGGATACTGGCACTACGTATGTTTAGCTGAAGCATTTATCATATTCTGATAGCCCTGTATATAATTTTATTTAGTTATTTACTCACTTTATATCTCAACCCCAGTTTCCCCTTCTCCACTCCCCCCATTCCCTCTTCCCTCCCTTCCTCTCCCTCAATCAATTCTTCTTCTGTTTTTATTCAAAAAAGGGGCAGGTTATGGGTATCAACCAAGGGTGGCTTATCAAGTTGCAGTGAATTGTATTAGCATTAATAATTATACATAATAGTAAGCTTTATTTCAGTATCTCCATACAGGTATATATTTTGTTTTGCTACATCCCCAACCCTTGTCCACCCTTATTCTCCTATTTCTACTGATTCTCTTCTTTTCCTAAACAATATCTCTTCTACTCTTGCTTCTTTAAGACTTATTTATTTTAATTTAAAGAATATGGGTGTTTTGCCTGTATGAATGTCTGTGCACTTATGTTGTCCTTGAGGAAGCCAGACAAGCAGCATATGCAATCACCTGGAAAGAAAGTTGCAGATACTTGTCAGTTGCTTCAAGAGTGCTTGGAATTTAACTCAGGTCTTCTGGAAGAGCAATCGGTGTTCTTAACTGTTAAGACATCTCTCCAACTCCTCATAAGTTTATCTTTAGAGGCTCAATGAGTTTCATTAGAGCTGCTTACTGAGTATGGGTGAGGGATTAATTACAAGAATGTGAACAGCCTATCTTTGACAACACCACTAAAGAAAACATTTCTTCTTCCCACTTTAGCAATCAATCATCTACATATTTTCTTTCTACTCTCTTACTCTATTAGACAAGCTTCAGATAGGCAAAACGAAATGTTCTCTTTACTTTTTATGCACTGTGCAAATCAACACAGCCCTCACATCTAGGGAGGCAGACTAAAGGATCAAAATAAATTTGTTTCATTAGAACAAAGGACACAAAGTTGTGTGAGTGTGAATGTAAATGAATTGGGCTCAAAGGACCAGGCTCCCTCCTAAGGCTCATCTTTGTTAGGCCAGGAAAGTAGGAGACCAGCTGTGAGCAAAGCAATTGCTGAGTACTCACTCCTCCATCCTGGGGGAGAAAGGGAGAGTTCAGGCCAGGCATGTTTAAGAGCAGCACTGAACAAATAAAAGTTAACAGCCCGTGTGGGAGAAGAGTTTGCCCAGCTTAATGACTTGGCAGCAAAGTAGAGTGGGAATGTTTGAAGAGATAGAGACCTTATCTTTTGTCAATTCCCTGCTACCAGGGCTCAGAGCAGTCATGAGGAATATTCCTAAAGAGTCACAAATATAGAGTCCTATTCAGCCTCCAGGAGGCAGAGGGAAGAACTGGTATGAAGGAAACACCTTAAAAGGCTGTTGTGATGAAAAAAACTGAGAAAGAAAAGAAGTTAGATCTGAGGGGACAGGATGGCTCAGTTGGTAAAGTAATTATTGTACAAGCATGGGGAGCTGAGTTCAATCCCCAGCACACTCATACAAATCCTGTAATCCTAGCAGACACAGGAGGAAAGTCACTGGATTCTCTGGTTAGCTACTCTTGAACTGCTCAGCTCCAGGTCACATAGAGAGAGAGAGAGAGAGACTGAGAGAGAGAGAGAGACTGAGAGAGAGAGAGAGAGAGAGAGAGAGAGACTGAGAGAGAGAGAGAGACTGAGAGAGAGAGAGCAATAAAGCAAGACATCAGGACACCAGGCATCAACCTTTTGACTCTACATACATGCATATGTTAATCTAAACACATATATGTACACAAACATACATATACACACACTGTGGAAATCAAGTGAGATAAGGTATTTTTCTATGTCTTTCTTCCTTTTACTCCTTGTTCTCTCTTTCTCTCAGGAGCAAGTCACTGAGAACATAGGCCATGTGACCCTTTCCTGGGCTTGGGAACCTAGAAATTAACCACTTGGCAGATGACTTCCAACAGGTAAGAACATCATCCTACACTTAGCTCAGTGAGGGCACAAGATGTTGTGATGCTAAGAAACTGCAGAGATCAGGGAATGAAGAGATGCCCTGACGGGTTTACATTCACTCTGCCTATAAAAAGGAAAGCTTCACATGCTGAGGAAATGAAAACTTTGTTTTGCTAAAAAGTGAATTTCAGCCATTAGTACCATTGTTACCATGCATGGACTCCTTGGTAGGAAATGGATACAGGCCTCCTGTTCAATACTTTGGTCTCTTCAGAGAAAACATCCTCTAAATGGTTTTCTATTAACTTGGAAAAGCCACAGTTCTCTTGAACAAAACCACACTTACTTATATAAAACTAGAAATTTATTTTTCTAGTGTTTCACACATGTTTTTGGAGAACAAAACTTTGAGCCATAGATCCCTAGGAATCTCTCACCTTGGGAGTGGAGCAGCAGACCTAATCTTGATAAAAACAAAACAAAACAAAAAAACATTAGAAAATTCAGTTTCAGGAGGAGAGTGTCAATCAGAATGAGCCAAGAGAAATAAAGTTCTTACATGTCTCAGAACATGCACAAACTGGACTATTTTTAAAACAAGGGTTTCCTCATTTTCACCCACATTCATTATTTCATTACTTGTTTGCGCTAGCTAAGTAGACAGTCAGGAGTGATACAGGTAACAATCTTTGGAGTTAGTTGGTTTCAAAAGTGTGATGACTCTGCTTAGAGGTAGAGGAAAAAAAGTCACATTGTTCATTGGCACAGACATACCTAGGGAGATTTCAAGTCTAGACACTGTGTAAGACATGGTTCTATAAATGCAGGTCTACGTTGTTTCTAGGTGTCCTGACCACATTCAGCTTTCAACAAGCTGGAATTTGTGCAGAAGCCTGTCAGATACTTTGCTCCCAGAAAATCTGCATGGGTATAGATAAGAGATCTATAAGTAAAAGCTGGAGAGATGGTTCAGCATGTATGTGCTGTAAAACAATTGGTTTCTATATTATGAATGTGTATTGCTCTCATTGGTTAATAAAAAGCTGATAGGCCAGTAGCTGGGCAGGAGGTCAGGTGGGATAGCCAAACTGAGAATGATGGGAAGAAAGAGAGCAGAGTCAGGAGAGATGCCAGCCAGCTTCTGAGTGTAGTGAGATTATGCTATGTTGTAAATATTTGTCCTGCCTACCTATTTAATAAAAAGCTGATTGGCCAGAAGGAAGACAGGAAATATGGGAAGGGCTACCAGGCTAAGAAAACTCTGAGTACATGAAGAACAGAGACAGACGCCACAGACATGCAATGGAGACACGATGGCAGTAGATACAGAGGAAAGAAGCTGAAATGCTGCTCTACGATATCCAGCTGCATGGCTCAACAAGACGGGTTGAGTTCAGATGAAAGAGTTAGCAAATTATATGTCTGGGCCCTAGGTCAATCAGCATAAAAATAATACAAGCCTGTGTGTGATTATTTGAGGCTAAGCAGGGGCAGAGAGGGTGGCTGAGAGTGGAACCGAATCTCTGGTCCAGATCTGGATAGTCCAGGCCAGAACCTATTACAATATCTGAGCAAGCAGAATGCATAGAAAATGAGGTAGTGCATTAGAAAATAAGCCAGGAGACAGGTGAAAAAGTTTTTTTTTTTCTTTTTTTTTTTAAATGAGAAAAACCTGTAAGGATATATTCCCTTTATGAGGTACCAACTTCTTCTTAAAGCCTTCAATGAGGACCCCTTTGTTCTTTTACATTTTACCTCTTTTGCCCAAACCAATAGAGGACTACTTCAATAATTCAAATTAAGATATCATAATCACAATTCATAAATCAATTGACTTCTAATTGTGGATAATATTTTAAGTCATTCTTTTCACACCACAATCTTTTATGCTGTTTGTTGAATAGTGATATAAACGAATTTTTCCATAAAAATTCTATAAGTCTAAAAGTATTTTTTAAAAGAATACATGTATGCATTTCTTCTCTGGCCTCCAGGCATACATGTAACTGTGTGCATTCAGATAAATATGGGCATGCACAGACACTCACACACACACACACACACACACACACACACACACACACACACACACACATATGCACAGAGAGAATGAGAGAGAGGGAGAGAGAGAGCACATTATCCAGCAGAGAAACTTTTCTAAATGGTTGAGATTTTAATTATTTATTTATTGTTTAATTGGAATATGTTTTTAATTGAAATGAGGTTACAAAACATTCCCCTTCCCTTTCTCGATCTAGTTCCTCTCAGATACCCCCTCTAATTCTTCCTGTACATCCCACTCTCATTGTTCTTTGCCACTTTTTCTTTTATTATAATTGTCACATGTGTCTGTCTGCTTTTGTGTGTGCCTATGTGAGTACCTCTTTGTGTGTGTGTCTGTGTGTGTGCCTGTGCACATCTTGATCAAGAAGTTTTTCACTTCTCATTTGAAATTTCTCTCAGGATATTTCTTCTTAAAATTAGAGGGATAAGATGTGTGAAGACCAAGGAGATTAGACAACATTTCTAGCAGGCTCTGGAAGATGTGATGGTATATGAGTTTCAGGCATATTATATCAGAAGGTGGTTCAAGGGAGAGATAGGAAAAATGTTCACAAAACTGATATAAAACAAAATGCTTTCAAAATATATCAATTCATAATCATTTTCATCCAAGCATTACTGTGATAAAAATTAATGTCAGCAACAACAAACCATCATGAACATGTTTAGGGTACAGTGTTTAGTCTTGGTTGTCATAGAGAGAGCTGAATCTTAGCGGTGTGGTGCTGTCTGAATGTTCTATTGCTAAGAAAAATCAGAATTATTATTTTAAATTAATGAATTCACAGCTGAATTTATTTTATTATTTTTATTTATGTTTGTGTATGTGTGTGTGTGTATGTGTGCACCGTGAGTGTGCACACTGCTTATAGAGGACAGAGCAGATTTTCTGGAGTTAAAGCTGCATGCACTTCTAAGCTGCATAAGGTACTGGGAACCAAAGCTGAGTCCTCCATAAGAGCAGCAAGTGCTTTTAACCTCTGAACCTTCTCTCCAGGCCCGCAGCATCTGATTTAAAAATCATGACTTATATAACTTAAGTAATTATCACAGTATTCTCAGTGTTGAATAGTTAATGTTATCAAGCTTGTTAAAAGTTTTCCAGGTATAAGAATATATATGTAACTCGGTAATGTTTTAAAATAAGTACCAAGTATCTAATCGCTGCTATTTTTCTGTTAAACTCTGAGTAGATGACAACCATCTGTCTCAGACTTTTTCTGAGACAGTTCTAATTACATCTATTCTATGCCATTGGCCTTCTAAACCATCACATTGTCCCAGATATGTCAATATCACAGTGTCAAAACTATTCTTATTAGATGCTTCACACTTGAAAGCAACATGAAAGTCCTTTTTGTCAGATTTCATTTGATTCTTTTATTTGGAAAATATGATCTCTGTACCAGCCTTCTGGAAAAAAAAACTGAATTGGTGAATTTTCTTTTATTAGTATTTTATTTTAAAGTGTGTGTGTGTGTGTGTGTGTATGAAGTGCATATGAGTATAGGAGGTCATTACATGGAGGTCAGTAAGGGTCGTTGGATCCCTTATATGGGTGGTGGTAACCAAAATCAGTTCCTCTTCAAGAATAACAAGCATTCTCAACCTCTGAGCCATCTCTCCAATCACAGTGGATATAATTTTGCAACTATTTTTCACCTTTGTTCTGCCACTAGTATTGGACTTCAGAATTAAAAAGATTAGACTATATGGTAAGCGATCATATCTAGATGATGACGTTAACATTTGGGAATTACGATCTGAAAAGTGGGATCAATATTACTGTGACTCATTAGTAATTGTTACTTGCAGAAGTCACAAGTTCATGCATCTTTTAGGTTCCTAAGCAAATGAGATTTGCAAGGAGGAATAAACTAACAAGAAATCTTTGTTGAAAAACAAAGGCTAAAGTGGAAGTGAGTAGGAAGGAAAAGCGAATACCTTATAAGGATGAAACAAAGTTAGTCAATGGCAGGGAAGTTTGTGCTCAACCAATTAGGGGAAGCACTTGCATGCAAGGGAATAAAATGGTTGCTGTAACTGCCCTGGGTTTGCCTGGCAACCATGCACCTGCTCCTATAAGACTAGCATTAAATTTGTCTGCATTCCATGTCTTAGTTCCTGAGCTGGGCTTTGAGAAGTACCACTTCCCCACATTTGGCATTGTTGACTTTTCCTAGGAAACAAAACTAATATCTGATCACTTCAGTAAACACCAAAGATAAACCAAAGTTTGATCTCACCAGTCCAATCTGTGAGTTTATTCTTATAGAGCACGGGTGGCCTCAAAATTGCAAAGTCTCACCCATCATAGCCTCCAAGTCCGTGGAAGTTGTATCAGTGGGTTACATTTTAAATTTACCTTCTAGTTCCCATATAGTCTCCCATCTCCTAAGATCATTCGCAGCTTAAGAAGGAACAACCTCATGTGATGGTCTCTGGACTCCCTTCTCCATCTTCTATGGAGTATCAATCTCTCATTATGATTATCAAAGACCCGGTTACCACTGTATTGTTTTGCTTTGGTTGTCATGGATACCAATGGTATTGTGTTATGTCAAAAGACAAAGCACCATCAGCACATTAACCACTGGATATGTAATGAGAACAAAGTCTGTGGTACTTATGTGCTTCAAACTTAGAACTGGTCAGAGAGAAGACTGGAGGCAAAACCAAGAGAACTCAAGCAGAGAGAGTGGAGGGAAAGCAGACATGAGTGTGAGGAGAGCCTGAACAAAGAATCTCAGGAATTCTGCAAAAACTGGAAAAAAAAAAAACCAAACAAACAAACAAAAAAAAAAACATTGGGTCCCAACCCATAGCCCTAGAGGGAGAGACCTGGGAAGGAGGGGCTGGAGAAAAGAGGCCCTAAGGATTTGTAGAACAGCTTGGGTTTCATTTTAAGAGTGTCAAAAAGAAGTGGTGTTTCTTAGAGCTATGAGATAATGTGGAGTTTCATGCGCTCTCATTAAGGATTAGCTAAATTCATCACAGTCTATCAAAGATCAAATACTGGGTAGAGAGTAAAGAGAAAGCCCATTGATTCACCAGTAGTAGTTGGAGACCCTTTAATGTTCTCATTTTTATACGTCCTAACATCATTATAAAATGTATATATAATTGATCACAAAACCCTGTGCTATATTAAAATATATTCTCATTATAACTAATAGTAATTTCAATAAGTGTAATGTTTCATGTTAAAAATTAAAGATTTCTTTTTCTCACATATACACATGTATGCACACTTGTTAGGTATTTGTTTATGTATTATTTGTTTCACTAATATTTGCAAACATGAATCATATGCTATAAAATAATGTATAAGTGATATAACATATACTTACTGTTACATTTTGGATAAGGGTTTAGGACACCAATACAAATTATTTGGGAGTAGGGAGTTTTCTAGTAATATGGATAGACATAAGGGCTCCAACTAGAGTTCTAACTTCAGCACTAGAAACAAGCAGCCCAATGAGAGCTCTGGAGGGAAGAATCACAGCACATATGACTGAAATAAGCATTTGTTCTTTTAGCTTTCTGAGGACACAGGGGATCCACAAAACAAGTTTGTAGATAGGTTCACTGATTCTCTGTCAGGAGGTGAAGAAGAGAGTAAAGAGCAAGAACTGAGACTGCCAGTACCACCTTTGAGGTAAATATACTTCCTAAGTGAAAGATCTCCACACCAGGAAGTCTGTTAGCTGGGGACTCAAAGACAATGTCTCAGAAAGGCATACCTATGGGTATCTGTGAGAAGCAGCTGAATTCTAACATTACATTCTTACACATATATTTACATATGCACATGTGTATATACATACATACATGTGCATATGTGTGTGTGTAGCATACATGTACATATCTGTGAGTTTGTAATTGCAGCTTATGTTTTTTAAAATTACACTTGCTGTATTGTTGAAATAAAGAAAGTTGAAAGGAACACCAGGAAGACTGGAATGGCAGTCTCTGTCTATTTGTCAGTGCCTGCCCATTCTCTCCTGCTTTGAACAGGAAGGGGTATCCCCTTACTCCTGTGCATTCTGATGAATATGCTTGGGTAATCAAGGGGTTAAAAACTCCAGGGAGGAAAGCCCTCATATACATGAGAAGAGAACTGGGTGTGGATTTTCTATGTTCTCCTCAGCCTAGTAAGCCAGTGATTGCATGTTGTGGGGATAACTCTACCAGAAAGTGACAGCTCTCTCATCAAGGTCCTTCTCACCTGTGAGGATAAGAGCAACCTCTCCACAAACTCAATCTGTTACCCATTCATGCATACTGATGTGCTGAATGAGCAAGAAGTTCATGTGTTACATTCATTGTCCTGAGTTATCAACCAGATTTTGTTTCCTCAAATGAGCCTAAGTTCTTCTGAGAAAGCATGGGCGTATCACTCAACACTGTGACAGAAGATCTGAAGCTGCCTGTCACTATGCCCAGCACACAGTAGATGCTAAGTAAACACTATCTAGATACTACTATCACTGGCCATTTTGGTTGAGCTTCTCTTGTTTTCTAGGTAGGGATGGACCACATCATACCTTTAGGTCTGTGCCTCTTCCTCTGGTGGATGAAAGGCTTGTAACACAGCTTCCAGACTCTGACAACCTGCAACCACAGTATGGACTAAGAAAGCAGGGATCTTTGGTAACTAGAAGAGCTGGGTAACATTCTCCTTTCCTCTCCCATCCATTATTTTCACCAAGCAGAGAGAACAGATACCTTGGATACCAGGTTCATAGATAAATGGTCCAAAAGGCCAAAGAGGTCACTATACTCCCACATGATTCCCTTGACAAAAGATGAAAGGAAAACAGGAAAATATTCTTGGAAGGATACTCACAAAGTCCTAATTTTCTGTAGAGATTTAGAGGTCTAGCAGGTAAAGGAGGGGGAAATGCAAATATTGGGGTAAAGAGATTGCTCAATAGTTAGGAACAAATACTGATCTATCCATGGACTGAAGCCGAGACCCCAGCACCCACATTTGACAGGTCACAAATGCCTGTAACTCCAACTCCAATGTATCCAACATCTTCTTCTGTAATCCATGGGCATATATACACACATGTATGTGCACTCACATACACATATATAAATAAGAAAATGAAACAATATGAACAATTATAAAAAGTAAAAAAATTCATTCTAGTTCAGACAGTCAGAAGAATCAATAAACTAATGCTCAGGAATTTGCTAGTTTATCTATGAACTGCTAACAAACGCAGATTTCTAGAGTCCTTGCTCCAGACTTTTAAATAAGAGGGGAGTTTGGGCTGTCTTCTTATGCTGGCATCTCTTGGTGCAAGCACTGCAATTCATCTGTTCACATGACAGTACTTCTCAGGAAAAACCTGGGCTGTGGCTACAAAAGTGCACCTAACAAGCCCTATGATCCTGGATAAAGCATCCTCCATCCTCCACAGTCGAGCATCATCATGTGTGAAATGCTGATAATAATACTCACCCTGTCTACCTCCTGGGGATGTCATGATGATCAAATGAGATGGGATAGAAGCAAAAGTGCTTTGAAGAGCATCCTCACCCCACAAACACATGGGGGATGCTTGATGCATTGTTGTTATGATGGCTGTTGTATTCCTCCTCCTTCAGGATGATTTGTCTCTGAGGATTTTTCTCATGCACCTCAGGGACTGAAAAGAAGGGGGCCCCTCCTCTCTCTTTGATGCATGGTACAGCTCTGAAGGGAGTTTGCAGACTCAAAAATGTAAACAACCTGTTTCCACAGAGTTGATTTTCCTTACATCGAAATGAACAACTTCTTCCCCCTTCTTTCAAAATACACATGAATTCCTGTCCCCCTGAGAGATTTAACTTCTTTATCTCTATAAGCAGTTTACCATTCCTAGGTTTTTGCTGGTCTCTGAATAAACTCACTAAAGACCTATTCTTCAGATCTCCCAGGAATCTAGCTACCTATTTTTAAATAAGTGAAGTCCCCAGGGACACTGGATGACATTTTTAAGAAGTCAGGAACTGGGAGCCATAATGTGCAACCATCTGTACACCCGAGACACACTGTGAAGGTATTAGGAGAAAGAAAAGAGTTCCCCAGAAAAGCCTCTATGTCTACAAGCTTAATAAGCATGGAATTAATGCCCTTCTATAGAGAGACTTGCTCTTTGGGATTATGAGACTTTTCTATCATACAGAGTCCTGTTGAGTAATGCAAATAACAGTATCTGACATTATTAATGTGTTATCTTACTGTGAACCTGCCCAGAGCAAATTTGAAACAGAAGACACACACACACACACACACACACACACACACACACACACACACACACACACACACACACACACACACACAAAACAAAGCAAAGAAGGCAAGAAAGGTCATGAGAAATGCCATGTTTTATTTACAGCTATCCAAGTAAAGAATTAAAAAAACTACATAATAGTAGCCAGTGAGCCAGAAAACTGATTATGAATATGCCAACATCACATCAATGTAAAGTCAATGGAGTGGATTTTAACTCTACATGGCCAAATCATTTTTAAGGCAGATTAAAATTGAAAAGATTTATCTGTTCCTGTTTCAATTTTATCATAGTAAGAAAATGAATTGACTGTAAAATGGCCTCAATAAACTCATATTATAACACTTGATCTCAAGATTGTGGCAGTGTTTCCAAAAACTATGGAACTTTAGGTGGAGCTTTGCTAAAGGAAGTGAGTCACAGAGGCCAGGCCTTGTGTTCTATACCCTGGCTCCACCTTTGATTCTCTCTACTTCCTGCATGCAGATACATTGTGATCAGTCAGCTTCCTGCTTCCAATGCCATGTTTGGCCCACCATGATGGACTTTCACTTTTAAGTTGTTTCTGTCTAGGTATTTTATTACCACATCAGAAGAGAAAATAGTACAGTAGGAAACCATAATACCATTGGGGAATTTGAAGAACACAAGAGTCTAAAAACAGCTCAAATCTCATGGGGAATAGAAGCTCCCCAGCTATTCATGGTAATACAAGTTACAGCATTAAGGAAGTGGAGAAGGGACTCTGACCCCAGCCTTAGCAGAGCAACGATGCTAAGCTTATTGTGATGTCACCAGCAGAGGAAGGTGGAGAGCATGGAGTTCTAGACAAAGTAAATACATAAGAGCACAGTAGTGTGACCCTGCTTGTCATTGTCCATGAACATAAGCAAACATCATGGTCTTACTGAAGTGCTGCAGGCCATGAAGGCCATGTTGATAAGCAAGTTGAAACAGTTTAGAGAGGGGCAGCCTAGCTGAAATCTCCCAATGATACATCATGCTTGGATTTTAAAAGCAAAACTATGTATGAGCTCTAAAAAGAGAAAATGATATTGTCAGGTTTACTTCAGCCAAAAAAAAAAAAAAATTACAGTCTCTAAGCAGAAAAAAATGTGTGGTATGCAGAAAAGAAAACCCAGGAAGAAAGAACCATTCTACCATTCTGATTTGGTGACTCACTGGAATATGGGTCGTGAGAAGCAGTTGCTTGAGGGTGACTCTCTGGCTGGAGTTTTCTACTCTGATTGGAAGATGAAGGATTGACTGGTTTGGAGCCCAGCAGGACTGATTCATTTTTAGAAAGCATTTTAATTTCTCTTAATTCAAAGTATAGTGCAAGACCAGAGGAAAGCCACAGAGAAATAAGGGAAATTGAGAGAAATTTTGCATTCTTTCTCCAAATTAACTAGATTCCTCCACTGATGAATTTCAGGGCTTCAGATCTTGACTATTC
The DNA here is from genome assembly GCA_004025045.1 of Sigmodon hispidus. NCBI lineage: Eukaryota > Metazoa > Chordata > Mammalia > Rodentia > Cricetidae > Sigmodon > Sigmodon hispidus. The sequence goes on from PVIH01001779.1 coordinate 211,472, forward strand.
CACATTTAGTCAGAAGTGATACCAAAAATAATAATCTCAAAAATTATGGAACTGAGTAAATGACGATTGTTGAATGGGAAATAGCAGATTATAATTACATCTTTTACACTACAAATTAAGATAAGAGATGAGGGACTGGGTGGTGTCTAGTAAAAACGATTTCTGTGAAAACATCAGGATCTGAGTTCAAATCCCAAGCACCCAATTAAAAAGCCCTGATGTGGCTGAGCATGTGCCTAAAATCACAGTTCTGGGGGAGGGGCAGAAATAGGAGGTCATTTGGGGTTGTTGGTCATCTATATTTAGAGAAAGATCATGTCTCAAGGCAATAAGGTTAAAAGTGACAGAACCAGACATCTAATGTCCTCCCTTGGCCTCCACACACATCCTCACCGGTCCCTACAATCACCACACAAACAACTCTCTCTCTCTCTCTCTCTCTCTCTCTCTCTCTCTCTCTCTCTCTCTCTCTCTCTCTGTGTGTGTGTGTGTGTGTGTGTGTGTGTGTATGTGTGTGTCTTTCTGTCTGTCTGTATTAAGCGATTTCAAAGAGATGGTAAAAGGAAGACATTTACTTTATATTGTCCTCATGAAACCCAGTAAATACATTTTTGTAAAGACCTAAACTTATGAAAATAAGAAAAAGACAATGGAGACAATAGCTGGAATTCTGTCAGGCACAGAGAGCAGAGGAACTTACTTAATAAAAATAAGAAAGCTCAGTCCTAATCAGTTTCAAGGAAAACTGAGATTCAACGCAATTATACCACAGAATGGACACAAATCTCCAAAAGTGGCTTAGATCAAGAGTAATACACAGTCCTTTGTTTATTAGTCATAAGAAGGTGGTAGAAGCTTTAAGAACTGGGGCCTGGTGAGAGTCTTTAGATGGCTGGAGGTGTGCCTATGTAAGAATTGTGGGACCACTAAGTTTCTCTCTCTCTGTCAGTTCCTAGTAATCAAGTTACTAGACATTTGCTTTGCTCCATTTTGTCCACCATTGTATACTGCCTACTCATCTAGCTACCAAGGAAATAAACAAGACCAACCAACCATGACTGACACCTCTAAAAAGGGGGACCAAACTAAGCTTTCTTTCTTTGTAAACTTGCCTATCTCAACCATTTGTTATTGTACAAGAACACTGGTAAATGAGGGCGGGAGATGATTGGGCAGGTAAGGAACATTCTGCTCTTATGGAGCACCTGAGTTCCCCACACCTGGAAAAAATGACTCATGATGTCTTATCCCTGGCTCTTGGGTGTCCACCACACTCTCCTAACCTTTACAGCCATCTCTTAACATGCACATACATCAACAGACTGACACATAATTGAAAATAAAATACTTCTTTAAAGAAGTGAAGAAGGTTGACTAACACAGTGAGTACCTCAGAACTTCTGAGGATTGACAAAGAAGGGCCAAATAATAAAAGGAAAGGCTTAGATGATGCTGTTTGAAGTTCAGGAAGGCTCAGGGCAGTCACTGCTCTCTGACTTTGACCCTGACAATTGAGGCTTCAGTGTGATGTTTATGAGGTTTAGTGTCTAGAAACACAGTTAAAAAAAAAAAAAGAGTCAGTTTCCAGGGACACTAGATAAAGTTGAAGGTGGAAATGACATGCAGAAAAAAAAGACATAAATGATTATACTCACAGTCCCGATGGTTGAAACCTAAAGAAAGCCCAGCAGTCAATCTGACATTTCAGTGAAAGGGTAAGAAACTGTTCCCTGAGCCATCTGATCTGTGTAAGGGCACAAGGCACCAGGGCTTTCCCCTCTCGGAAATCACAAAGCTAAACAGTTTAACCAACAGACATTCAAGTACCTTTTTTTGTGCCTCAGATTCTCTGTATATCTGAAGAAAGCGTTGAATTCCTGTTTCTCATACCTTTATCTCTCGAGTGTGTGGGAGTTATAGGTGTGTAGCACCATGCCAGGTTTACATTGTGCTGAGATCAAATCTCAGGGTTTCATGAGTACTCTGTCAACTGAGCTACAACCTCATCCTTTCAAATCACCTTCTGAAGATGCTATTTTTTTCTTTTCCATTTTCCTTGAAAGTATATGGTATGTTTATAGGTGTTCAGGCATATTTTTTGAGTATGTGTTGGTGCCTGTGTATGCATCCTCCTTTGGACATGGGTGGACATGTATGTCAAGTCCTTAGGTTTATGTTAGGAATCATCCCGATTATTCTTCCACCTTATTCATTGAGGCAAGGCATTCAGGCAAACCCAGAGCTTCCTCTTAGGGTTAATTCTGTTAGGCAGCTTGTTCTGGGAATTTCCTGTCTCTGCCTTCTGAGACTGGATTTATAGAGGGACTGCCACACCCTCCAAATATTTGTGTGGCTTAAGAGGATCTGAACACTGGCCCTCACATTTGCATAACAGTCATTTTAACTGCTGAACCATCTCCCCTGAATTCACAATTTTGGTCAAAACCCTCCAGGATGGAGTACTCCCTTCCAAGAGACCCAAATGAAGAAAGAATAAAAAGCAACTTGAAGAAAATAGATGTCATGCCAAAAGAGGAGAGGAAAAAGAAAAGCAAAAGATACATGATGTGGGATGCCTTTCTGTATGCTGTGAATATCATTCATTCATTAATAAAGAAACTATCTTGGCCTATGGCATGCATCTTAGAAGTAGGCAGAGAAATTTGAACATAGGTAGGGGAAGGAGGGAAGAGTCAAAAGAGATGTGATCAAGCCACCCAAGAAGCAAGAGGTAAAGAAATAGGTAAGCCATGGGCCACATGGCAGGAAAGATGAATGGAAATGGGTTGAATTAGGATGAAAGAGCTAGCTAGCAATCTGCTTGAGCCATAGGCCAGGCAGAATGTTATTAATATAAGCCACTGAGTGTTTCTGTGGGACTATGTGTCTGTGGGTTTGAATCATGGTCCAGAGAAGCCAGAAACCTCTTATTACATAGACATTCAAGGGGTGGGCACAAGGAAGGAAGGTGACAGGAAGGTAAGACATGAGGAAAATATTAACATAGTTATCAAAGACTCTTGCAAATTTAAATCATGAAGAGAAAAAGCAAATTCAAATAACAATTGAAAAAATTGTGACATAAAAGTGAGGTAATGTACTTTTTTTTTAAACTTTATTTATTTATTTATTTGCCTTGGTGTTTGCCTGGAACTGGAACTACAGACAGTTGTTAGCTGCCATGTGGGTGCTGGGAATCAAACCCGGGTCCTCTGGAAGAGCAGATGGTGCTCTTAACCACTGAGCCATCTCTCCAGCCCTGGTAATGTACTTTTAGACCACTCGGCCATCCTGACTACGCAATGGTAATGTACTTTTAAATAGAACAAGTTACAAAGTAGAAGTGATGGGGTTGGAAACAGTAGTGGAAAATAAAAGTGAAAAGGAAAGTAAAATTAAAAGTGAACTACTGCATCCTGTTACCAAAGAGGAAAGGAAATAATCTAGTAAGAGGGAAGTCACAGAAGGCAAAAGAGAGAAATTGACCCACATGATAATCCAAGGGAACTTTCTAGAAATGGATAACAAGTAGCTTTAAATTCAAGAATTCACTGAACCCTAGAACTATGGATCATAAAAGTATGTAAGATTCCAAACTAGGAGAAGAGGTGGAGTGAGGCTTTGGGCTTGCCAGCAGCAACTGTGGAAGCAAACAACATTAGGAAAATGCTCTTACAATTCTGAGGGAAGAGTGCTGTGACAGAAAGGTCTATTCTTGTACAGATTGGCAATTAGTAACATGTTTCAAATAAAAATATTTTTAGATTCACAGAATCTTTTTCAAGATTCAAAAGCTCCCTTGCCTTTTATGCATTCCAAAGAAGTGACTGGACTTTATGTAGTACCCATGTTGAAAGACTCCCAAAGACCATCAGGGAGCTGGATTCTGATGCAAACACACAAGTGTCCATTCATTCTTTTGGACAGGCTCAAACCCTATGTTCCAATGTAGCTGAAAGAATTTGGCCCTGAGCTCAGGGGTGAAAGGAATTTTAAAGAAAAAAGTATATAAGTGGGGTATTATATGTCCTGGCGTTTCAGGATTGGGTAAAAGGATATGAGGTAGAAACTATTGGTTAAACTTTGGGTTAGAAACCAAGTTTTGAATCTATTGGCTATGAAACACATTCCTGAGATTTTTTCTAGATTCTTCTTAAACCTGGGCCCTGTTCTCACGCACTAGATGTTCTAGAAAAATGTTCATTCTCTGAGATAAAGTTTTGTAAAGTTAAATCTCTGCCTTCACATCTGTACTTAAGAAGCTTAATATTGATTGCCAACTTGACAGAATCTCGGATGAAAATTTTTGATCATGTCTGTGAGGGGTTTTATAGATTGAATTCAATGAGAACAAGACATGCCCATGAATCTGGGTAATACCATCCCATGGACAGGGGTCCCAATGTCAATAGAAAGGAGAAAGTGAGTGAGCAACAACATTCATTTCTCTGCTTCTTGACTGTGGCTACCATGTGGGCAGACTTCCAAGGTGATGGACTGTTCCCTCAAACTATGAGTCAAAATGATCTGTTCTTCCTCAAGCTGCTTTAGTCATGGACTTTGTCACAGCAGTAAGAAGAGTAACTAGTATTGCTTCTACAATACAAACTAATACACACACACACACACACACACACACACACACACACACACACACACACCCCTAAAGAGTAACTAAATAAAGCAAGAGCAGGATGTAGCGGGAAATCAGGAACTATATATATGCGTCATGGGACTGGAGACAAGTGGGGCGTGGTTAACTGAAAAGGATTCCGGAAGTAGACCTTCGAGGGAGGGGACCAGGACAGGAAGTCATCATTCTCTCGCGAGAGTTCCCCGACCGAGTGCGCAGTTCGCTCCAGCTGCCCGGGAGTTCGGACGTACGGCATGGGGATGAAGAATCTTACTTAGAAAGGCTCCGGCGCGCTGCAACCTCATCCTGTCAACTTCTCCTAAAACCGGCTCTGTTTTGTAAGCTGTTTTCACCAAATAAACCCTGTTTAAAACATATCTCAGGACGGGTTTTTACCGCGATAATTGGCGCCTGAACGCGGGGCTAATTCTACAAACCCGCCGGGTTCCTCACTCGCCCACTGAGCCGGTCTAAACGACTTTGGTTACCAGCTGCGCATGAGCCTCCTGTACACAACCAGGAACGAATCTGCCCGAGGCAGACCTCCTGAGAGACGGATTGACCCGTTCTAGTGGAGCACGCCTGGTAGGATTTGTTGAAAGATCTGAGAAACACCCTCCCAGCCGAATCGCCACTTCGTTTCCCCGCACCATTGCTGCCGCTGCTGATCACGACAGAGACATCTGCTGGCCGTAAGTTCTCATTACATCTGAGTATATTTTTTTTTCTTCCTTTTCATTTCTACATATTTTTTTTCCTTTCTACAATGTCTTACCAGATAAATGTTCAGAATTTTTCTCACTTTGTCACAATGGTGATAGAGGATTATTTCCAGGATTACACATTTGGAGGTTATCTCCACCCAGGAGTCCTTTTGCTTTTTTGTGTGATAATGTACTTCATACTTAGCTATTTTAAGGCATCTCAAAATAGAGAGCATGAGGCTAAGATGTCTGGCATGGATGAACGTATTAAGACACTCCAGAAACTCATTGTTTCCATAGAAGAGAGGTCTACTTTGATTACAGAGGAATTTAGAGC